>QLNU02015003.1:96790270-96817590 GCA_006491805.2 Dysdera silvatica
TTATTGGCGGGGAGGGGTTACGCTCCAGGAACTATCCACGAATGGCAAAACCAAAGTTATATGTGAAAAGGAGATCTACGCACATAACAATTGTCTTGTATTTTGAATGCTGTACGTTACTATAATATACGGGGTGATTCAAAATCTGACCCCCTCCCCACTTTTAATTCTTTGTTGGATTCAGGTAGATAAACGTCCTGTTGGGAAAGTTACTTGTTGAAAAGGACACTAACTTTTGCCCTGTTTCGCGAGCCACCCCCATCACCAGGGGACGCCCCACGGACGGCAACTCAGAAATTTCAAGTGGCAACCCTCATCGAGTAATACCTTGTTTTGAAGGTCTCATCGAGAAAACAAAAATAATGACGTTTACAGTATGGCGCTGCAATACCCATAGCACCAATGACGTGTCCGCAAATTTCAAAATCGACCTTTATTCTCCTGACTTTTGCTCACTCTAGTAAGATCGTAGGTAAATGACAAAAACTGCAGAATATAAAGCAATATGTGTTCTATTAACGAAAATTTTAGATTTTGTGTTAACCTAATGAGGAAAGTTTCAAGGATCGCTTAAAATTATCAATAATCTAACCCTTAAAAACTCAAATAAAAATATTAAAAAAGAAAACAGTAAAATATTAAAAATAAAAAAATAGAAAAAAGAAAGAAAAGAAGTTATCTTTTAATGAAGTAGCTGCTCATGAAGGCCTTGCACTTCTTGGCAATTATAAAGTCGGGCCTCAAAGCTTTCTCTGACTTTTTGAAAAGTGTGTGGAGTAATTTTATGGCACTCATCCCATATTCTTTGGGGCAGTACATCTATATTTTCAGGTGGCGTTTCGTAAACTACTGATTTCAAATGACCCCAAAGGAAAAAATCCAAGGGTGTCTGTCATATCTGAGTTACGAGGTTGCCATTCCACGAACCGACGACGGCCAATCCACCTTCTTGGAAACTTGTTATATAGAAAGGTTCAAACATCTGTAGAAAAGTGTGGGGGAGCACCATCCTGTTGAAAAATAATGTTGGCAACTGCGTTTGTGTAATTTTCAACAATTTCAGCTATATCTGTCACAATTTCATCCTGCCACATTTCTAAGTACAGCTGTCCTGTTAACGTTCCGGTAAAGAAAAACGGACCGCCAACGCGATAACCCAAAATGCCAGCCCACACGTTCACTTTCTTTGGATATTGCGCATTTCCTTGCCTGAACTCATAAGGGATGGTATCATGCTAGTGCCGGCAATTGTGACGATTAAGAGTTCCATTTATATGGAAACACCTTTCATCGCTGAAGCAGATTCGTCGCAAGATGTCATGGTCATCTTCAATTAACTGTAGCATTTGTTCTCAAAATTGCACTTTGCGGTCTGGATCGTCCTCATTTAATTCTTGATGGATTTGTATTTTATAAGGGTGAAACTTATTTCTCTTTAAAATACTTTGGGTTCTCGAGTATGAAATTTCATGGACATCTGCAACTTTTCGAGTACTCTGTATCAGGTTCACAACAAAGTTTGCTAATACATTCACTTGCATATTAGCGCACACATAATATTCCCAAGGTAGGGGCCAGATGGAAAAAATGGTCAGAGGCCATATCAATTATGGTTGTCTTTTAAGCGCGGATTCAAAGAGGGGGCATGGGGCAATTTCCCCCTCCCCCGAGCTGGGATCAGATCATGGAAAATGTAATGGGAAGTACCGGACACTTGGCTAAAAATTGCAATCAGGAACAAATCGCAGCCCCCTTGAAAGATTTCCGGGATCTGCTCTTGTTTTTCTTTTGTGTGCATTTATCATTATTAAATTACTAATAATTCTACAGTGCAAGATACTTAAATCATTAGAAGTAGTACTAGATTATGTTCGTAAAATTTTACAATGGCCAGCCCTTGTCCTCCATAAAAAATTACCGTTTTGATAATAGGTTTAAGAATAACCCTATTCTGCAAAACTTGCTTTTGCTTGCCCTCTGTCCATTACTTCATCCACAGAAGCCTTTTTCTCTTCCACGACCCTTAAAAAATCATCGGCTTTGAGCATCAAATCCTGCGATGGAGAAAAATTTCATATTGTTTGAACTTCTTCTAAGTCTTTCAATTATTAAATCCCTTTGAAACAAATTGACCCGTGGCTTGTGTCGATCTTAAATCGACTTTATGGGGTGAAAAGAGAACACAAAATTTTCAATAAGCACTGTCTTCTTTCTTTGAGTAAGCTATATACTTATGCTTACCCAACCAAGGTAAGCAGAAATTTCGCCTGTGGTGAGGTTTTCCTTGACTTAATACCGCACCAGTGATAGTCGTGGGAAAATTTCAATTTGCATATGGTTCCCAAAGATTTTTCAGCACTGTTATCCTACCTTCATCAGTGAGGTTAGATTTCTTCACATACGTAAAAATATCTGCAGTCAGAATTTTCACTTCAACTGTGTTTGATATTATGTTTTGCTCTACCTTTACCTCTTACAAAGTTGTTTGAAGACAGTCGCGGGCCACTGCTGTTGCTTTTCTCAAGAGCAGTCTCATCAACGTTACCAGAGTTCAGGGAAATGTCGTTGGAATCGTCACTATTTGCAATCTTACTTTAAAAGAAAAAATGACCAGTGTCTATTTGAGTAATTATTTTTCGCTTTGTTAGTCCAAGGGGGCCCGGACATTCTACATAGATGCGCCACTGCATTTGCAACTCCTCAGTTAGAACGGACGGACGACCGGATCTACGGACTTCATTGACGCTGCCAGTGTTCAAAAACTTCTTGACAGTTTTCCGTATGTATTTTTGGTCAACATGTCTCTCAGGATGGGCTTCATTAAATAATCGGACAATTCCGTGGAAATTCCGTTCAGCTTGGCCGTAAAAAAGGATGACATCCATTCGGTGACTGAGTGAACGAGCCATTTCTTCAAAGTGTGTTCGTATATAAAGGAATACTTTTTGTGAGGACGCGTGTGTGATTTGAAACAACTATTGTTGTTATAGAAATGTTTTTGAGTGTTAGAAAATGGATATTTTTAAGCGATCCTTGAAAAGTTCCCTATTAGGTTAAGACGAAATCTAACATTTTCGTTGATAGAGCACACCTTATTTTACATTTTACAGTTTTCGTCATTTACCTACGATCTTAGTAGCGTGAGAAAAAGCCAGGGGAATAAAGGTCGATTTTGAAGTTTGGGGACACGTCGTTGGTGCTATAGGCGTCTTAACGCCATACTGTAAACGTCATTATTTTTTTCTCTACGAGACCATCAAAGCCATGCATTACTTGATGGGGGTTGCCATTTGAAATTTTGGAGTTGGCCCCCGTGGGGCGCCCCCTGGTGCTGAGGGTGAGTCGCGACACAGAACAAAAATTATTTCCTTTTCAACAAGCAACTTTCTTAAAAGGACGTTTATCTACCTGAAACCACCAAAACATTAACAGGGGGAGGACTTACGTTTGAATCACCCGTATTTACGAAAAAATAAATTCCAAATAAATAAAAAAAATTAAAATAAATAAAAAAGTTTAGAAACCACATACAGTAGTGTTTTGAAACAACGCCTAAAATAAGATTACGAAGGTGAAGTAACACTACGCAGTAGCATAAATACAGAGAATATGTACAACGTTTTAGGCTTAGCAAAATAACAGACGATGTTCATCTATAAAAGACATCGTTTCTAGTTAATATATTACTACGCCTAAGACGTTCCACTTCTCTTCATTTAACGTCTGAAATGTTCACGCATATACGTACTCCAGATTTATCCGTTTTTTTAGTACGTTATGCAGTATGCTTATAATTGTATATAATTGCATGTATGCATTATGGTTTTGACCTAAGAACTTACAATTTTAGTAAAAATTTTGTTTTTTGAGAAATACAAAAAAAATCGCGAATAATCGAAACTGCGAGTACCGAACCCGTGAATGGCGAGAGGCGATGGTATTCACTAACATTGCATAAAGGGACACATCCCTTACAAAAAATAAGTTAGTTTGGTAAATAATGGATCAAGTTTAAATGCAGGCCTTTAGTGGTGCATTTCGCCAAAGGTGTCGCCAAGGTCGCCTTCGTGATTAACCTGGATTCGAATCTCAACAATACCAAAAAATGTACAATTACCGACTATTTGCTCGCGGTAATACTGGGGTTTGTTCCTTAGATCTTAAGGGGTTCGTATTCCTGGGAAGACTGTAGGTTTCGTCACAACATTTCATTTTCTGTTAACAGTGTAAAGCCATCTCCGATAAGGCAATATAAAGGCCAAAAGACCAAGGATAGTTTTCAATCTTGGATACGTTTTATTAAATGTCTTGAAGAAGATTTCTAATAATTCATATGACCATTAAACCAATGTCTTGATACTGTAGCCCCAACCTTAAAGGAGCAGTTCAAGAATGTTTAAAAAAATTAACACGAATATAACGTATATATATATATATATATAAATTTTCCAGAAATTTCTAGCAAAAAAGTTTACCTTATTTTCTTATTTGTATTTAATTATTTTTTTATTTATGCAAATGAACAAAGATCGTTTTCAGTATATAAAAATCACTGTATCATTAGCTTAATTTCAGAAATGTTAATCGTTACTGAAGCTGACGTCACATTTTTTTGCATATTTAATAAAACTGGCGCCCATTATTCAATCTGATAATTCCTGTTGGCATATCATAATCAGGAGCAGATTCTCAAACACGCACACATATATTTTATCGTACGAGAATGATGGTGATTTAATCATACTGGGGTACAATTATCTTTCTGGTGATGATCCTGGGATGATAGAAATGACATTAATGCAGTATTTAAAGTATTTCCATTTATATTCATAAATTAATGGAATGCTACTTCCTTTTTGGAGTATTTTCGCCAGAACACAAACATTCAGAACTATGATTTACGACATTCAATTCACGAAATGACAGTAATTAGGTTTTGGTTTTAAAGAGGGGTTATCAATCTTTCTGTTTCCTCAAACCAAAATTGAATATCCTTTAAGCCATGTATTGCATTTTGTCGAATTCAATAAGATTAAAATTTCGTCGAAAATGGAAACGGTTTATTATTACTTTACAGCGCTCGGCGCGCAAATGGAAATCAATAGGTAATCTGCAAACTTTTTTAATTGCCTTAGCTTATTTGTTGAAAAAACCTAATTCAACCGCTCAGATGTGATAAGCACTTATTGGAAATATTAAATACGTTTTTATCCGGATTGTTTCGAATCCCTTTGAAAAGAATTGCTTTTACAAAAATTAAGATACGTGCCCCAAAACGAGAACAAAAGTCATGTTTAAATTACAGTCGTAAAATTGTGATTTTCAGTAAGCGCATTGTATCAATGATACTACAAATTTTAGATTTTAATTAGTATTATTAGAAAAAATAGAAATTAAAAAATAAAGAAAAATTAATTGAGGAAATTGTAGCTTAAAATTTTCACTAAAACTGAAATGAAAGTCTGAAATAACAATGATATCCTCATCACTTCGACCTACTGCCCTTGTAATTTACATCTTACTCACAAATACTCATTTTATTGGCGAATAAAGAAGTGTCCCGGAAGTTTCACTATGATTTTTGTTTTTAAAAATAATAAAAAACTGTGTTGGATATGCACTTAATCTTTGTTCCATTGAACGGTAAAAGGTTCACAATTTCTGATTCGACAGCTCCGCAATTTTGTTTACTTAACTATTGTTATTTCAAGCGTAAGTCAGCGTTGGCGATGAAACAGGTTACTACGTAGTATGTAAAAACGAAATCTGCAAAGAATATGCAAAGCAGTTCTTTGAAGAGAATACTGTCAAATGTAAAAATCTAGAGCAACAATTTATGCACAGCGTAAGAAATATACGGAGAGGGGAATTGCTCTGCCAAAGCATGAAATTCCCTGTCGCGATGCTGGCGACGAATGGCACATGTGTTAAAATATATTAATGATTAGGCAAAAAACTTAACTTTCTGTGCTAAATTCCACAAAGGGTGAGTTCGTATCCGTTATCGATATTTATTATTTTTTAAAAATGCATAGAAATTTCTCTTTCATCGTTTATATCCTGCTATGGGTTCTTTAGCACTCTTGTTTAATTGATTTATTATTATTATTATTTTACAATTACTCTCCAGTTTTTCCGTTAGTTCAATTTTGAACTTTCTGCCTACATTTAATTCTTTGTCGTATTTAAAATTTTTTGTTACTATTCCATTTACATTGCTTTTTTAACTTCCATAGTAAAGAGATGAACTGCTAAAAGGAGAATTGAAATTCTCAACTATATTCTAAGAGACCATAAAATCACAGCAAAATTCCTCAGACTAGATGTGCAGATGTTAAAAGAAAACAAGTTAGAGGTAGAGCCAACGAGAGGTAGTAGACAGCAGAGGGCAGCCCAGGGGCGTAAGTTAGCAAGGACTGTACGGGGTTGTTCTCGACCTGGCGCCATGACACTGTCGAGGGAAGGCTCATGGGGGCGGTCGAAGTGAACCTGGGGGCCCCCGCGTTGGAGTAATATGGAAAGTAATTGCTGAAGATACAGACGCGTGTGGAAAGTACCCGGATATCCTTCATCTAGCAACGCATAGTTTCTTTTCATAGTTTTATCTAGCATTGTATTATAAACTTCACTGAAGCTAATGGTTTTAATTATGTGTTAATATCAATACATTACTGAACCATATATCTTTGCTGTCCTTGCGCTATAAAATTTAATCAATTTACTGGTATAGTGCAGTTTTTTGGTTGTTTGACGATATAGTGTTTTTTTTATTATGTGCAAAGTTTAAGTTTCGAGAGGTAATGCAACGTAATTCTTTCATTAAATAGTCATATATTTATTTCGCCATCTAATATTTTTATTGCAGTGACGCCACAAAGGTACGTAGTGGAAATGCATGACGAATTTGTTTTAAAAGGAAACACTGCCGTTCTCCGATGCCATCTTCCGGGATTTGTGCGTGATCAGGTTTACGTTGAAGCCTGGATAAAAAATCCCTCAGAAAAGGTGGACGCCGAAGCTAAACATGGTAAAAACTAGCTTGTTAATATTTTACGATAGTTAATGCTAAAAGAACTTTAGAAAGATCAGTTTAATACCTTTTTCGAAAATATTAATAAAATTGCATTACGATGAATTATGTTACATACTAAATATAATTATTATTATAGGTATATTACATTGAAATTTCATCACTATCTTTCATTTTAAAATAATTAATAAGAATATCCGTTTATTCCGATTTTTTCGAAAGGGATATTTAGAAGTGAATTTCATAAATCAGTTGCCGAAAACGTTTTAAAATGTAATCGTAAATTAATATCGAAAAATGCTTTTATAAAAAGGGAACATCACAGAAATCGACACGTATTTCATTTTTATTACAATGTGGCGTTTTATATCTCGTTTACAGAAAAAAAGCTATATGCAGTAAGCACTCACTAGTCAGTGTCGAAATTTACCTATAAGCAAAATAGGCCGAAATTTACCTATAAGATAAGCAGGCCAAAACTTACAGCGGCAAATTTTCGGCGAAATGTTTGCCGCCGAGAAATTTGCAAAGGCAGAGCTGATTTTTTTGGTGGCCAATTGAATTAGTAATTTTGAATTGTTCAATGGCGTAAATAGGTGTTGCCAAAGGGGGGGGGGGGCACTGGCCTACACAGGGGGTGTTGGTGGGGTTGTAACCCCCATTGCAATGAAATTTTGTATATTTATGTAGTGCATTCGGAAAGATGTTAATCTCACTACCTTGGGAGCATTGGCGTTTGGGTAGGTGTTTGCTGCCACCAGGTACCTATAGGCACCATTTCGTATCCATGGCGTGTCGAGAGACTTGGGGTGTCCTCTGGTAACCAAAGTGTGAAACAACCATGGGCGTCGGCATCATAGAGCAAGAGTGGGCACTTGCCCTCCCCTGGATTTAAAAAAAAAATAATTTTTCTTTTCTCAAGGACAAAAATATGCAATCTCCCTATTCTATTTGAACTAAATTGTCTTATTATTTAGTTAAACAAATTAAATACTTATTTAAATAATTTAATTATGGTATTTTTGAATGAAGGTTTTTTATTTCTGCTGAAGTAATATTTGCCCACCCTTACAAAAAACTCTGCAGACGCTGATGGACCAAACTTGCGGGTTTCGCGGAAGGACAGACGCGGACACCACCGTAGCTAATCAGCTACTTTATTCCTATTAAGTTTTCTGCAACAATGTGAAGATACATATCTGGTGGAAAGTATAATGGCCGGGAAAAATAACAACGGTGGAAAGAATGGCCAGGGCCTGGCACCGAATCGAGAGTAACAGGCGTGTATGCTCACAGCCCACTCTCCTGCGTCACTTCTTTCCCTGAGTCCCGTTGAAGAGTGTCCCTCTGCTAACACATCCACCCCCTTCCTTCAGGAATTCCTGAAGGGGTCTGTGTTGCGTTAGATTAGGGTATGACATCATGCCACAATTGAACATAGGAATATATGAGTTGTAGCTCTGTAACCCTTCCCATTAAGCCTATAACCCCCGTTATAAACATTCTGCGTACGCCTATGGGGGAACAGCTGGCATTGGCGTCAAATTAAGAATTTACCAAAAGCGCCAAAATCCCTGTTATCCCTTTAGTTAGGTTCGCTAAGATCAGTCGGCAAAATATGTTAAAGCTTACGGGCAGTAAAATCATAAATACGCCTGTGTAAACACTCCTATCTATTTACAACTTTCAGAAAAAAACAATTATCGAACAGAAAAGGCATTTACCAGAGTGTGCGTAGTTTTGTGAAGCAGTAATATGGGCCCCAAAATGTTGTTATTAAGCAGAAATTTCCGTTAATTATAGCAACGTTTTTGAAATAATTCGAGGTAATTGAAAATCCATTAAGAAATTGCATTTAATAAATGACTTACACAGCAATAGTACTAACAAGCGAAGTGCATGAAGTGTCAGCTGTCAATTTCGACAAAAGTGGTGTCATTCAAAAGGATTTGCCGCGGAGTGTAAGGAAGCCAATTTAACTACCTGTCGTAGCTCAACCGTTTTTGAGATATGGACGAATTTCGGCAATGCAAAAGGGTATGAAAGATAATAGTTAAGCTGATAAAGACAGGACGAGGTCTACAATAATTTTGCTGGAGGAAGGTAAAAATTTAAACGTGAAGGACAATTCTCATTTGGACAACACACTTAACTGAGAAATATAATTTCTCAACAGTACAAAGACACTCCATCTTTGATTCCACATTTTGAAATCCTACGAATACCCCTATATGCAGCTGTAACACTTCATGCTAACTTCTAAATATATATATATACCAAAAGTATATATACATATTTATACCAAACATTTTCGCAAATAACCTTGAACTCGAAGACAGATTAGAGTAAAATGTGCACAGGCATCTAAAACACATGTAAAATGTGATTGGAAATGGCTGATATTATTTTTTTGTCTACTTGTGGATGATACGGGCTTAATACGGTAAAGACACGGGGGATATAGACACACGAGGATTATGGAAAATAACTTTTTATATAGCTCTATATCATTTTGAAATCAGCTTATTATTATTATATTTAAAATATTCGTAGGACGTTACAGCATGTTCCCAACAGGAGAATTACATGTGCGCAATGTATTACAATCTGACGGATTATCCAGCTATACATGCCGGACGAAACACAGACTAACCGGAAAAGTTATCTCCAGCAAAAATCCCGGACGTATTATTGTTACAGGTAAGACTACGTTATGTATTTATTATTATGCCTTAAATGAATAATATTTTCGTGTTATTGGCTATAATAATTCATTTGTGTTTCCGATGACATCCATTTCCACGGTCTGCACAATGTAATATTTATTCGTCCAAGATTCATCGTCCAAGATCATTCACCTACACAAAGCATATTTCTTATTTATCTTGGTAAAAAGCGCATATAGTGTAACTGTCAATAATTCTGTATATGGAGTAACTATATTAACACAAGTTGAAAATAGATATACGGTTAGACATTGCGATGCATGATATGCTGTTGATAGTCAATGATAGCGCAACGTTATCTTCACTATCCCATCTATTCCCATGGAAAGAAACTAATCGAGTTGGTGAGGCGAGTTTAGTATGAAAACACACACCATTTAAGATACGATGTTGAGGAAGGTAATATAAGTAAGTTCTAAATATGTAGGAATTTAAAGGTTTATATAAAGACATTATAAATGCATATAAAATATTTTAGTGCATATTAATAGGGTCTGTCTGTCTGTCTCTCTGTCTGTCTGTCTGTTTACAGGGTCATCTGTGCTCTAAGGGGAATCGGAGGAAAAAGCAGGCAATTACCGGCTTGACGAACTCCCAACTCCCCATCAGTGCTTCACAAACTAGGGTATGATTGTAAGCGGAATAAAAGAAAATGGACAAATCACGCCCAATACAATACATAAATATGACAAAACTCGAGTATATTGCAAAATCTCACTACCGCTAAAACGCAAAAATCATTGAAGTAACCAAATATAAACACAACGACTGGCAAATAAAATTACAAAACACAAAAATTTAAAATTATAGTAAACAACAAAATACACTTTCAAAGTATAAATAAAACATAATGACCATCTAGATCTCATGTCACAATAGTTCATATCCAATAAACTATGGACAATCCAAACTATCCCAACAGCCATTAGTAATAAACAGTTTGACTAGTATTCTCGCCCACATTCCATTAAGGTAGACAGCAGAATTACCAGAACGAGAAAAAAGAACAGTTCACCACAGTCAGCAAGTAAAGGAATCATCACTTGATCCCATTAGAGAGAGAGAGAGAGCCTAAGCACCCTCCTAAAAGAATTATAACTCAGTTGGTCAGTCAGAGATGAAAGTAGCATATTCCAAACACTCGGTCCATTAGAGGAGACATGGTTGACATGAAGTTGTTGGTCGTAAGAATGGGTATGAATGAGGACCCTTGCCGAGAAGGGTATCTATCCGACTTCACTCTGAGGTCAACAAGTTTCACAAAAAAGCCCAGGATGACTCTCCTGTACATAATGCATGTAATTCTACAAAGGCCAACTTTTCAAATGGTAACATATAAAAATGCATACAGGAATCATGTACTGCAGACCTAAGTATGTTAGAAAAGATTTTGATGTCACGCCTTTGTAGACAAATAAGTCCCCGGGTGTTAACTACATTCATACAAGCTCAGATAACGATACAGTATATGATGTGGCAACATAAGCGATGTGCACATGAGTTCATAAAGCCCGCAAGGGGAGATAAGAACTGGCCCTCCTCTTCACTCCCAAAATCCTTGCGAATTTAGCAGATATCAGATCAACGTGACGATTCCATGTCAACCTAGTCTCCAATTCAACACCGAGAAACTAATCGATTCGCAGTAAGTTATAACAACATCATTCACCTGCATGCCAGGAAGAACATCAATTCGTCACTTATTATGAAACACTATGCGATTCATTAATGCAATTACTGCAGTTATCAATGCAATTATTACAATTATAAGTGCAATTATTATTGCAGTTGGTATTGTAATTATTAATGGAATTCTTGCTGTAATTGCTAATGCAACTCTTGCTGTAATTGTTAATGCAATTGCTAACACAATTATTGTAATTATTACTGCAATTGTTAGTGCAATTATTGTACTTATTAATGCAATTGTTAGTTCAATTATTAATCAATTGTTAGTTCAATTATTGCAATTATTAATGCAATTATTGCAATTATTAATGCAATTATTGCAATATTTCATTAATAATTGGGTCGTATAATTTAATCTTTGAGTGGTAAATTATTTCTGTTTATGCCAGACGTAATTTTTTTTAATTGAATTAGGAAGTTGGAAGTATCAATAAAAATATAGCGGGCGCTTAAAAGTAAATGCATATTAAGGTAGCTGTGTTTTCCGCACATGTGCATGGGTATTGAAATGTGCTCTAGGCGTGAAAAATTTGTGATTTATACCATATTATTTTTAATTTAATAGAAAACATTGTATTAACATAAAACTTCTTATATTTATGTGCAACATTGTTCAAAGAAAACTGCTACCACGAAAAACTTTATATGTCAAAACCAATATGATTCACCACCACTTCAAAAGCGAATTTCCCTTCTCATATAAGTTTAAAATATTTTAGAGAAGAGAACAAATACGTTTATATCACGTTACAAACGATCACAGATCAACTGGCAAATTTATTTGTAAGATGCAGATAGTACCCTGTATAAGTTTTTTCATATTTAGTACCCAAAAGACCTATTTTTTTATCTTCAAATCGTTCTTTTCTTAATGCACTACAAACATGGCGTTACAAATACGTATAGCAGAATAGGTAAGAAATTAATTCTCCTTTTATTTTTGGTATTTTTGAAATTTTTTATCTTTCTTTTATACATATGTATCACCACGCATTTATGTATAAATAAAACATATTGAGTTACGTTTTACTTTGTAAAGGTATTATGGTTTTGTAAATATTTTCAATTAATATATTTTCATGAGATATTTTTAATTTCTTATACACATAATTCAAACACAAGGAACAGTAAATTATCACTAGGAAACTATGTCTTGTTATATGCCTCTATTGATCAGTATCTATGGAGAAAAAGATAATTGAAAACTGAAACTGTTACATGTTTTAACTCTAAATCCCTCGAAAATCAGTATATATTGAACGACTAGTATACCCCTAAACTACAAAATGAAAATACTTGTACATGTACAGGGTTTTTCTTTTTTGTCTCCTTTGTTTTTGTGGAAGGTTATAAATATATAAGCTACTTTAAGGAGGCAATTAAACCCACGTGATAAAAAGAAATATATTTATATCTTTACAGTTCTTCATTTTGTTTATTTAATTTTCTTCTAAAGTATTATAACCTAAAATTCTCTCACAACGTACGCTCTTTTTTCCAACATTTGCCACTCTAATTCTCTAGCAGTTACAAATACGAATGAATCGAAAACTTTCTTTCCAACAGTTGATTTTTCTAAATGAGGTTTCCAACGAATGTTTGACATAAATTGTGAGCTTCAAAAATAGTATCAGCAAAATGGATTTATACCAGTTAACAAGTTTGCAATATTCACAAGCCCATCTACGATTAGCAGGATACAAATTAGTCGATTTCCTTTCGAGGTTCTTTGCTGATAGTGCAAAGTAACCCTTAATGTTTGTTCAAGGACCGCACAGAAGGCAATGATCGAAGTATTTTCAAAAAGTTCTGGCAAAATTTCAGGGTCTGGGTTTTAGCGGACCACTTAGTACAGGAGGAAATGGATGCTGTCATGGGCGATTTGCTTTGGGGCTGTTCAAATGGCGTTGATCTTTGCTTCCCGAAGATTTTGATGCCGTCGCATAAATTTAGATCGAGCCAGGCTCCTTATACTTTCCCCGGGCTAACTGCATACATATATTTCCAGCGAAGACTGAGGACTCGAACTCTAACGATGCGATTCATCCAGCGGACCGAAGCAGCCGATAGTTTACGTTTCATTAACGAAGGAATTTCCTTCAAAGTAAAAAAAAAAAGGAAAACCCCAAAACTTGCCTATCAATTTTGAAGCAGGATTGAAGCTAAGTGCATTCCTTAAACCGTAATGATGAATGACATTTTCTAGCATATATTTTTATGTCATCAAAAATTTTATTTTATCTTATACCCGAATGTTTGATAACATGGACAAAACGAAGTGTTTGGATAATACAGGAGATTATTCTGTGAATCTTCATGACGCTATGTTTCATGGCAGATTTGGAGTGGTTAACAATGTGATTTGTATTCCTATTCCAATAAATATGATTCTACAAATTTTCCAAGGTACGGTCAAAATATTTTTCAGTTTCTTCGTCGCATCTTCCAGTTCCTTCGTAAGATCTATATTTATATTATATTTCCTACACACAGTAAAACTCCTCTTTAGATGGGACCCAAGGGATCAAACAATTATCCGTAAAAGATAGACAATTGTAAAAGGTTGTTATTAATTTACAGAAATGTATTGCCAAGATTTTTTAGCTGACGGCAAAACTCGGAGGGTTTGCATCTGCTGAATATTTAATGAGAGGAATTTTACAGCGTACAAATGTACCATTTGTTTCGTTATGTTGTGTATTAAATTTTTCAATGACATCCAATTTAATTTGTAAATAAATTATAATTTAGAATATGTCTATGTCATCAGCAATATAATTTGCATGAAATTCCAGATATACGAGAGAAAGTGAGGAGGGGGACACTTAAATCGTAATAAGCGTCGATATTTCGTAGTTTCAGAAGACAGATGTCAAGGATTATTTGATGAATGGTTAATTGTGAGTGATTAACTTTGCTCAATGTCTAGAATCATTAGCCGAATTTGCTATATCAGGCGTAAATATTCTTGTTAATGGTGTCCACGTACCTTAATGATGTCATTAATTTTTTGCTGAAATCTCAGCAAATTATTGATATAATAAATTGACAAAAGGAACTCAGAGGGAAGATGCAATTTAATTACCATTTAGGTTCAATATTTCTGTATCAGGACACTCTGTCTTAGTTGAGTGCCATTATTAATGCACCATCTTTAACGAGGTATGATACATACTTGAATCGCTCCTTTGACGAAACTTAGTTGTATTGTATTTCAGACATTAGTAAAAAGCGCAAGCGCAATTAAGTGTAGCTATATTCTATAGCTACACTTAATTGCGCTTGCGCTTTGAATCATTACTAACTATTCTAGTTAGTAATGATTCAAAGGAAAAAGAAAATTATTAATGACTAATATTCTGCGATAATATTAAATTTGGAACATGCGTTATAATAGACACTTTTACCAGCATAATTCTTTCCGCGAATATTCTACTGGTAATAGGTCAAAATTTTAAAGATATAATTTTTAAGTTAAGTATTCTATCAGAATTCCAATAAGCTTTTAATTGCAATGGATTTAATAAAATTTGGGACAAATTAGTTGATTTATTGCATCTAAAATTTTTGTTAGGCTTTTTTAATTGCACATTTTGTGAAGCTACTCGTGATATAACGATGTTAAAGATGCAAAATACTTTTTCCAATTAAAAAGCAAATTCAATAATATTTATCTTCTCTTTTTTTGTATTATCTGCATCAAAATATGGAATTTTGGTACATTTTGGCCGCTAACCTCTAAATCAGAGACTGCAATCAAAAAGATGAAGAGGGAGAGCAATGGAATTGACGCTATTAATTGTCAAAATTTTAATGCAATCGACAAAAGGTAATGGAATGATTTCCAAATACAGAAAGATCTACATTTCGAGCAAACTGAAAAGAAGAGGATTGGAAATGACTTAAGGAATAAATGAGACATGTATTCCCCTAAGAACGAAGCACTTAATCTTCTTACCACCTAATGAGACAGTCTAACACTTACGTCATTAAAATATGTTACAAAATGTCTATAATTTCAAATGATAGTAAATAAAATACTCTAGTCGTGTTTGCTCTCCTCCATTTGAAACTTAGTCATCAAGCAAAATTTTTCTTCATCCAAATGCGGCAATATAGCAACTTACATATTACGCATTAAAAGCGTCGTCAATTGCACACGGGTTCAATAAATTTACCCTCTAACTAACATATGTGTCTTTAACGGTAGTCTTTCCACCCCACAACGAAATGAACCACTGTGACCTTTGCTCCGAAATAAAAAGAACATTTCTTGTTTCAGCAAACAGAACGCGAAACTCAGTTCTCAGTAATGAACACTGAAGTAGCAGAAGTTGGACAACTTAGCTGTAAAATTTTGACCGTCAAAATAATGCTTTCAACGAACTTTTTACCACTTTTTTCTGAACATATATTCTACAAAACTCTGCAGATTATTTGCGTTTTGGCCTTCAAACCTTCATTTTCCCGAGAAATATGTGAGTTAGGGAAGCAAATTTCTAACTAGGGACCATAAGTTGAAGACACGATGGATTCAGTATCATTCGGACCCAACCTCAAGTTTCCCCACAGAAGTCAAACGTATGACTCCGCAGTAAAGTTAATTTTCCAAAGCGTAAAAGTAATAATATTAATATATTTTATATATATAAATATAACGATATAATACATGTTTTCACCCGGAGATTCCATAACAAACAGTTAGAATTCTGCCTTCACTTGACAAAGGGAGCAGTTGGCTCCCGAAACGTCGTGTTTTTAAACCTTACGCCAGTGTCGAAATAACTGTTTGTTATATATGTATATAAACACGTTCACGATTTCTAAGTTTTTATGTGAATTTAATTAAAATCACTTTAAAGTCTCTCCCCATTCCCACTACAATACATTTTGGGATACTGTAATTTTCGTAATACATTATTCCACTGCTTCGTAATTTGAATACTAATTACTTTAACAACATCCAAACAAATGTTATTAAATAAGCACTATACTGGGCAATAATGAATTCGTAGCGAAATGTAAGCACGAAATACTGCAGTTACATAAGTTGACATAGCGATGATGAATAGTTGGCTCAAAATCGGACAAGCAGTTTTTGCCGCAACAGCAGTTCTTAACCACGTTGCATCGATGCGTGGACTTACGCAACTGATATGATGTGTGGAAATTCGGTTTTAAATATCCAAAACCATGTTCCGATGACTTTTGTTGAGAAATCAATAATATTTTCATTATAAAAACTTCGTTTTTCTGCATCACCCTTTTAACGCATAAGTACAAAAATTAACTAATGGCCGCATTTTATCTATTCAGAAACATTAAGAAATGTTCTTCATAAAAAACTCTACGTCTGATAAAAAAAGATATATGCGATTTTTTAAAATTGTGGTAATGTAACGTACCCAAAAATTCGAATGAAAAAATATCAATATTTATGACACATAGTTATCAAAGTGTGTCCTGACCTTTTTTAATTAATTTAAAGTCCACGATTTCTTGTAACTTTTTGCTTTTTGTAATTCATAATTCAGAAAATGCTGTTTCACGTTCCGAAATAACTTTGTGTTCAACAGGAAAAATATTTTGGTCACGTTGAATTCCAAATCGCGTCTCACAGTACAGAAAGCTTAGACGTATAAGTTAGCCATTTTTTCCCTACAGTTTTACCAACGCTTGTTCCCCTTTTTTTACGAATTCAAACCTGTCGCCCTGCTTGCGAATTCCACCATGGAATTGGATCAATATACGCCGTTCTTTACTTCTATACAGAAGAATGGCTCCAAAGAAGGGGGAAAAGGAAAACGGAATTCATGTTTTTTTCTGGGGAAAAAATTTGGGAGGAATTCATTTTCTCCCAAAACTTGAATCTTGCGTTAAAGAAAAAAAGGAATAAAATCAAAGAATACAGTTATATAACTAACTCGGAATAGTTCTATAACTAACTCTGTGATTCTAGACTACCAAATAAGTGACCACAAAATGATAATGACTAAACTAAAAATTGAGCAGTTAAGGGATAAAATGGATATAAAGAGAATCAGAAGTTATAGTAAAATAAGTGATGATAAATTTAGAGGAATAATTGATAAAGTGGATTGGACTAAGGAAATGAAAATAGTGAGGATAAACACGAAACGTTGATTAACAAGTTAAGCAAAATTCACGACAAAACCTTTACCTGGACATATCTAAATTGTAAGTGTCCTAGGAAAGGATGGATTAAAAGGGACTTAATAAATTAAATAAACACAGAGAAAGAGGATCTTTAAGAGGTTTATTAGGACAAAATGAATCAAATACCTCGACCAAACGATAACTTATTCGAATCATACATTACTTTCATCTACTGAATGTAGTTTATTGAAACAGTATGTGGGGCAATCTAGTAAAAATAACTTACAAATGCTTAAACTCTTACAGAAAATACACCTAATACTACAGAAAAAGAACAACAAAGTTGATTGTGAAAAACTGTGCACCATTTAAGGTATATTACCGATGGTATTAATTCATGGATATTACATATTAAACAGAGAATCTATGAGCGAATAATGGAAAACAAACATGCCGACACAATTGTGTAACGTAAACAACATGTTGTGAATAAATTATAAATATAAAGTAACCTATATTTACCACGAATAAGGAGAGAAAATGTCGGGACCAAATACTGGAATAATTAATAAAATAATCATTCACTAATAAACTAAGACCAAAATACTGGAAAAATTTGGCTGATGAAATAAAAGAAAAAACAACGTGAAGTTATTTAAAAAGATGATGCATAGTGTACCCATAAACAGAGTCTTGTAAAACTAGGGACAGATTGCTGGTTACAAACAAGATGTGAAGCGGGGTGCATAGGTATTTACACTGGATCCTGTACAATTTATAAACCATTAAAACTCAATGAGTCTGAAGTACTGATTTAGCAATATTACATATGTAATGCATTATTAAACATACTGTACTGTCCAAACTGTGACGGACTTTATACACTTGTAGGAAATAAAGATTATTATTATATTTAGTTCACACCACCAGAATTTCTTAGAAAATAATGAAAAACTTTTACAGAATTTTTTACTTTTTTAAATTAATTTAGGACATTAGTTTTCCTTGGTAGAACATTACATGTTTTTACAGACTACATAAATAACAATATAAATATTAGTGTTTAATATGGCAAAAGACAGTGACAAATTTAAAGCAAATTTATTTGGATTGCTTCGACTCTGTCACTTCTTGTCGTATATAAAAAAATTAAACACACACAAACACACGTATGAACGAAACTTTTTCAGTGGTGCTAGTATTTCGCTGGGTTACTGGTATCCTGGTCCTTCGGTAGGAGGTAAGTTATTCCCTTGCAGAGGAATTCAGGCATTTTGCTGGGGTCTTCAATTATCGCCGTAAGTTCCTTGGCTAATGGGCCATGGGCGCTGGTAAATTTCTTGTACCAGAAGTTGTGTATGCCGTCAATACCGGGTGCTTTCCAGTTGTGCGTACGTTGGATTACCTGCTGGAGTTCCTCTATCGTGATGCCCGTGTACTCCATCTCCTCTATTCCTCTCGTAGCCTCCATTTCTTGCTGAATCCAGGGGGCGCTTTTGTGCTGTACTTCATTGGACCATAGTGTCTTCCAGAAGGTCTCTATTTCTGCTGGCTTTGGGGCTTCGTACTTGTCTTTGTTCGCTGGGGTCTCTCGAAGCTTCCTGTAGAAGGCCTTCTGGTTTGCTTGGAATTGCATGTTCTGTTGTTTTCTGTTGGTATAGTCTTTGTATCTTCGGAGTCTTCTGGCGTATACACCCAGTTTTTGTTTGAGGGTATCCAGATATTCGCTGATGTGTTTATTGGGCTCTTCGTGTCTTGTATGAATCCTATTTCTCTTAAGGGCCATCTTCACTTTCCTCACTAATTTCTTACTTCTGTTTCCCTACGTGTACTGAGTTATTCGCCCTATGCTGCTGCGGAGCTCTTCTATTCTTTTTTGCAGTCTCACTTGCCATGGTGTTTGGGCTTTGTTTCCTCTGTTACTTCGGCCTTCGTTCCTTACTTCGTACCCATTGGCGCGTGATGCCGCTACTGCTGCACAGTATATGGCGGTGTGTATTTCCTGTAGGGAGTTGTGGTTCTGTAGGTGTAGTGGTAGAGTATGTTCATTGAGGATCTTGGTTGCTTTGCACAGTTTCCAAGATGCCGGTTGACGTGGTATTCCCGTTAAGAATCTTGGTTGCTTTGCAGAGCCTCCAGGATGCTGGTTGACGTGGCATGCTCGTTCGGGATCTCGGTTGCTTTGCAGAGTTTCCAAGATGCCGGTTGATGTGGTATTCTTGGCCTTGTTGTGGCATCCGAGCCTTCATATTCCGCCAGGGCACATTGGAAACTCTTCCATTTTCTCCACGTCCCTCCTCTCTTCGTCCCATGCTCGCGTTTGGGACGGTTCTATTATGCTAGTTGGTGCTTCTGCGTTGACCTCACTGGTTGGAGTGTTTGCTAGATTATTGGAAACGTCATCTGTTAACTTTTATAGTAGGGGCTCAGCTAAGAGGTTTCTGATTATTATGTTCCTGCGTTGTGTGGTTATCCTTTCTATACTGATGTCCAGGTGTGGGTACTGTTGTGCGAATTTGGCGTGAAGTGTGGGTCTGTAATTTGTCATGTCTGTTTCCAGCTTTGTAATCGTATAGTAGGTGCGCATGATGTAGGTGTTCATATCTATTGTCCATGACATGCGCTGGCGTGGTCTTTCAGCCCTAGTGGTTGCACCTATACTAGGCTGCAAAGCACTTTGGGCTGTGTTGGTTCTAGTAGCCGTACAGTTGGAGGCGCCGCTACAACCGCCGACACCTCCAAGGAGAGACTGTTGCATATTTTTCGAACTGGCCCCTCTGCTTAAAACTCGAACGCGGTTCTGATTTAAGAGCGCGACAACCGATGCTCCATTCATATTTTCATTATGGTTCATATCATCAGAGTCTGAGATAGCCTTTTTCACGTCACCAAGGTACCGAGTGGTACTCCAAAGCATTCCGCGTCCTGTTGTAGCGTCAACTGGCTAGATATCAGGTTTTTCATGGTCCAGTGGTATTTTCGTTAATTATTAGTACTTTTTCCGATCACAATATATACATGCATGCATGCATGCATACATACATACATACATGTATATATATATATATGTGCTGTGAATGAATGTGTAAGGGGGAGAAATAATTAAGATTTATACTCAAATAAAAAAATAGCAAACGAGAAAATGTCTATTCGAATGATATATTGCAATGACTATATAACTAACGCTTTTAAAAGAATTTGGGAAACGAAAAAGTGACGACAGTCTAATTTTCCATTCGATAAATATCTCCTGACTAAAATTAGTTTTTAGCATAGTATCAGATAGTGATGAGTGCTATTCAAATTGTCATATTTTTTCGATATTTGCATCAGCTAAGCATAACAAACCATATTTATGATACTTTCTAAATAATTAAGAATCAAATATAAAGATACAAACGAAATTCTTTATTAATCCGACCTGAGCGTCATATTTCAACGTGAGTTGTTTATTTATCCATATGTATTTTAATAATTTTTTTAATTGTATAGCGGCTTTATCCTCCCCTTAGCGCTAACGTTTTTAACTTTCATGGAATCTTTCTTTTCGTGTCTTGAGTAGTTTTTTGTGTTAAATTTGGTAACATCTCGGCTATTATATAGAAATATAGAAGACTCTGAATGGGAAAAGCTTCATTCTGGCCCTCTTTTATTATTACTTTTGTGATTTAAATATCCATATAATGATTAAGTTCAATAAACTAACTAAAAAATAAATGTCTGTTTTTATAACGAAAAAATATAAAATCGTGATATCAAAAGATGGGACAAAAGTGATACTAAAAAAAACAAAAGACAAAGAATGGAACTTATACATTCACACATTAAAGGAAGAGGAATAACATGTCGTGATTAAAGTTTATAGAATAATATACAAGTATTTAATAATAAATTTTATGCAATTCATTCACCTTACAACTGATTTTGAAAAACTTATTTAGTGTATAACAATGTTATACAACTAGTATATAACTCATGTTGCACAAATTATAATGCAATTATTAAGTAATGAATGTGCAATGCATTTAATGTGACAAAAACAGAAAATACGGATTTCACCCAAAAAAATTTGTCAAAATGATGTTTTACCAAATATTCTATATTTCAAGTAAATATAAAGCGACCTTTAAGTATTTACTCTTTAGGTACATATGTATGATCAAAGCAAAAATAAATCATTAAAATTTTTAGGATACAAGTGTATATTGTATATATATATATATATATATTCAAAAGTAATTTATTTTAGTTTAATTCAATTACTGTGACGTATGTTTGCATGCAATTCTAATCCAATTGTTGTGACATACCTTTGTATGCATTTCTCTCTCTATGTGCATGTACACATATGCACATAATTAATTGTTCAATAAGAATAACCCTCATCCCTCAACTCTCGCCCATTTCGTAGTTTTCTACATTACCAAAACCATTAATTTCTGAAATTAAATTCCACCTGCGAACCAGCGTGATAAAGGGCTGCTTTAATTAGGTATAATAAATTCTTAAACAAAGATTTGAATTGTGGACAGAAGGCCAAGGTTGCCAAGACAGGCACATATTTTACAAACTATTCCAAATACCTTGTCGTTGACCATTCTTTTTTTTATCAGTGATGATAAATGGTTTCATTGTTCAGCATATAATTAGCGCTTTACATAAAAATTTGGATATAATAGATAACTCATTTCTACTTGGGGTTTTCTACCAGTTTCTTCGTCTTTAAATTCGCAAAATCGATTGTTTCCCTGAAAGTGGAAAACATATGGCTGATGCTCCGTGATATGCGTGTTTGAAGGATATAGCCGAAGAAATGAAAGCATCATTTGACTCTAGAAAAATCATTCCAACTTTTGAAACTTCAATCTTTTAGAATTTTCACAAAATCTTAAATATTTCTGAGGATAATATGTAATTTAAAGAACTTTATTATTGTAATGAATGGATAAGTTAAAATGCAGTTGAACAGTATTTCACTTTAAGAATATTCATGTAAAATTCGGTGATTAAGTAATAAATATTTGATGGAAATAAAAGGGATAAATATTTTAATTCTTATAAAATTATTTGATTATTAGGATAGGAAATTTAATTTTCTTTAAAGTGTTTATTTAAATATATGCCTGTTCATTTTCTTATACGGGGTGATTCAAAAGTCAGTCCCCCCACTGTTAATTTTTTAGTGGGTTCAGGCAGATAAACGTCCTTTTGGGAAAGTTGCTTGTTGAAAAGGAACTAAGTTTTGCCCTGTTTCGCGACTCACCCTAGGTCCAAGGGGCGCTCCACGAGGGGAAACTCGAAAATTTCAAATGGCAACCACCATCGAGTAATACCTTATTTTGAAGGTCTTGTTGAGAAAAAATTAATGGCGTTTACAGTATGGCGCTTCGACGCCCATAGCGCTAACAGCGAATCCGCAAAATTCAAAATTGATCTTTATTCTCCTGGCTTTTGCTCACGCTAGTAAGGTCATAACCAAATGACAAAAACTGTAGAATGTAAAGCAATGTGTGTTCTATCAGAGAAATGCTTATATTTCGCGTTAGCCCAATGGAAAAAGTTTCAAGGATCGCTTAAAATATGAATATGCAAATGAACATTCAAAAACTCAAATAAAAATATAAAAAAAACAGTAAAATATTAAAAAATATAAAACTAGGAAAAAGAAAAAAAGGAGTTACCTTTTAATGAAGTAGCTGCTCGAACTGAAGGCCTTGTACTTCTTGGCAGTTATGAAACCGGGCCTCAAATCTTTCTCTGACATTTTAAAAAGTGTATGTAGTAATTTTAAGGGACTCATCCCATATTCTTTGGCGCAGCACATTTATATTTTCAGGTGGAGGTTTGTAAACTATTGATTTTAAATGATCCCAGAGCAAAAAATCCAAGGGTGTCATATCTGGCCCACGAGGTGGCCATTCCACGAACCCACGACGGTCAATCCACCTTCTTGGAAATTTGTTATGTCGAAAAAGAATGACATCCGTTAGGTGACTGAGTTGACGAGACATTTCTTCAACGTGTTCATATAAAAAGGAATATTTTTGTGAGGACGCGTGTGTGATTTCAAACAACTAATGTCACTGAAATATTTTTATTGGATATATTAATATTTCCAATAAAATTTACAATAATGGAAATATTTTTATTTCAAACAACTACTGTTGCTATGGAAATATTTTTATTTCAAACAACTAATTTTACTATGGAAATATTTTTATTTCAGTTCTTGAAGGTTAGAATATTGATATATTTAAGCGAACCTTGAAATTTTCCCCATTTGGATAACACGAAATCTAATAATTTTGCTGGTAGAACACACATTGCTTTACATTCTACAGTTTTCGTCATTTGCCTACGACTTTACTAGTGTGAGCAAATGCCAGGAGAATAAAGGTCGATTTTAAATTTTGTGGACACGTTGTTGGTACTATGGGCGTCGTAGCGCTATACTGTAAACGTCGTTATTTTTTTCTCAATGAGATCTTCAAAACAAGATATAACTTGATGTGGGTTGCCATTTGAAATTTTCGAGTTGCCCCCCGTAGGGCGCCTCCTGGTGCTGGAGGTGAGTAGCGACACAGGGCAACAATGAGTTCCTTTCAACAACTTTCCCAAAAGACGTTTATTTGCCTGAACCCACCAAAAAAATTAACAGCGGGGTGGGACTGTGTTTTGAATCACCCTGTATTGTTCTAACGTAAGGTACAAAGATAGAAATTACGGAATACTATGAATGGGGAATGATAATATAAATATAGACGAAAAGAACAAGCATGAGGCTCTGCGGTCGTGCCGAGACCGAATTAACACTAGAACAGCCGGGTTTTAAATTAGACTAAAACCGCTGTTGGTGGTAAAATTGACCCTTTTAAGAAATGCAAGCCATATTAAAGTAAATGATTTTTTATTGATAAGTGATGTTGAAATGATTATATATAAGAATTTTTAGTGTTTTTGTACTATTTTTTTATTTTAAAGTTAGTTTTTTTCTTGCTTACAGTTTTTGAAGTGACAATATGTAATGTATAATATTCTTTCGCAGAAGTAAAAGTAATAAGGAACAAACAAAAAATACAAATTCAGATAATACAAATTAGCATCATGTTTCAAAGTGAGATTACAAAAAACAAACTATCAATAAATACACAATAAGTTCGTTAGACCATTGCGCAGATGGATTTGTATGCGCGTTTGACAGTGATAGCAACACGTTTGCCACAAATTGTTTTCTGGCCTCCCTTACAGCTGACAAAAATCTTTTTCTGTCCCTTGCAAAATTGAAAATACATTTCTTTCCTTTTCGGGTCTGTACTCGAAAAATTGGTGGTGGAGTCAAGTGTTGCGCAAAGCACCAATTCGTAGTTCGTCCACGAGCACAAGAACAA
This sequence comes from Dysdera silvatica, assembly GCA_006491805.2. Classification (NCBI taxonomy): domain Eukaryota; kingdom Metazoa; phylum Arthropoda; class Arachnida; order Araneae; family Dysderidae; genus Dysdera; species Dysdera silvatica. The sequence continues at coordinate 96,815,221 of QLNU02015003.1, forward strand.
ATTTTCGACATTTTTCTCGACATCGAAAATTTGGAGCCAGAAGGTACCTTGAAAATAATCCAAGCATTCAATGCAACTATGTCAAGGACGTTGTAAAGAATATGAACAGGCCACCTGCGAGTTTCGCATCTCGTAATATATTTCCTTAGTATCTGATCTGCTACACCTATGCCACATTTAGTATGATTATAGTAATTGGCAGTGTTCAGCTTCTTCTTTGCACTTTCGTCTGAAAATATTCGTGTGCATGGTGCTATGAATCATGATATTCTTTTTGCACTTACACCCATATATCGTGGGTGTATTGTTTCCATTTTCCAGTGCAAAAGATATATATCGTAGCGAAGAAGTGTTACGTACAATAGGAGGTAATTCTGTCTTGTTCAGATGCACTGTCTCAACAATTTGGGGTTTTCTTTGCAGAAAGTTCATTTGCAAGTTTCACAGAAGTAAAAAAAATTGTCAGTAGTGACATTGAGTCCGGAATTTAAATTTGTTTCCAATGATTTGAATGCCACGCTCTCCCCAAGTTGTAAATCAATTGGTCGTTCTTTATCCCTGCCCAAATAGGGATAGCCGTTCGAAACGTATTTTGATTTTACATCAGTTACAAACCAGAACTTGATGCTAAACTTGTCTGGCTTATTTGCTATGTATTGGATAAATCTGCATCTTTATTTACATTGCAACAACTGTTCATCAACAGTTATTTCTTGTATAGAATTGTAGCAGAAATAACAGGTACCCATCAGCTTGTATCAGGTGTCAGAATCCAGAGGAAATGTGTCAGTTGCCAGGCGCTCAGCCCTGCTGCTTCGGACATTGAATCTAAGATACAGCATGATTTCACGGAATCGATTGAATGACACTGGTTTTTTGAACACAGATGGTCCCCAATTCTTGTTCCACAAAACATCTGCATAAAGTTTTGAATGACCTAATGTATCACGGACATACAGGAGGGTGAAAAAGACATAGAATTCCTCCAGAGTAACATTCCAGTTGCCGTCACCTCCAAGCTGACGTTGTGCTTCAGCAACTCTACATGTTTGATTGTATTTCACCATGGATTCATTCACCATCAAACGCCAGGCTGAAGTTGGATTTGGCCCAATATTACGAATAAAAAGAAGGCGTTGGTTCACTTGCAATTGTCATAATGTTGCGAGCTGGCATGCGACCTGTTGTGGAAACAGTACTGCTAAGTTTCATTGGCTGTCCAAAAATACCACTGGATGACATGTACTTATCACCACTGCTGCCAGCAGAATTAGTGGATATCTTGTTGCATGATCCTTGCCCACGCCCAGGTGAATGTCATGGTCCGCGCATAACAGGGAAGATCACATTTCCAGAATTTCCCACTGCATCACTGTCACTGCTTTCAAAGAACGACGCATTTGATAAGTTCACATGAGCAACAAAATCTTCATCGCTGCTGTCGTCACCACTGATATCTGAATCTAACTGCTCCAGGAGGCCAAGAGCCTCCTGTGTACTTAATCATCTCGGCATTGTTTATACTAAATGTTTACACACTGGATCGAAATTGAAACCTCCGAGTACACTGCTGTGGAAAGTGGCGTCAGGTTCCGTTCTCGATTGTAGCTGAAGTAGAGCTAGTTTTTTCACTTCAAAAATTTTTTCCAGTGGCTTTTACTTTTCTCCGATGAGTCATCGTGACAAGAGATGCGTGTTTTCCCATGCGCGGAAAACAAAAATGAGGCATCGGGCATTCGAAAAAGCACATTCACTTGCAAATCGGTAATTTTTCCTATGAGGGACAACATGACCCCTATTGTCTGTTTTAGTATTTCTATGATCATTTATTTTAATAATTAACATATAAATATGAAAAATTGCCACAGTACACTTGGGAGCATTTTAGGAAAAGTAAAAAAATATGAGCTTCGATGCTCGACTGTGTGTTCAAATAAATCATGGGAAATTGGGAAAAAAAGGTTAAAATGACCCCTAGGGCGCTTCCAATGTTAAGACCATAATGGGCCCCTACGAGAAAAGCTGGCGTATCTACTCCTCCCCTACCCCGTATTGCATGGACAAAGTTCACTCCATTAGTTTCAACAGTGTGCTGAACATTTTTAAAATTTTATTAATTTCGATATTTTATACAGTAAGTAAATAAACAGTCTACTCGTAAACTCGTGCTCTGCGCGCTTTAGTTGAAGCAAAGTTTTTAAAATAATGTCTGCTGAGTTACTTTTAGTTTTGCAGTAAGACCCGATTCAATGGCTAACAACGAAAATACAAACAACACAAAAGGCTAGAGATAAAAGTTTTAGCTTCACGCATTATTGCTCTCTTTCTCTCTCTATCTCCTTCTCTCTCTCTCTCCCTCTCTCTTTCTCT
>QLNU02015003.1:96843334-96853467 GCA_006491805.2 Dysdera silvatica
GTGAGTAAAATGCGGATCAAAAAAGGGGATCGCTTGAAAATTCATACGTAACTTGAAAACAAGTATTGTGTGTTCGCGCAGACCTGACGCCTGATACCGTTAGCAGACGGATTAGTCCATTGCAGTTTAGAGAACGGCGTCTTGCCGAAACTGGCTTTTCGCGTGGGAAAAACCAGTTCCTCCAAGACGTCCTTCCCTAAACTGCAATGGACTAACCCGTCTGCTAACGGTAGCACGCGCAAACTGAGATCGAATGCACAGTACGTGGTCCGCATTTTACAGGTGGTGTTTTTTGATTTTCGCAAGTAGGGGAAAATTGTTTACTAGGGGTTGTATACTTGTGAAACATTTTCAATTCAAGGATAGTCCTAGCAAATATACATTCGGGTGACGATTCATCGTACTCAAGCTCTTGGCAACCTCAGAAATAAAAATTATAACCAAACACAGATTAAACGATCTGCCCTTGCGTCATAAAAATGCAACTAATAAACTGACAAATTAAACGATTGCCCATTGGCTAGCTTGTGGGGATAAACTAAAATTTACATTTTATAATTAACAAATCCATAGTTAGATGGCGAAATGTTGGCGTTTATACCTTAACGTAAAATTTTCGAGGTTATTGGGAAGGGGGAATGTGCATAGTATTTACATTTATACGTTGCCATATATATAAATCTTCAATCTCTAATTATAGGGGGGGGGGGTTCGGGCCCATATGACTAATAATTTCCTAGTTAAAACAATGAGACTGGAATCGGATATAACCACATTGTTTTACGTCTATCTCAGTATTTGGTAGAGTGAAACAATGGCAAATAGTGGACCAATAGTTGGTTTGCAATTTACCATTTTCTTACGCCAATTGGTGACATGAGTGGGAGGGGTGAGCATATTTTGGTCCGCATTTTACTAACAGCTGTCATGAGTATATTCATCGAGACAGGAACTTGTCATGTAAAAAAATAATTTACAGCTCCATGGCCTCGGAAATATTGAGAAACACTATCCTCGGTGACGGGTCTTACAATCTTGTGATTTGGAAACTATAAGTCAAAAATCCAAATATGCAAACACTGTATGAATAAAATTTAGCCAATATGATAATAAAGTATTGCAATTTCAGCGTTAGTTTTACATTTAAGAATGAAAATGATAATTAGAAATTTCTAAAGCAGTGGTTCTCAAAGTGTGGTCCGCGCGGCTTATCAAGTGATCTGCGGTATCATCATCAAATTTCAGAAAAAATAAACGAACTAGAAATTGCCCGCGCAGCTAGAATTTAGGTTCGGGTGAGATTTAAGAAATTTCTCATAAATATTACTCGTTGTAAATCTTACATTTCGAGGTTTCGTGGAAGGGTTGAATTCTCTGAATACACCCATGCAGTCTACATTGTTTAATTTTATTTAATGATGCCATTTTCTTTATAAATTCGACAAAATAAGATTGTATCTGACACTCTTTTTAACAAATAACGTTACTCTAAAAATTATTATGTTTGTTTATTTATTTGGATTTTTAAGATGCAAGAGTATCTGGGATATACTGCGCCAAACACATTAGAATCAAAGACTGAAAAAAAAATATTTTTTTCAGCTGGGTTTGGCAACCAACCCATATTTTAAGAACATGGTCGGAAATTTTAGATTTTCTGCCAAAAGTTCATGCTTTTTTAAAGTAAAAAAAATTGTAAAAGCTTAAAATTGACTACAAATTATATTTCGAGGGATGAATACATCTCTCCTACCGGAGCCCTTATATACGTATATAAGCCTGCCAATAAATCACATAAATCGAGAATTATTTGATTATTTATTTTGCTGGAAAAGGCATGGAGGGGATCAGTATGACGATGACTAAGTAGTGCTTAATATTATTAACCATAATTGGCAACATTAACTTCAGGCAATATATTTTTTAATGGAGGGGGCAATCCTCCCCGGTTGTCCGCGATCAATAAAGGAATGCTTAAAATAGTCCATGAGCGATCAAAGTTTAAGAAACATTGCTGTAAAGGATTGAAATTATAACGTCACTGTATAATTTTTGAATTGATAGTGACACACCTGATACAATTGATATAAATACTACAGTAGCGTTAACACGTGCTAAATTTAAAAATCACCCCTTTAGGTTGTAGCATACACCTAGCTACCTCTGTCAAACTATTTCTCCTACAAAGGTCATTTAAATTTCATATTTAACCCTAGATAGGTAGACGCAAATCTCTAACCAATAATGGTTGATGCTCGTATAAATTGCAACTATCTCAAAAATGTCAGTATTTTGTGGGAAAACGTGATCTAAATCAATATTTTAATTAATGTTTAAATTTTTATTGTCGTTTCAAAGGAATAAAAGTACTTTTAAGCAAGTTTCAACTTGTAATTTACTCGCCATAAGATTCCCACCCACCACAGTTACTACCTAGAGAACGCTGTTCAAACGTAGTTTTAATTTTTACAAACGTCTACTCGTGAAGAGTTAAAGATAAACGTAACCTCAACGTTTTTATTAAAATACAATCCATTTCTTTATAGGTGTAGTTTTAGGGAAGAAAGTTTCATGACGTTTATATGCGGAACTTCAAACATTAGCTGCCGTTTCTGAAAACTTTTAAACCGTATGTACGTCCCAAAGCCTTTTTTGACCCAGAATGGCCTTTCCTGCCCTTGAACCATAAAGATACACCTAAACATCAAAACCTTGTAATCCAGTAAATATGTTTATTTGTGAACATGATGTAACTACGTCCATATTACATAGGTAAAGCAAGTAATATTTTGTACTCGGGGCCCAGCGGAGGTGCATTTGTAACGCGTTCATCTAGCAAGCCGTTACTCAGAGATTTATTCTTAATAATACCAAAAAAAAAGAGAAGAATATTTCTGATTAAGTATTCATTGTGGCCCGGGAGTTGGTTCCCTAGGCAAGTGTTTCTCAACGTTTATGAGGCCGCGGTCTTTTAAATTCATTTTCTTTTATGACGAGATTCCGGTAAATTCTTATTTTGTAAAATTAATTCCTTGTCTCGACAAATTTACTCGTAAATACATTCAATGTTTTTTAATGTTCATACATTAAACTATAAATATGAATTATGGCATAATATAAGGGTATCAGTATACTTCTTCTATTAATATGAACTTTTCTGGTACACCTCCTTGCTGAGTGGTTCCCGGCATTATCAACACATACGGCATTTTGTTCAGATTTAAGAACAGCGGATATTACAATCAGCTTGTAGGCACTTTTTATGAAAGGTAGCGATGAGCGGAACATCCTTTCTTGAATGCTAAGAGATTTCAATGTCTTAAAGCTTTAAATCGTTCATAAGTACTCACGTATTTAAGAATTGGTAAGGCTTGGTAATTGCAAGTTACTGCGCAGATGTGAACCAAGCGCTTTGGTCGGACCTTTCCGACGCATATGCGACTACTATTATCTTCGGAGTTATGAGGTGGCGCACTGGGGTAAAGCGTTTGCCTAGTGCACCGTTAACTCGGGTTTGACTTCCAACGGCGCAAAGAAAGCTTACCAAGAGATCTCATAAAGATCGCGTTGCTCACTGTATTGCCGAGTTTGGTTTCGTAAGCCTTAAGAGGTTCGTATTCCTCGGAAAATTGTAGGTCCAGAGGTTCGGATTCCTCGGAAAACAGTTGGTCCCTGCGTAGCATGACCACTGTAGTCCTTGAGCCGTAAAACCACAAACAAACAATTCTTTTCGGAATATTTCCACGATGAAATATTTATGAAAAGAGTATATAAAACTAAAATAACAAATCCCGCGAGAATCATCCAAAGCCCGGTATAATTGATATCAGGGCCCGGTGGTTGAAAAACACTACCCTAAGCCGTAAGAGACTCGGATGCCTTGGAAAATCGTAATTCCCGGTGCAACAGTACCCTTACGTGTCTTTGCACTATAAAATTCACAAAATTTTGTAAATATTTGTTATAGCTTCGTTTACTGAAACAAGGTACTAGCGTATTTGATTTTTTCAGTTCTATAGAGCTCATTCTTACGCAGTTAGATGCAACCTGAGTAACGATGTTAGATGCAACCTAAGTAACGCTGTTAGATGCAGTCCAACTTACGCAGTTAGATGTAGACTGATTTACGTTGCTCAGGCAACATAAAACTCAATTTCACGCATTGACTTTCGAGATAAGAGACTGTGCCATTATTCTTGTAAATCTCTTGTGGCCTCTAACTAACACTAAGCAGTCATCTATATCCTAAATAATTACAATGCAATCTCTGAATAGGGGAAAATTTGGAACTTCGGTGTCTGTTCTCTATCCCGGGGGTGTCCGGTATTCGGGAGGATTAGGGAATCGGAAGCGTCAGGAATGAACATTGAAAACCGTATTTTAAATAGAAGTATACACCATTTGGCTATTTCTGCTATGGAGGATTTACTGAATTTTATGGTAATTTATTACGTCTTCTGTTTGAGGGGTCCCCTTAAATGTAACCAAGTTCACTTCAAACCGGAGTATAGAGGATTTAAATATTGCATAATAAAAAACTAGGAATTAAATGTGGATGCTTTTCTTTATAAAAATTTTGTATATAGGATATTAATGTGTAAATATTGTGAAAACATTATCTACTTTAATGTGAATTTTGTATATTTCATGACCATATTGCATTTACTTACTCCAATCATATACCTACATGTGGGGGAATCCATATCCTTGCGGAGAACATCATATCGATACACCTTTAAATAAGATATAATTTAAATGATACTAATATGTCATTTTTGTTTGATTTTCTGCAGTTTTCGAGTTAGTATTTCATCTGATAGCATTTCAATTCCCTCTCCTTTGTGGAGAAATGTATGTTGTGTCCTTATGATCAGTTTTAATTCATTTCCACGTCACTAAACTCTGACACTAATGATAAATATCAAAGTTCACCAAATTGTACTACATTTAGAAATGGATTTTAGAATTCACCATTGCAATTACATACAAATGAAAATGAGAGCTTACCGATGTCAGAAATTTATGCAAATGTCGTTAACAGAAAACAAACACCCACACATCAAGTTGGTTGTGCGAAAGATGTATTTGATTGCAACATTTTTCAACAACTCCATCCCAATACGGAATGTAACTTTGGTTACGAAATGAGTGTACTTTAATATTTGTCCAACGCTACAGCTAGCAAAAAATCTAAACGTTATAACTAAGAGTAAATTTAAAACTTTATAGTTAACGATGAATCTAAAACGCTATAGCTAATAGTAAATCTAAAATCTTATAATGATAATAAATCTATAATCTACAATCACCATAATCAACAATAAATTTAAACGCTAAAACCCAATGAGACGGAACAAAAGTACCGTGAGTACACAACGATAACGTTAACTATTTAGAATTTCACGTAGGAAAAATGCTCATATGATATGGTACACAGATGGTTAGCAGCTCTTCGATGTGGAACAGGCAAGGTTATCATCCATCGAACAGAGTTCAAATCGAATGGTACCGTATTGTGCGTTCGCGCAGACCTGACGCCTGATACCGTTAGCAGACGGGTTAGTCCATTGCAGTTTAGGGAAGGGCGTCTTGCCGAAACTGGTTTTTCGCGCGGGAAAAACCAGTTCCTCCAAGACGGCCTTCCCTAAACTGCAATGGACTAACCCGTCTGCTAACGGTATCACGCGCCAACTGAGCGCGAATGCACAGTATGTCATGTTTTGTTTCTCTGCCCCTTGTGGCCTGAAGTCCTGTTTTCTTGAAAACAGAAGTCCCTGTTCCTTTCTAAACTGCAAGTCCCGGTGGAACGTGTCCTTGTCTGTCCTTAACCACAAATAAGATCGGAACCAGACTTTTTCCCATGCGAATCAAGCAAAAAATGTGTAGTGAGAACAATTTAAACTTTATATATATATATATATACCATAAGTTCATAATGTCAGCATTCTGTATTTTGCTTGGAATATTTCACTGTGTAAAGTAACGTGAAAGTGACATAGTGAGCAAGATCAAACGTTAGCTCACCGCTCTTCATAATTTATTTCTACTACGGAGATATGAATGAGCTTTACTACGTTTGGCGTAAAACGGACCTTTCTGTCCTTGCACTATAAACAACCTGCAAACTGTCTATAAACAACTTGCACTATATACAACTAACAAGACGGGTAAGCCCCATAGTGGTGATGCGTTCATGTAACGTGTGTTTCATCCAATGTGTTCGAAACACAATGACACACACACACACACAAAAAAAAACGCTTAACGAATAAATGCTCACCGTAACCCGACGGTTGGTTCCTTAGTCCTTAAGGGCTTTGGAATACTCTGAGAAATATGAATTCATTGTTCTACGGTAGCGTAATTTGTAACGCATTATTCTATAGTGCTGCTAACCCGTTTCATTCCCAATGGTAGCTTGGAACGCTTGCGTTACTTTTGTCTACCGTAGACCGGAGTTTTATCCCCTCAGCAGCAAAGGTTCCGATTTTTTGAAAAATTGGACGACCAGGCGCAACAGGACTTTTGATGTCCTTGCGCCCTAAATCAGAGGCAGAAAAATTATTAGATAGTCGTGACTTTGTGCCTGCGTTTTTATGTAAAAGAGAGCTGACAGTTGTATTTTTGCTTTTGAGTTTAAAGGATACTTTAATATTAGGTGTACAGTTTAGTTTTGCTTTTTAAATTGATCGCAGAATAATTTACGGGAGCCAATATTAAAAGAGGCATGCAGTGTAGCAGGTTTTAAATTGTACAATAAAGGAGGGTATAACAGTTTTAATATGAAATTTTGGCCATTGACCAAAGGTATTTTATTAATTTCGCCCAGAGTTTTTAAAAAGATTATATAATGTTATGATGATAAAATAAATAAAGCAGAGTGCTGTTTGTTTGTTTGGCTTTTTTATGGCGCAAGAGCATCTGGGCTATACTGCGCCAAGCAGAGGGTTGTAAACCCTGTAAATGGTACTTGGGTAATTAGTTAATTAATAAAATGCCCTAATTATTTCAGAGTTAAACTAAACACCGTAACGTTAAAATATTATTTGTATTATAGGCGTATACATGAAATTCAAAAGTAGAGGCTACAGAGTTACATCGTTCGTTTGGATTTTTATGGTGAAAGAGCATCTAGGCTATACTGCGCCAAACATAGTAAAATCAAAGGCTGTTGTGAAAGCCTGTTTTTTTAAAAAGTTAAAAACTGACGATTGGTTAACAAGGTACACAGCTACAACTCGATATATTCATATGTATAAATGCAAAATTCCATCGCAATGAGGGAGATCAAATCCTGAATGTAACTCGTGCACTCCAGTTATTTCTACCCTGCAAAATGGTCGCAGGTTTTATAAATGCGACCCTTTTGTGATTAAAATTACTGATAATATTAACTAAAGCAAAATTCAGAGACTTATTTACTTCTGGAAAAGATTCCAATAATAAGATACATTGAGCCTCCATTAACGAGACGTGTTTCTAAAACAGAGAGACTTACCTTCCTATTTTCTATCTTTACACCACTGAAATAGGGCCTCCTAACGAGCTGTGCTTACTATTCTCTTCCATTTCTAACCTATTGAATAGAATCGAAATGTTTCTATAATACGTCAAATAATTCAGCGTGTATACAACTCAACGAATAATTATTATTCATTGGTTGATATCACATGTTGGCAACACTACACCGACGAAATACACTGTGCAAGGTTTATTTAGATGAAAATTTAAAAATATCCACAGTTGTAGCTAAAATGAATTGTTATCAGTCGTTTCGGCAGAACAATGATCCATTATCATCAGAACAAATAAGGTTTTTCTCTTTTTAACCGTCTTGTTTTAATAGCAGAAAAAGACTCTTTTGTTCTGAAGATAGAGGACCGTTTTTCAGCCGAAACTATTTTAACAAATCATTTTGGCTGTAACTGTGCCTGTCTGATTATTTTCATCTAAACTTCGCCATACATTCGATAATTCAAGCAAAAATAACGTAATTACTGCATATATGATCTTTCACTATTAAACAAGAATTCATACGCATTAAATTTGTTGATATTTTTGTTTGAATTATTGCTTGGAACTTTTTATAACACTAGAACAACACTGCGTGAAAATTATTAGTAGTAGTAATAGCAGCATTAGTACTATGGTAAGATCTAAAGAAATTTAGGGTAAATAGTAAATTATCTACTTCCCTGCTTTGTAGTCTTAAGTACCATCCTCAATATAGGTGGTTTACTTATTTCAAATACCACGTTAAATTTTCTGTCCCATCCGATTATTTTAAATAATCTGATCATTAAATGCCAAATATTCATGTGAAAAACATTTATTTTATGAATTATATTTCTGTGTCGAAAAAAGTCCACATTGTTTAGGGTAGTTTCACAAGAAGGTTATATTATTATATTTAGCCACCTATAAGTTACATTTTGATAATTTGTGTAATAATATAAAGATTGTACTGAAAAGGGTTTGCTATAGTTTTTGTGTTTGAGAACTTAAAGTGAAATTTATCATTCTTTCTTCCATTTCCAACTAGATAATCCCCCAGAGTTCCTGGAGACGTTTGCGAAGGAAACAATTCTAGATCCCCAAAGTCCAGTTTCGTTAAAATGTGTGGCTTCCGGAATCCCTCTACCGCAAATTACGTGGACACTGGACGGATTAGTCGTTCCGGAAGACCAAAGTTTCAGATCCGGCGACTACGTTACAATTGAAAATACCGTCGTGAGCTACGTCAATGTCTCGAGGGTCGGTGTACGACATTCCGGTGAGTTCGCTTGCACCGCTGCAAATGACGCCGGAACCCGAACGCATTCCGGGTGGCTGAGAGTTCCGGGTCCACCGTTCATTAGACCAATGCCCAACCGGACCGTTGTGGCTGGAGAAACCTTCAAAATCCGGTGTCCTGCAGGGGGCCATCCGGTTCACAAAATATCGTGGGAAAGAGGTAAAAATTTTCGGTCCTTTATTTATTCATTCTGTTTAAAAGAACTGAATTGCCTCAGTGTTTTATTTTTTTTTTTCCTGATCCAGTGCGGTTGACGTTTTCAGGAAGGTCGTTTGGCCATAAAACCAGAAATCCCCGTAAGTCCGTTACCTTCAAGCTCGTGTCTTTAAATCTGCGATGAGGGTAAAGCCCCCGATCCCATTTCAAGAATGTTCATATTAACCTAAATCCCAACAGCTTTAACAGGGAGACAAATGGTTATTTGTAGCAAGCAAAGGCTTGTACTCAAAGCCGTAGATTCCGAATTGGTAAAAATAACGGTTCTATTCGGAATCGTTTCTTTACTTGCAATCTCATTTCCTTTCATAGTTTGCTCCAATGAGACACTAACAAAATGTTTACATTCCTTCATTATGCAGGCGTAGTTTACAATTAAACTTTATTACAAACGTAAGCACATTTCTGCCGAGATTAAATTGCGGAGAATTACCCAATTAAGAAAAAGTTCTTTAAATCCTTAGGCATTTGCTGAAGTACTCAGTGCTGCAAATAACTCCAGCAACATTGGAATTGTTTATAGAATTCTTGTTTTAAAAATGTAGTTTTTCTGGACATAGTCTTTTTGTTTTAATGCTATTTACGTCTTTCCATCGCATTCGTTTAGTATTTCACTGGGTTAGAATTAACTTAAACACTAAAAGAAATAATGCATTTTTTAAACTAATTATTTTGCATTATTTATTTATTTTTTTAGCTTTTAACATTTATTTTTAACAAAACAATGCAGAATAAAAAATTTAGATAAAAAAGATTAAAGAGATTTCACTTATATTCTTTCATTCACAATTTAAAACAAAAATTCCAAGTTTTCTTACACATTAAAGTTAATCGGAAAAAGGATGTTTTACACTGCACAGTACCGAAGTAGTTCAAACATTACGAAGAGTTTCGAATATATTAATATGGTGATGAGCTCTTGCTTATAAATAAGGTTATGTGAAAATAATGCGTTCCGATATCCAATGGGGGGGCTTGAGCACAATATCCCCCCCTTTGCTATTTCACTGACGTTGGTTCAAACTTCTTCCCTCATCTTTCGTTAACTCTTATAGACAGTAAACACAACGAATTGTCGCAGTTAAATATTTTTGATACGTTAATAGCAATTTCAATGTCTATT
>QLNU02015003.1:96853567-96865460 GCA_006491805.2 Dysdera silvatica
CTCCCCCTTCAAAAACAGCCGAACGAAAAACAGCGTGAACGAAGGTTTTATACGCCGAAAAATAACATGATATATTTCAACTTATCCAACACATATATTTTATCGATCATAGTAGTCACAAAATGGCGTAACATTTGTGGGGCAAACTTAAACAACAAGACCGATTTGGGCTCAAATAGTCTTTCTCCTAAGGCAAGCCGGTTAAAAGTCCAGTCTGGGCCACCTCTACGTTGCCTACTTGTATGCGAGCTGCATCTATATATATATATTAAGGCTGGACAAGTGTGGTTGTTCTACGAAATTTTTGCTGTTAGCGGTAGGAGATCTTTTCCTACTAGATGCCCAGGTTTTCCTTTTGAGATGGGCGAACTCGGTAGCATAGGATATGAAGGAGCTCAAAGGGCGCAAGCCTCCCAATGGATATCAAAACGCATCGTTTTATCTAAGGCCGCAACACATAATCTTTTTGAAATCCACTTGAGCATCCCCACGGGTTTTGAATTCCTATGCTACTGGGCGAACCGTATTTGCCCATCTCAATAGAAACAATCTTTTACAACCGCCGTTTGTAAAGTCGTACACTGTTGTTTGAGAGTTATTAGTAATAAATAACTGTTTGAACCTATATGCAGATTTAATTAACCTTTCCAAATAACATTCTTCTAATTATCCACTGTTTCCGTCTAATGACCCTTTTTTTGTTGTTATTCTTAGTAAATATTAAAATCAATACTGGTGGCCGAATACTTTGTTTATAATATCTTTAAGGATATAAAACTCACGAGGAAATCTCGAGACCAAGTCATTCCTGTGTTCAATCTAAATGCATTTCTGATACCAGGGAAGTTTTCTGTCACTCATCTTTTTGCAAATTTTCTCCGTTCTATCAGTTGTCGATTTCGTCGCTGATGAGTTTCACACTTGGCTACCTCCATCATCTGTTCCTTATCACTTCAGTTTCTCTAGAATCTGATTCTTCGTTATCGGCTATTTCCTGTCGCTCACTTTCCCCATCCCCATACCACTGGAAACTCAGCAAATTTAAGGAAAATGATGGGTGGTGGCAGAGAAGGACGAATAGCATGAGAGCCCCGACTTCCTGCATATCTAATGTGAATCGCCGTTTCGCCGAAAAGGAAGGAATTTTCATTTCCGAGTTTCGAAATGGGAACTTGGACTTCGATTGGATCGACTTCCGTCTTATCAGTAGTTGTTTTGTCGAGTTCCAGTCCTTATTTCTTTTTGAAGGAAGCTATTTTTTTTTTTACTTTACTCGTTCCTGCAGATTGTCCTTCGTTACAAATATTTTCCTCTTGTAAATTGAATAATGTTGTACATCGAAGTTCCGTGCGTTGTGTCTAAATTGCATTTCGTAAGATAGGCCTAAGCAAAATTGTCCTCCTTCCGTTGCATGCATAATTAAACTAAAATGCTAAATGCGTAAATTTTTACCTAACTTCTCCTTAAAGGAAAGATATTTGACTTAAAAAACGTATGTCCACGTGTGAGAATATATTGCTTTTTTTAATTAACTTGGAAGTTATCAACAGAATTTATTAGTCTCATCGAAACCTTTTTTTGAAATGGTTTGGTAATTGTAAAAATTTCGTGTAATTAGACAAACATACGATAAACATATTATGCTTGGAGAAAATATAATGTATAAAATACGAAATATCCGCGCGCTAATAACTGAAATAAAGTACTGCATAGCAAATATATTGAAGAACTAATGTTAAAGTACTGCTATATGTTAAAGTACGATAAACATATTATGCTTGTACAATAAACATATGTGTGTGCTATAAACATATGTGTTGTACGATAAACATATTATATATATATATATACGATAAACTTATATTATATATATATATACGATAAACATATTATATATATATATACGATAAACATATTATACTTGGAAAATATGACGTATAAAATACGAAATATCCGCGCTAATAACTGAAATAAGTACTGCATGGCAAATATATGTTGAAAGACTAATGTTAAAGTACTGATATATGTTAAAGTGCTGCATAGCACAAATATGTAAGACAGAATATGGTTACGGAAGATATAGAAGGTATTAAATTTAATCTTGTCTAATACTATGAACTTTGTGTAATGATATCTTTCCATGGTTCCCAGAAAATCTGTATAGGTAGACCGTGTACGTGTTAATTACAAGAAACACATCTTCCAACAGTATTCCCCATTCTTTCTCATGTTCTTTAAAAATTCGCGAGTTAAGAATATACCAAAGTTTAATACTTGTCAGGATTCTCTGTAAGGGCTTTCAAATTTTATTCGCTTCTAAATAATCAGTTATTTTACTCATAAAATTTTATTTCCAAAAACAAAAGAACAAGATGGAGGAAATGCCTTTCACCAAATTTTGTAAAATATTTGCAATTGCGCCGTAAATTCATTACACTGCCCATGGTTAACTTTTATTCAATCTATGGATTGGTTGTCTGCTCTTGACAACATTTGCCAACACGTTTCGTGCAATAAGCGCAGGTACATCGAGAGCTCCTTCTAAAAAGGCGTTTCGCTCTAATTAAATTTACTTATTTCCATCTGGAGAAAGTTTATCATGCCTTTAATTAAATCTATAAGCTATTCACACTAGTAGCAGATGGTAAATAAAATTTTATTTCATTTTTCGACGTTTCTGCCGCAGTTTTAATTCATAAGTTAATTCGACATATAACACATGACATATAACGTTCATAAGTTAATTAATTTTCCCATAATTTTGCCAATGCTTAATTTTAATTTAAGCAACTGAATTAATGGCCTATACAAAAATTATCGAATTTTTGTATAAAGAATATTCCAGGCTTGAAAAATACTGTGACTTTTCATTGTGCATGGACATTAAAACCTTTTCTATTATAATAGAACCCATCTTATCCCAAATAAAGGGGACAGACGATTAAGATACGCTGAACTTCCATTAATGCGAACTTCAATTTAAGGTACCGGAGCCCATATTGAGGGCAGAGGGGGCTCGAGCCTGCCCTAGCCGTTTAAAAATTTGATTCGCCCGAACCTGCTACGCATTTACTTTCAAAAGTTTTATAGTTACATTTTAAAATAAGGTACTTTTTAGCTCATTACTAATTGTCAAGCAATATCAATTATTTTTGTAGCGTTTCGGTAGCCTGTACAGTGGTCAAAAAAAAATATTCGATCACTCAACTTTTCTCGAGAACTATTGAATGTAGAACAAAAATTTTAACGCCACTTTATCTAGAATGGCTATTAATTATATAAAAATATGGTAATAAAAAATATTTAGGGGCCGCTTTAAATTTGAAATTAACGTGAACTTTAAAATTTCCAATGGTAACACCCACCTTTTAATTTATTTTTAAATTTTATACATAAAATTATATGAATATTCCAAATTTTATAACTTCTGAATGAATGGTTGCTGAGTTATAAATATTTGAATTTCGCATCTCCTAATGTTAAATTTACTATCCATTTTTTTAGCGATATCTTTTGAAACAAGTAACGAATGATTCTAATTATTTTTGCACGTCATAGAGCTCAATTATCCAAAGGGATTTTGTATTAACTTTCTGATTGGTCAAAGTTATAAATATTAATTACTAATTATGAAATTAATATTTCAAACAAATGTGAATTGAAAGAGGGGTAATATTTTACGCCATTCAGTTCAGCGGCACTATAAACGTAAATATGAAAATTGGAGTGCAATTGCGTTATTAATTTCGTTATTAAAGGTTCTTTAAAAAATTAACAATTAGTGGGCTGTCTCCACATATCAAATATTTTGGTTGCAGTTACCTTTTTTTAAGAATGGCCCTGAATTTATTTAATTTATGTGAAAATGTTCATTAAAATGAAATGTTCTTTGTTTAGTTTTAATTATGAAAAAAAATTATCTGGAATATATAAGCAAGAAAGTAATAAGCTTATAAACGTAGCATCATTTGCATATATATATATTTATGATGTTACAAGTTTACTTAAAATTAGTTGTAGTTCTTGAAACGCTAAAACCATAATTTGATGATTTAAACTACCTATAGTTAAATAACATTAAAATAAAAATGAAAGCAATATATTTTGTAAAGACATCGCCTTATTATTAGAATTATAACAAAGATATTAAAAGAAAGATAACATACTGTTGTAATTTTTAAAAATTGTGACAGTTTTTTTATATTACGTAGATAGATAACACCAAATTCTAATGGCAAGAACTTTTATTATATTAATAGTTTTAAAACTATAGTTCAACATTTTCAGTTTATCTTGTATAAGATCGAGGAATTTAAAGAAAATAGGACTTCCTAGTCAGAAAAATCTACTATTTATTCAATTGAACAACTAACGGTAACTCAACAAAATTGAATTAACGGAAACTAAGTCTTAAAAATCAAAATACTACAATATGAAATACATGGATAGTCACCTGAAAACATCATCGATTATCTTTGTTATTTATTACCCAAATTCCATGAAATTTGAAATTTAGCATAAATTGGTTACAGAGAAGTTTTCTATGAAATAAAAAAGTGGGTGTTGCCAATAAAAATTTTAAAGTTGACGTTAAATTAAATATGAAGACGGCCCCCAAATATTTTTCATTACCATATTTTTATAGAATTAGCCATTGTAGATAAAGTGGCGTTGAAATTTTTGTTCTACTTTCAATATTTCTCGGGAAAGTCGAGTGGTCGGATAGTTTTTTTGACCATTTTTTTTGCACATTCACTAAAATTACTGACAGATTTTAGAAGGAGATAATTTTTCTCAGCTCCCCCTAGGATACTCATGTGGGTGCCCATGGTTTAAGTATAAAATTGCATAGTAACAACAATAGCGTATGCCATAAGTTTATGGACAACCATTTTTTATTGGAATATCAGATGAAGCAAACAGAGAAACGAATGCAAACTATTTAAATGCATACAGCAAATCAAAAGACATATGTGTGATGCAATATTTAAATATCATTGAACATTCACACATAGTTTGTGGAAAAATGAAATTAAAAAATACCGTCCCAAAACTTTATGGACATTGTACATTTTGTCCTTTTTAGTTCATAGTTTTTATCCGTTATTTTGTATAGTTTTACAGATTCAATCAGGAATACCTTCAACGAGTTTTTGAAGAAATTCGGGCTTCAAAGAGGAACAACTTCGTTCTATTTACTGTTTTAATTGACGACCGTTGGCATATATATCATCTGATTGTATCCCCAAAGGTTTTCTATGGGGTTGAGGTCGGGGCCTACAGCTGGCTACTCCATAACCGTAACACCATTTTTCACAAACCACTTATTTGTTCGTTTAGAGATGAGTATGGATGCGGTGTACTGTTGGAACACCCACTTTTGACTACCCAACATTTTTCCGAAAGGCAGTAAATCACTTTGAAGTACCTCTTGATAACCATTGGAACATTATCGATCTTGCATATAAGCGATATCAGTGGTACCATTAAAACAGACTGCCGCTCATATCATGATGGATGTTTCACCTTGTTGGCGGCTGGAAACGTGCGAGATTCTTATTTTACCAGGGTGAGTCATAAATATTGATACCCCTGGCAGCTTTCAGAGCACGGAGTCCCCCACGTCTATCATGAACATATTTACCAATATTCTTTTATATTATTTAATACTTGTGTACTTTTCCCTTAAAATAGCACTAATTATTATTTAATACTAAAAATATTTTTTTGCGTTTTTGGCAAGTTAAAATGGACAAGCAAAATCATCTCATTCGTGAACTTCGTTTTATGAATTCCAGTTGGGGCATAATGCGATGGAGGCTACTAGAAATATCTGTCATGTAAAAGGATTGGGTGCTATGAGTTATATTACCACAAAAAGATGGTTCTCCAGATTCAAATATGTAAATCAGGATTTGGAAAATAAGGCACACCAAGGCAGACCAAACACCTTTGATTGGAACTGTCTTCGCCAAACAGTTAAGGTAAATCCATCTACTAGCACTTGACAATTATCAGCGGAACTCGGTACTTCACAGTCAAGCATTGTGCGTCACCTTCACTTGCTGGGGGCCCTGCGGTGGCGCAGTGTGGTAACGCGTTCTCCTATTGCGCGGCTAATCCGGGTTCGACTCCCAGCAGTGCAAAAAGAACGCTTACTCAGAGATCTCATAAAGATCGCACTGCTCACTGTAGTCCGGGGTTTGGTTCCCTAGGCCTTAAGAGGTTCGGATTCCTCGGAAAACAGTAGGTCCCGGCGCAGCATGACCACTGTAGTCTTTGAGCCGTAAAACCAAAAAACAAACAAACAAACAAACTTGCTGGGGAAGATGAATAGAAGTTGTACTACATGATTTGACTCCAGCATAACTCAGAGGCGGGTGGATGTGTGTCCTCAGTTGCTATAAAACCTTTGTGATATTCGATTTTTTTACCGAATTTTGACAGATTAAAAAGAGATTTTCGGCCATAATCCAAACATGAAAAATCAGTGCTTAGACTCAGATCCACTACCAGAACCAGTAGGCTTGAGCACAAAGTGATGTTGCATGTATGAAGGAAGAGTGAAGGAGTGGTCTATTACGAATTTGTTCCAAATGGCCATAAAATCGCAGCTGAGCTTTATTCTGAACAAATCCAGCGAATGTGAGCTGCTTTGTCACAGAAATATTTAAATTTGGTGAACTGTGAGGAGTTCTGCTGCAGCATGATAACGCTTCACCCCACGTGGCAAGATCAACCCTTTCTAAAATGCAGGAACTTGATGGTGTAGCACTTTAACCTCACCCAGCTTATAGCCTAGATATTGCTCCCAGAGATTAACATCCTTTCATGTCCATGGCTCACTTCCTGCGTAGTAGGAATTTTAGAAATCAAGAAGAGGTGGAAACCATGGTCCAGAATTCCTTTTCCTCCAAGATAAAAGGCTAGAATCGTACCGGAATTCAAAACTTGGCTCAACGTTTCCTAATGAAATGATGGCTTTATTTTGAAAATTCATAAGCTTTGTCTTCTTAGATATTTTGCAACAAACTATGTACCACCAAGGATATCAATATTTATGACCCACCCTAGTATGTCTTACCAATAATAAGTCCAACCATCTGGACCATCTAGATTACATTTTTTTCATCACTAAATAACGCATAATCATTCGTCACATGTCCATTGCTTATGTTTCTTTACCCAAGCAAACGCGCCTCTCTGTAATGTAGTTTTAGCAATGGAGGGCGACGCATTTTACGATAAATATTAATTCTACTTGTCTGTAAACGTCGATGAACAATAGGTTTTGACACAGCAGTAGCTAAAACCTGCGTTGTTTAACGTACAGACTTTTCTTGAGTAGAAGCCAATTTTAAAATTTGCCTGTCTTGTAGGTCACTTGTCTTTTACCGTCGTCCATGCCATCTTTTTTGCAGTCACATTGTCATCTTGTGATGAAACTAAGCAGTTACTAGATCTACTTCGTCGCATTTGTTTATCAAAATCATCAATTTTCAATCTTTGGGCTTTTAAATTCCATATTTTGGTCACCTTGGCTTGAAGGAAATGTAAAATTCGTGGTATTTTTGTTAATTAACAAAAGTAAAGACATTTGCTGCGACATTACATACAAACATGATTGTGTCAGACAGCAGCCACAGTAATATGCAAATTTTGAAATTTAACTTATCAAGAAAACATTTCAACTTGCTGTTCATATACTTTTGGGACAGCAATTTCTTAATTTCACTTTTCCACAAAATACGTGTGTGTGTTAAATGATATATAAATATTGCAACATATGTCTTTTGATATGCTGTATGCATAAAATACTTTGAATTCGTTTCTCTGCATACTTCATCTGATATTCCAAAGAAATAGTTGTTCATAAACTTTTGGGCCATGCTGTTCAATGTTTGTCCGAAAACAGGTTTATTTACGCATTATTCAGCTATTATGTAGATAGGGAAAATATATATATATAGTATGTATTAATTAAGTTAGTAATCATTTGGAAGAAGATATCTTTGTACATATCCGATATGTATAAATTATGTACTTTCCTTCAGTACTCGACAAATATCGGCAAACTGTACTCGCTGACTTCCCTAAGAAAACCTGGAAATCTGTTAGGAAGAAAATATTTCTTACTCGTCGGCTGCAAAAATGTAGCAGTTTTGGCTGAAAACATTGAACGAGTATCTACCAGGCCTGTAGCTAGACGCTTGTTATAGGACGGCTCATAAGCTTACTGCTGGCGCTTAAAATTTATAAAAGTTTCTTTGTATTTTATAAATTTATATATTTAATATTGCTAAATAAATTTGCTAAGATAAATTTCGCACTGAATACTTGTATATTTGAGTATACCTCTCTATAATTTCCCCAATCCTTATTATAAAGTATATGAAGACTCAAACCTATGTAAAAAAAATTACATACACAAGATCTACAGTAGAGAGCTATTTTGAATACATTTCTAACATCAAAGAACAATTTCCATTGTCATGTACAATTTCATATAAAAAAATTAAAATACAATTCTACAATATTTTATTATGAGAAAAAATATCTTCGGGGAGGGGGGGGTGACTATTTTCAAGTTGAGTTCAGCCCCTATAACCCCAGCCTGGCTACGGCTCTGATGCCTTTTAGGAAAATGATATTTATAATAATAAAAAATAATTCAGTAAATAAATTATGTTAATAAAAGTTAAGATAATTGGCGTTCATCTATAGGCCTGTTAATCGGTATTTCTCATTTTAATTCTCGCTTTTTGAGTCGGTCGGTCTTCCGCATTAAAAGGGTTATGGACGAATTAAATGGACTTTTGATTCCTTTTCCTCTATTTGCGCCCTCAAATTTTAGCATTATTAACACAAAGAGTTACTTGAACCTATGCGAAGCACCTCGTATAAAGGGAGTGAACACCAAAACTATAATCAGGATTAATGTTTTTATTTTTCTATTTCTTAAAAACGTTAATAGCTGTGTCGGTGATGATTTGCCATCACCCCCAAAACCGTATTGAATCTGTTTAGACAAGATACAAGTCAACATTGATGGGAATCTTTTGTAAACAGAGTCGGTACGGTTCTGAGAGTGACGGCAAATAGACATTGAAATTGCTATTAACGTATCAAAAATATTTAACTGCGACAATTCGTTGTGTTTACTGTCTATAAGAGTTAACGAAAGATGAGGGAAGAAGTTTGAACCAACGTCAGTGAAGTAGCAAAGGGGGGGATATTGTGCTCAAGCCCCCCCATTGGATATCGGAACGCATTATTTTCACATAACCTTATTTATAAGCAAGAGCTCATCACCATATTAATATATTCGAAACTCTTCATAATGTTTGAACTACTTCGGTACTGTACAGTGGTGTAAAACATCCTTTTTCCGATTAACTTTAATGTGTAAGAAAACTTGGAATTTTTGTTTTAAATCGTGAATGAAAGAATATAAGTGAAATCTCTTTAATCTTTTTTATCTAAATTTTTTATTCTGCATTGTTTTGTTAAAAATAAATGTTAAAAGTTAAAAAAAATAAACAAATAATGCAAAATAATTAGTTTAAAAAATGCATTATTTCTTTTAGTGTTTAAGTTAATTCTAACCCAGTGAAATACTAAACGAATGCGATGGAAAGACGTAAATGGCATTAAAACAAAAAGACTATGTCCAGAAAAACTACATTTTTAAAACAAGAATTCTATAAACAATTCCAATGTTGCTGGAGTTATTTGCAGCACTGAGTACTTCAGCAAATGCCTAAGGATTTAAAGAACTTTTTCTTAATTGGGTAATTCTCCGCAATTTAATCTCGGCAGAAATGTGCTTACGTTTGTAATAAAGTTTAATTGTAAACTACGCCTGCATAATGAAGGAATGTAAACATTTTGTTAGTGTCTCATTGGAGCAAACTATGAAAGGAAATGAGATTGCAAGTAAAGAAACGATTCCGAATAGAACCGTTATTTTTACCAATTCGGAATCTACGGCTTTGAGTACAAGCCTTTGCTTGCTACAAATAACCATTTGTCTCCCTGTTAAAGCTGTTGGGATTTAGGTTAATATGAACATTCTTGAAATGGGATCGGGGGCTTTACCCTCATCGCAGATTTAAAGACACGAGCTTGAAGGTAACGGACTTACGGGGATTTCTGGTTTTATGGCCAAACGACCTTCCTGAAAACGTCAACCGCACTGGATCAGGAAAAAAAAAAATAAAACACTGAGGCAATTCAGTTCTTTTAAACAGAATGAATAAATAAAGGACCGAAAATTTTTACCTCTTTCCCACGATATTTTGTGAACCGGATGGCCCCCTGCAGGACACCGGATTTTGAAGGTTTCTCCAGCCACAACGGTCCGGTTGGGCATTGGTCTAATGAACGGTGGACCCGGAACTCTCAGCCACCCGGAATGCGTTCGGGTTCCGGCGTCATTTGCAGCGGTGCAAGCGAACTCACCGGAATGTCGTACACCGACCCTCGAGACATTGACGTAGCTCACGACGGTATTTTCAATTGTAACGTAGTCGCCGGATCTGAAACTTTGGTCTTCCGGAACGACTAATCCGTCCAGTGTCCACGTAATTTGCGGTAGAGGGATTCCGGAAGCCACACATTTTAACGAAACTGGACTTTGGGGATCTAGAATTGTTTCCTTCGCAAACGTCTCCAGGAACTCTGGGGGATTATCTAGTTGGAAATGGAAGAAAGAATGATAAATTTCACTTTAAGTTCTCAAACACAAAAACTATAGCAAACCCTTTTCAGTACAATCTTTATATTATTACACAAATTATCAAAATGTAACTTATAGGTGGCTAAATATAATAATATAACCTTCTTGTGAAACTACCCTAAACAATGTGGACTTTTTTCGACACAGAAATATAATTCATAAAATAAATGTTTTTCACATGAATATTTGGCATTTAATGATCAGATTATTTAAAATAATCGGATGGGACAGAAAATTTAACGTGGTATTTGAAATAAGTAAACCACCTATATTGAGGATGGTACTTAAGACTACAAAGCAGGGAAGTAGATAATTTACTATTTACCCTAAATTTCTTTAGATCTTACCATAGTACTAATGCTGCTATTACTACTACTAATAATTTTCACGCAGTGTTGTTCTAGTGTTATAAAAAGTTCCAAGCAATAATTCAAACAAAAATATCAACAAATTTAATGCGTATGAATTCTTGTTTAATAGTGAAAGATCATATATGCAGTAATTACGTTATTTTTGCTTGAATTATCGAATGTATGGCGAAGTTTAGATGAAAATAATCAGACAGGCACAGTTACAGCCAAAATGATTTGTTAAAATAGTTTCGGCTGAAAAACGGTCCTCTATCTTCAGAACAAAAGAGTCTTTTTCTGCTATTAAAACAAGACGGTTAAAAAGAGAAAAACCTTATTTGTTCTGATGATAATGGATCATTGTTCTGCCGAAACGACTGCTAACAATTCATTTTAGCTACAACTGTGGATATTTTTAAACTTTCATCTAAATAAACTTTGCACAGTGTATTTCGTCTGTACTATTACTTCACAGGGTGTAGTGTTGCCAACATGTGATATCAACCAATGAATAATAATTATTTGTTGAGTTGTATACACGCTGAATTATTTGACATATTATAGAAACATTCCGATTCTATTCAATAGGTTAGAAATGGAAGAGAATAGTAAGCACAGCTCGTTAGGAGGCCCTATTTCAGTGGTGTAAAGATAGAAAATAGGAAGGTAAGTCTCTCTGTTTTAGAAACGCAAGTCTCGTTAATGGAGGCTCAATGTATCTTATTATTGGAATCTTTTCCAGAAGTAAATAAGTCTCTGAATTTTGCTTTAGTTAATATTATCAGTAATTTTAATCGCAAAGGGG
>QLNU02015003.1:96865560-96926551 GCA_006491805.2 Dysdera silvatica
TTTTGGATGTCATCACGTTTGTTTGCAGTGCTTACTCTTGTGCAGCAAAGATCAGGCCTTTGGGTTTTTTTTTAAAAGTTTCCAATTGGAGCCATCTCTAGTTATGCTGACGATCGACTTTTTTCCTCAATTTCTTTCAAATATTGTCCATGGAGGTGTTTGTTTTGCCAATTTGTGGGACTTTTTGAAGGCCATTTAGTTTGAAGCACTTCTTTGAATCTGAAATCTTTATTAGCTTTCTTGAAGCCACTACCATTAGGAGCTTCTCCTTAGTTTTATTTAAATTTTCATTAAGGTCTCTTTTTTATTCTTCAACAGTTTGTTTGCCAGTTGTGAGTCAGTCTTCTATTGCAGCTGTCTGGAGGATGATATTGAAATGGGCAGTAGTAATTCTCTTATAGAGGCTGGTCAGGTGTTTGAGCCAAAAGCCATGTACTTCATCAGGTGCACTCCAATTTTTAAGTTTCTTTGCATGTTTTATGAGCATTTCTGCAGTGATCACCAACTTTTCCATCTTCTTTTCGGCTTCATTTATCCAACTGGCATTTTCATTGTGTTGTAATGGATTTGTCCAGATGTTTTTCCGAAAGGTTAGGGTTTCCTTCCTGTCAGTGCAATCCACAGGCTCCTTTTTCGGATTCAGCAGATTTTTGTAAAAGGTATGTTGATTTTTTTCAGAAAAGGGTGTTATCTCTAAATTGGGCAATTTCGTTTCCATACCCCACTATTTTCTTTGAGATTGCAGTCACTTTTTATTTCAGGATTTTGCTGACTTCGGAAATTGATATCATATCTGATTCTAGCCGTCTAATGAGATCTCTCTTGACGCTAAAGTTCTTCAGCCTTCCGTCCTTCAAATTTTTCAAGTTGCTTATGCCTCTTCTGATTAGGATTATCTTCTTTTCTAGTCTAAAATTCCACTTAGGCTTTTGGAAATGTGTTTTTCTTCTTCTTCTCTTCAGCTTCAATCTCAATCCTGCTGTAACTGCGAGTTCAATGCAGTAGATTAGGTTGTTCATTTCTGTTGAGTTACGTGTTTCGAATGTGGTAATAACAATGTTTACATCTTTAGTATTGAATCCAGTTTATTTCGTTTTGTATGTTTCAATGCTGGCAGTCTAATCCTTTCAATATTTTCTGCCAGGTTCATTGAAATCTTGTCATTTAGCTAATGTTGTTTTCTGGTAAGGCTTGCACTCATTAGGCCTTCGATTATCAAATCCTCCTTTAGAGGTATTACATTTTCTGTTTCCTTCGTCAACATGTTGTTTAATTCTGCTTCAATTTTTTGCTTGTTAGTGACCAAAATGACTTCTGTGGAATGGTTTTGGGCCTTTTGTTCTAGTTCTTTTAATTCTAGCACCGAAAAACCTTATTTCTGAAGATAAATCGCCTCTTATCAGATAATCCCTGCTCATTAATATTACTTTCAGGGTATTCTTCTTTCCAAATTCCATGTATTCTCTAGAGATGACCACGTAATTTGGGTTTAGATCTGAAATAGTAGGTAACTGTTTCTCTATTTCATTTGAAAATTTCTTCCGCTTTGAGCTTTTAGTTACCAAGTTATTATTATTATTATTATTATTATTATGTCTGGTATACATTGTTGTATTACACAGTGTCAAGGAGATAATCACTATCCTCTTGATCTGGAATTCTTGGTTCAGTTCAAGTCTCACCCAGAAACCTGAGAACTGTCCATATATCTTCTTAAAATATAGGCGGTGCCCAGTAAGGCAGTTTTTTGTAGGTCTGTTGTCGTTATGTCAGTAATGTCCAGTTTTTCTAGGAAGTTCTTTAAATTAGGTGTGATGGCCCCCAGTGCACCTATCACAATCGGGATGACTGTTACTTGTTTTTTCCAGAGTCTATTAATTTCTATTGCAAGGTCACGATATTTGGAGATTTTTTCGAATTCCTTCTCTTTAATTCTGCTGTCATCTGGTATTGCAATGTCGATGATAAATACCTGTTTTTCCTTCACCAATGTTATGTCTGGTATATTGTGTTTTAAATGTCTGTCTGTTTAAAGCCGAAAGTCCCACAGGATTTTTATTTAGTCGTTTTCTGTCACTTTTTTGCTTCATGTTCCCAGTAGTTCTTGGTTACCGTGATCTCATAAGTTCTGCAGATATTCCAGTAAATCAGGGTAGCCACTCTGTCATGTCCTTTTTTGCATTCAGATTGAGCTATTTTACTACAGCCACTGATTAAGTGGTCGACTGTCTCATTTTTTACTTTACACAACCTGCATTTACTGTTCTTGGTTTGCTTTTGAATTTTTGACGTCATCACGTTTCTTTTCAGTGCTTGCTCTTGTGCGGCAAAGATCAGGCCTTCAGTTTCTTTTTAAAGATTACAATTGGAGTCATCTCCAGTTATGCTGACTATCGACTTTTCCTGAATTTCTTTCAAACATTGCCCATGGAGGGGGGTTTGTTTTGTCAATTTGTGCGACGTTTTTGAAGTTCATTTAGTTTGAAGCACTTTTTTGAGTCTGAAACCTTTATTAGCTTTCTTGAAGCCACTTCCATTTGGAGTTTTTCCTTACTTTTATTTAAATATTCATTGTGGTCTCTTTTTTTTCTCTTCAATAGTTTGTTTAATTTGTAAGAGGCTTCTTCTTCCTTCTCTCCTCGGTAAGTACAGTCTATCTATGTCACTCCGTGGACGAAGATCATGGTTTATGGTCATTTGTTTGTGTGTTTTTCGGTCTAAGTTATCCAATTATGTTGCTGTCCAATCAATAATCTCTTCCGTGTATCTTATTAATGCTATGGCCCATCTTCTTTTGGCTTTGATGTGTCTTCCGCCATTCAATTTTGATTTCAAAATTTTTCGTATTCGTTTCATGTACTCTGACCATGTGATGGTTTTCATATTACTGTGAAGGGTTTCATCTAGTTCTAACATGCCCAAGTACTTTTAATTCACTTCGTTGGAAAGTTGTTTGATTACTTTCTCGTTGACAAGAATATCCTCTGCGTTTTCTGTCTTTAATTTTTTTATTATGGTCGTGGCACATTGGTCTATGTCAAATTCCATCTTTATATGTTTACTAAAAATTCTCACTGTGTTTAATAAAGACTTCATTTCCTTTCTGGATTTTCCAAATAGTTTTAGATCATCCATATACATTAAGTGTGAAATTTTCCCCATTTTGTTTTGATATTTCATATCCCATTCTTGTATTGTTCAGGATTGTTGTTAATGGGATCAATGCAAGTGTGAATAAAAGGGGTGATAAAGATTCCCCCTGGAATATACCTTTTTTGGATCTTTACTTCAGTGCTTACATAAAAAATTGTTTTCCATTTACTCATGATCTGGCTTACTAATTTCACAACATTTGAGCTAATTACAAGCATTTTTAAGGATTTCGTAATCCAGCTATGTTAGTGTGAGTCGTATGCTTTTCTATAATCAATCCATGTAAAGGAGATGTTTCTTTTCCTCGTTTTAACATTTTTGAGAATCATTTTATCTATAAGCAATTGGTCTTTAGTTCCACGCGAGTTTTTGTAATTATCTTTTTGTTCCAATGGGGAGAGTTCATGTTTCCACAAGTATTCATGGATTGAGTTGGCAATAGTACTAGTAAGAAGTTTATAGGTTGTAGGTAGACAAGGAATTGGACGGAAGTTGCTAGGAATGGGGCCTTTTGCTTTCTCCTTTATGATGAGGTATGTTTTACCCGTCGTGAGCCAGTTTTCTATTTTAGCTGTGTGGAGGATAGTATTGAAATGGGCAGCAATTCTCTTATGGAGGCTGGTGTTTAAGCCAAAAACCATGTACTTTATCAATTCCAGGTGCACTCCAATTTTTAAGTTTCTTTGCATATTTTGTGAGCATTTCTGTTGTGATCACTCTCTTTTCTTTAAACTTCTTTTCGACTTCATTTATCCAGTTGGAATTTTCATTGTGTTGTGATGGATTTCCCCAAATGGTTTTTCCACAAGACAAGGGTTTCTTTCTTGTCAGGGCAATTCACAGGCTTCCTTTCCGGATTCAGCAGTTTTTTGTAAAAGGCGTGTTGGTTTTTTCTGAAAAGGACGTTATCTCTAAATTGGGCAATTCTATTTTCACATCTTACTATTTTCTTTGAGATTGCAGTCACTTTTTATTTCAGGATTTCGCTGACTTCGGAAATTGATTTTGTGTCTAATTCCAGTCGTTTAATGAGCTCTCTCTGGACACTGATGTTCTTTAGCCTTCCTTCCTTCAAATTTTTCAGGTGGCTTAGGTTTCGCCTTATTATGGCTACTTTTCTAGTCTAAACTTCCACTTAGGCTTTTGGAAATGTATCTTGTTTCTTCTCTACAGCTTAAACCCCAGTTCTATTCTAAATGTGAGTTCAATGCAGTAGATTAGGTTGTTAATTTCTGTTAAGTTACGTGTTTCGAATATGCTAATAACAAGGTTTACATCCTTTAGTATTTCATCTAGTTTATTTCCTTTTTTATGTTTAAATGCTGGTAGTATAATCTTTTCAATATTTCCTGCCAGATTCACTAAAATCATGTCTTTTAGCTCCTGTTGTTTTCTGGTAAATCATGTACTCAACAGTCTTAGATTATCATGTCCTCCTTTAGAGGTATTATATTTTCTATTCCCTTAGCCATGTTGTTGAATTTTGCTTCAATTTGTTTCTTGTAAGTGGTCAAAACGATTTCTGTGGAATGGTTTTGGGCCTTTTAATTCTGGCACCGAGAAAACCTGATTTCTGAAGATAAGTCTCATCTCTGCTGAACTAGTCTTTGCTCACTAATATTACTTTCTGGGTGTAATTCTTTTCAAATTTCATGCATTAGCTAGAGAAGAACATGTATTTTGGGTTCAGAGCTGAAATTGCAGGTAACTATTTCTCTTTTTTCTATTATTGGAAATTTCTTTCACTTTGAGCTTTTAGTTACCAAGTTATTATCAGAGGAGGATTTGTTTTCTGACCCAATTGTAGTCGTATGTCTATCATTTAGACTTGACTCTGCCCTTATGGGTGGAATTTTATACTTTTGCAACGTATTGCTATGCATTTCTTTATTCATAGTCTCCATTTTACTGAGTTGGGTCAATTTCTATATTAATTAATTAAGATAGATTTCTTTTTCCCGGTCATAGGTGTTCCTAAACCAAGGGGAAACTGGAACTATTGAATACTTGAGAAATTTTAATTTCATGGATGACTTTTAACTAGACTGGTTTATTCAAAACGGCGGCTTTTGTAAAAACGATTTCTATGTCGAACACGTTTTTTTTTTTCGCCGTCTTCCTCGGTAACAAGGCACGGGATATCACCTTGGCTTTTCCCTGGTCGGCGCAAGAACGTCATTATAGATTTCTTATGGGGTGGGTTTAGAGCTGCAACTGGTTTGCTTAGGTATCTTATTCCCCCTCACCCCGGTATGGGGAAAAAAATTAAAATGCTTTTATAATATACATAATTCAGACATAGCTATGTAGTGATAGGATGGTGTTCGAAAATAAAAATTTTAAAATAAATTTATTAAAAAAACTATAAAATCAAATTGAGCCTTTTCCGGCGAGAAACGAATGTATCAATTATCTCCGTTGGAGAAATGATTATGTGCCTATGACTTACCATTAGAGCTAGGCCCGTCAGTCTCTGTTGGCCGGTTCTGTTCCTTAGGTATATTTCAATTTGTTTTAAAGATGAAAAAGTTCGTGCGGGCTTTGCAATTATTATTGGAATTACAGCCAAAATTCCAATCAATTTCTTAATATTAGCGAAGAAAAACTCTTTACATTCTTCGTAAGTCCCCAGAAAACCCACAGTTGGTTGAGGCGCCGCGTTCTGTTCCATACCAAATTATTATGTTGATCATGAGGGAGATTCAAATTTTCTAATTTTTTCAATTCATTTTTACAGTAATTTGCTTTTCGTTCCATGTACTTGACTTTTTTAACTTTGGCCATTATATTAACTAAAGGGGGCGGGGGGGGGTTGAACCCATTGAACCCTCCTTACCTACGTACTTGTGTTTCGCGGCTTGGAGCATTTCGCTACGTCGCTTTCAGGCTGATGAGCTGTTAATCATCTGGATACTCTAATCAAATTCTGGTGGGTGTGATTGTTCGGACGTTTGACGTGTTGTTTAACTCTCTCTCTCTCTCTCTCGTTAGGCCTAGCTTCACCCAGAAGGTTGTAATGAGAAAAAAAAGGTATATTTATTAAAGGTATAATTTTTTTTTGTGTGCGTTCTCGCACTTGGCGGATTAAGCTTAAGACGGGCGGTGCCAAGTTCTCAAGTCTACCTTCAGTGTGAAATATTTTTGCATGTTTCATTCTGGTGCCAGGTTTAAAAATTTTCTGACTGTTCGGCAGGTGTTTAGTATCGTTGCTTTTTGCATCTGTATGTATGTGTTGGCGTTAATTTCAAGTATTTCCAAGTTCTTTTGGAGTGTGTTTGGTATTATACCTGTTGCTGATAAGACAAGAGGGATAACGTTTACCTTATCCATGTGCTACATGCTGGTTTTGTCGATTACAGTTATTATTATAATCGTATTTACTATATTGTTAAATCTGTTATGGAAATTTTTATGTGAGGAATTTAGTTAACTAACCAAATTGTCATCATGTTGCCCTATAAGGTCAATGGTTTGCAAAACAAAAGCTTTTTCTAAACATTTAAAATAATATCAGAATACTTTTCTTAAAATATTTCCTTTCCTATAAAATTTCACCGAATGTAATCAAAAGATTTTAGTCCTTCTGGATCAAGTCCAAGTTTCGACATGATAGGGAGGCGCTTAAAGATTAACGTTTTATCCCCAAGTTGAATGGGTGAGTTGGGGTTGGAATTTGGAAAAGTGATTTGAGGAATGAATGTTTTTAGGGAATTTGGTAAAAAAAAATATATGGAGCTGTAGCGAAACTTGGTACGTCAAGTTAAAATTTTTAAATACGACAAAAGTACTGGAAATTCCAGCAATCGGCTTGAGAGTCCCAAAAGGTTAGGGTTCGAACTTGAACTAGTTTGTCATGCAACTGGTCATGTCCGGGGCAGTGGATAAGACGGTAGTGATGGGAGCATGGAGCCTTTCTCGGTCAGTGTTCAAGTGTTTAGGGGAAAGAAGTTTTCATAATATTCGTTTGGTCGGACGTTTTTGTTCTTTGGCAGGGGGAAGCCAGTTGTGATTAAAATTTCATAGGGCCAATGTTCAGGATAGAAGAAGGAGATGGAATAATTTTAATTTGGCGGAATGACAATTGTAATTTGTGGGTGGTTCGTGGGTTGTGTGATTAGGGTAGGGCTGAGTGTTGGGAGTGGTAAATTAGCGGTAAGCCGTCTTTGTGGCATGGAAGTGCTTGTACTTGACTGCCTGTGATGTCGAAACGTGTTCGATAGGTGTATTCTGGTTGGGGTGTTAATGGAGTAGGCAGGGGGGGGCAATTTTTCAAAGGGGGTCTATCAGTTGACACTGTGATGTGTGCAGTTAGTGGGGTGCGATGGGTAGTTGTGCGCCTAATAGTAATAATGCGCCTAGTTGTGGTGTGCGCCTATTAATAGCGATGCGCCTAGCAGTGATTCTGCGATTTGTGATGTGTCTGGTAGTGGTGATGCTACTAAGTCTACGGCAAATTCTAGAAAGTGGCAAGGTTGGAGGCCAATGTGGCCTGCGGAAAATTCGAGGAATAGTGGGGTGGGATGATGGCACTTGGGGAGGATAGGTGAAGGCAGGAGGGAGTCCTTCTGGAAAACGATACCGACTGAGCTTTTTTTGAAAAAATGTATCTCATAAATATATTTCTTGAGCGTCATCGTCTTCGACAACAGATCTGCATTTTCTTCGGAGTTGGGAATTTTGCACCGATAACGCTAACATATTGCTAGTTTTTTATTCGTCTTTTTCAGATATGTTTTCATATTTATCTATTTCTTCAAATTACATTTATTATGCCCTTCCTTTAATTTACGAGTTTAATATTAAAATGTCCTGTTCTTATTAACTTTTATATTTTACACTGCAAAATGGCGCATTGGGCGCTTAACCTCTAAGACCGCACTCTCTATTTGTTTGTTCGTTTGCTCTTCTGCCTGCCTGTTTGTCTGTCCATTCGTCCGTCTGTCTGTATGTCTGTCTGCTGTCCTTTAGTCTTTCGTTCACATTATAGATAGGAGGGACACTGCAGTGAAATGGTCATATTTCATTGTTATGATCATTTTAAGATTTATAGTGGAATATACAATGTCGCAGTTTTTAAGTGCCTTAAATCTCTTTTTTGAAGTTAATATGTCCATTCGGAACAAATAATGAATGAGTGTGATGTTTCGTATTAGATTTACAATGTGTAAAAATTTCAAAACAAAAATATGATGAAATCAGTCTGTATATAATAACAATACGATACTCAGGTAGCAAGGAATAATGATTATGAAACTTACAAAAAAGTTCTGCAAATCTAGAGTAAGCATCACAAAAATACAAGAAAAATAATCAAATCGATCAAACACCACGGGTATGATACAAAATACATGATCAAAATCGTAAACACCGAAAGCAACATAACGATATGAGGAAAGATTCAAATGTAGCGAAGCAAACAACAGTCTATTTGGGGGCATATAGGATATGCCAGAAAAAAAGACTTACGACAAGCCACACATAAATAAGCTAAGTAGGCCCGAGAAGGGGGAAACCTATTTATTTGAAGTATCGAGGTCGTCATGAAACGGATTTTACCTAAGTTTGCACAAGCTTGGCCCTCCCAGGGGCGGGCATAGATTTCTATTTGGGGAGGCAGGACAGAATTTTCCATGGTTTCGAAATAACGCCTTCTATTTATCATGAAAGTGGGAATTTTTTACAGCGAAAAAATATATTTTTGGAGATCATGGCCCTGTGACCTTCCCCTATATTCTCCCTCGATCTCCCGCCTCTGGACGTATTATTATTCTGCCTTTTCTCTTTCTTTCTGGACATTTTCCTATTCTGGATCAAAGATATGACATTGTCACTTCCATTGTTTCGAATTTAGGGTATCTCTGGGTGTCAATTTCACATAATTATATCTTTCAGGATTTTGGCGTGTAATTGTAGTCTTCATTAGAATCCTAAAATCGTACCATTCTTGTGTAGAGTTCTGCAGTGTGCAAAATGCTGGGTGCTTGTTAAGTTTTTTAGAAAGTTTACAAAAAGAACACTTTCTGAAGTTCAAACATTTTATTCAATGGATTCTTCATGAAAGTAAACTTATAAATAACAAAAATAAACATTTATACACCTGTGTAAATTCATTATCAGCAACAAAAGAATCACCTGCCATTCTGTAATTAGTGCCTCCAAAAAAGACTTCGTTTTTCATTTAAAAAACCCGCTAATGACGGCAAATACAACAACTGGTGACATCACTATAGTCGCGGTTTCGATGCACCAAATCTGCATAATTTAAATGCACAAATTAATAAATAAAAATAAACTAAATAAAAAATAATACGAACGACGAAAATAACATTTACCAACATTCGGGGCCATCGGTCGGGTATTTTAACAGTTCATATATATTAAGCAAAGACATGTTTAATTACATATTGTAACCTTTCTTTCATTAAATGTTTTGTCAAAAAGTCAGCTAAATTATTTTTAACCACTTATAAATTTTAAAACAAAAAATTCTTCAGTGAGTAATTGTCGAATAAAATGGAATTTGATGTCAATATGTTTAGTTTTAAAATTTTCTTGATTATTTTTGACAAAATAAATAGCAGATTATCACAGTGTTGAATTATCTTTCCGATATTAGCAATCAATTTCAATTCATTCAGTACATTCGAAAACATAAAAGTTCTTTTACACTTTCGGTTAATGACACAAATTCAGATTCCATTGAGCTTAAAGCGATACTTTTATTTACTTGACTTCCAAGCAAAAGGAATATTAACTCAAAGTAAAACATATACACTACTTGAATATCGATTTGTTAAATTACAACCCAAATTAGCATCAGAGTATCAAACTAAATGAGAATTATTTACTTGTGATAAATTAGTCTTATATCGTTTTGTATTAAACACATAATTTAGTATGTTTACAACAATGATCCAATGTTGTATATATTTATGTATATATCCATTATTCCTTGTATACATCCATTACGAAATTGTGACATTACATTAACAGAAAATGCTATATCAGATTTACTCCTGTTAACAATGAAAGCTAAACAGCCAATTAAATTCCTATAAGGATATTTACTCATTAAATAATTCTCAACAATTTCTTCTTCTTTTACTCGATTTGGTAACACAAATCCATTTTTAAAAAGTAGATTAACAAATGTTTTGGGTAATTCACTAAATCTTTTATTAGTTTAGCAATATAAGCTTATTGATGTAAATATGTTTCCTGTGCATTACATTCAAAATTTACACTTAATAAGTATTTAACTTTTCCAAACTCTTGCACATCAAGTTTACTCTTAATTAACTTGATTGTTTCTTGAATTATCTTTGATGTTTTACCAAATATAACAATATCATCTATATAAACCAATGATATTACATCACGTTTTAATCGATATACAAAATTACACCAGTGTATTTTCTCAAATTCTACTTGTTTCAAAGTTTTATCAAGTTGTGTTCCATTCTTGGCCACTCTGGTGTAAGCCATAGATTGTCTTTTTTAACAAGCAAACTTTATGCTCTTGACCTTCAATTTCATGGCCTATGGGTTGTTTCATATAAGTTTTCTCTTTTAGATTACCATAAAGATATGCACTTTTAATGCCCAATTGTGCATGATTCCAACATAACATTGATACCAAGAGAATGAACAGACATCTAATTATGGAAAAATTTACCACAGGGGAAAATATGTCTGTGTAATCAACACCATGTTTTCCTCTAAACCCTTGTGCTACTAATCTTGCTTTAAATTTTTTAATGTTCTTTTGATCATCCTTTTTAATTCCAGAAACCCATCTATTACCAAGAACCTTGGCACCAGTTAGCTTATCCACTAGATCCCAAGCTTTACTTTCTATCATAATTTTTAAATCTTCCAGCGTTAATTTGTCCCACTTGTCTTTTTCTGGAACCCTTTGCGCACCATCATATGTTCTGGATATTTCTATGTTATAAAGTTCTTCTTGAAATGCACCTTCAAGAAATTGATTTATCGGTTCCACTTCAGGATTTTATGACAATTCCTCCTCACTGGATTCAAATGTGCTTTGTTTAAAACAAAAATCATTGGGATTATATTAAAAACCTTTCTTTTCACAATACTTTTTAACTTCATTATTTTATCTCAATCTAGGAGCACCCGATTATCTACTCTGTTACACGTTTTTCGAGATTTTTCTACTCTCTTCCATTCATTTATATCAATCTAAATTTTGTTAATTTCTTGTTTTAACTCAGTTGATTTATCGTCACTAATTTTATGATCAAATGGTGTTACAAACCACAATTACATTCCATTATAGCATACTTATGGGTCTCATTCATCCCAAATAGTGAACCAACCCCATTTTTATTTTTGTCAATTGAAACATGAATAGTTTCTAGGATTTTTTCGTTTTCGGTGACCACATACGATAGCCCTTAGTTTTGTCTGCATATTATACCATTATTCCCAACTCAGCCCTAGCTTGTAGTTTATTTCTTTGAACCTTAGGAATGTGAACATATGCTAAAGAAACGAAAATTTTGAAATAGCTGATAAAGGTTTATTGCCTATCCTGATTTCAATGGGTGTTAAGCCTTCTGTAAGTTTATGTTCACAACGGTTTCGTATATAAACAAATGCTTGAAGAGGAGCTTCAGCCCAAATTCTTGACTGTAAACCACTGTCTTGTAACATAGCCCTTACCCCATCTGAAGCGGTCCTATTAATCTTTTCTGCAGCCCCATTTTGCTCAGACCTGTATACAGAAGTCCTTTCAATTTTTAGCCCTAATTCTGATAAGAATTTCCAAAACTCTTTATGAGAAAATTCTGAAACATTTTCTGTTCAAACATATTTTAATTTCCTATCAAATTCCCTTTCAACTTTGGCTAAGTACTGCTTAAAACATCCAAAAACTTCAATTTTTTGTTTAATCGTATGAACATCCATTTTTCTAGTATAGTTATCAATTATCGATAAAAAAATAATTACTACCACCAAGTGACTTAACAAGTGCAGGTCCCCGTAAATCCATATGTAATCTTTCAAGTGCAATAGTAGTGGTTCTACTATAATTATGTTTTAGAGAAACTCTCGTGGGCTTAGAAACTTTACATACAGGATGGTCTTTTAAATTACCCTTAATGTTTTCAATACCCTTTACACAATTATGGTTACTCATAGTGTTTCAGTAAAGTTATATTAACATGGCCAAAACTCCTATGTACAAGTTCAATGTCAACATTTGTATATGCATTTAATTTTTACGTTTTTCTGGAATACCGTAAACAATGGATAACTTATCTACTCTACGGATACTGAAAGAGTATTTATTGACCATTTGGTAAATAAACAACCATTTTGTCGTTACACCATACAAATTTATATCCTGCTAAATCAATCCGCACCAGCGATCAAATTACGTCTTACACTAGGATCATATAAGGCATCTTTTAGTTTAATTGGCATAAATCATTGTTTCTCTTTGACATGAAAAATAATGTCACCTATTCCCAAAATTAGAAGATCACTATTCTTATCTCCTATCAGGGCTTTAGTGGGTGGTAATGTTCGCAAATTTTCAAACCAGTCTCGTTCTTTACAGAAATGGGTATTGGCGGTACTTTCTATCAGCCATTCGTATAATTTCTTTGAATCACTTTTGGCAGGAAAAATACACAAAGATTCGTTTACACTTTTGTTGTATCAATCTTTTGTTGTATTAATCATTTCACTATAATATGTAGAACCATAATTTTGCTCAACTGCTGTTGGTTTCGTGGTTTTTGCTTTACTTGATTCTGCCTTGTATAACAAAACTTGAATGTATGTCCATTTTTGTTGCAAAAAGTACAGTGTAATATATTTTGTTGCTGTCTTGATGGTTACATCTCATCCTTTCCCAGCATGCGTCCACTACGTTTAGAAACGTCACGTAAAGTTGTCTTGAATGTTTTTGCCTTTATACTTGGCTCTTTCGAAACTCCGGTCACATATGCATAGGATATTGTGTCCAAAACTTATTCTTTTCTCTTTTGAAGTACTCTTCCAAATTCAGTGACAAGTTGTTTCTCCACATTATCTAAATTAAATTCTTTATCGTCAAGTCGATACAAGATTTGAACCAAATTATCATAGTCCAATGGTAGTCGTCGTATTAGCTGGAAACACACCAAGATTGGGGTAATTTCAAAATCTACATCTTTAATTAAATGTACTTTTTCACGCACTCTTTTACAAAATATTCTGATAGTTTCATTGTCAGGATTAAAACCCAGTTCGTAAAATTCATCCATAAGTCCAGCCAGTCTTGCTCTCGCATTGGTTAAAAGTTCTCCTTAAGAAATCTCCATACCTTTCCCCATCAGTAGTTTCAGCAATTAGCGGTTGAAATTGGCGTTCAATTCCATGATAAATCGCCGTATAAGATCTCGCTTTTCGCCGCTCGTTCCCACGTTTTTCTTGGGTAGATGCTTCCACTAGAGGCGCTCCTGTTTCTTCATTAATAAATTCCCTCTCTGTCAATCAGAAGTACTTTGTTATCAATTTTCGGAGATTAATCAAAGGCTCCGAGTTTCGGAAATGTTACGGACTGTGATTGCAGTTCAAATTCTGTCATTTTTCACATTTTCCGCAGCCCCAGAAATGCGAGTAGTCGTAGTTAAATAATTTGTCTGATGATTTTTTAATTATCAGGAACACACTAGTTTAGTAAGCATTGAATAAAACTTACCCTTTTTTGAAGCTTTGAGGCTCATTAGCATGTTAGAATCGTAAAATCGTACGATCCTTGTGCAGAGTTTTGCAGTGTGCAAAATGCTGGTTGCTTACTAATTTTTTGTAGGAAATTTACAAAAAGAACACTTTCTGAAGTTCAAACATTTTATTCAACGGATTCTTCGTGAAAGTAGACTTACAAATAACAGAAATAAACATTCATAAAGTCGTGTAAATTCATCATCAGCAACAACAAAAAAATTACCTGCCTCGAAAAACGACTTCGTTTGTCATTTAAAAATCCGTTAATGACATCAAATACAACAACTGGTGACGTCACTACAGTTGCGGTTTCGATGCACCAAATTTGTATAATTTAAATGCACAAACTAATAAATAAATAAAAATGAACTAAATAAAAAATAATACAACCGAAACTAACATTTACCAACAGTCTTGTCTACTTCTCTTGCTGCTTTGCTGTATCTTGGTCGTAGGTGATTCTCTTCTCAGATCATGCTCCTGTACGCCCCATGTTACCATCTTCTGATACACAGTAGAACCTCCATATAACGAACTTCCGTCTAGCTAAGTTTTGTAAACACCCATGGTCATTACATGTAATAGTTTTTCTACGTAAGGAAATAAATAAATTTCTATATAACGAAATTTTTAACGACCAAAACAGAAAATCGAATGTCGCATCAGCGACATCGGGTTCCCTAATACCGTAGGAATACGATACGACTTTAAGGTAAATGGCAATCAAACAAAATGAGGCACGCCTAAGGGAATTAAACCTTAGAGTTTTCCGAAGCACACACACCTGTCTAGTTGCCCCATACCGTATTAAGCTGCTAAGCTAGGAGCTGGCACGATAGTCTTTGAATACCCCGTATTTTTCAAATAGTCGTATTTGTCGCGCTTTTTTGCTCGGTTGATTACCAGAAATCCAGACCTTGCAAATTTCCCACAGGGGTGCTAACACTTGTATGATGAATCAACACCGCCATTTGTTGTGCAGCAGGATGTTAGAAATTTTTCTACAAAAGCAGGAATTCGTATGAGAGGAGCATTAAATAAATTTTCATTTTAATGTAAATATTGTTCAACTACGCATGTATATTTCACACTTAAAAACATCTATTTTTAAATGGTTGAATGTCATTTATGAGAAACAGTCGTTAACTGAAAAATAGGATTTTAATTGTGGTATCATATTGCCCTGTCCTGGTTCATGAATACATCGTTTCCATGTATCAAATTTTCTATATAACGAATTTTTTTAATAGAACCTTCCATTTCGTTATGTGGATGTTCCACTGTATATAGTTAAATTAGGAGTCTGCGTTATTATTTAGTAATATATATCATTATACATATACATCGTTTAAGAGTTTCAGATACAAAACTGTATTATACTCAATTTATAAAGAAAAATACAATAACTCCCCGATGATACGGACCTGGA
This sequence comes from Dysdera silvatica, assembly GCA_006491805.2. Lineage (NCBI taxonomy): Eukaryota > Metazoa > Arthropoda > Arachnida > Araneae > Dysderidae > Dysdera > Dysdera silvatica. The sequence goes on from QLNU02015003.1 coordinate 96,880,886, forward strand.
TTCAATCGACTACAAATTTAACGAAAAAAAATTTTTCAAAAAAATTATAGCCAGGGGACAACTTTTCTCTTATAGCCTCAAGCTTCAATCGTTCTATGTCATATTGAGACTTTATTATGCGAACTTGGCCGCAGGCCCATCTACACCTGTGTCGGTGGCCCCTTTGAGAGGACAAATGTCCGCCCCTGGGGGGATCCTCAGTGGCGGGTTGTTGATTGAGAGCTGTCGCTAAACTTCTTTAGCTTCTATTCCGATTGAACCAAATGTCTACTATAGCATATAGAACACTCCAACGCTATAAACATATCCTATTCATCAGCGCTACATGTTATTCAGTTATGCCGTAATAATATTTTCCAATATTTTAGTACTTTATACAAAGATTATATTTAATTATAATAAACCAAATCTGTTTATATGTAATTAGAATTTTCTACATATTTTAATAATTTACGCCATAATGTCTGGAAGCCGTTAAAAACATATCCGTCATTAATATATTCCCAAATGTTCTTAGTGTCACGCATTTGAAACGAGCATTAGTAGTGATGAGAAATTTCGAACATAGCGTTTTTTGTCTAAAGTTTTTTGAACGCAAATGCTTTTTCCCTTTGTGCGAACAGAAAAAGCCTTTCATTTTAAATGGGACTTTCTTGTGTAATTTTCTGAAAGATTTTCCCAAAGCTCGGTAACTTTTGCTGATTTAGCGCAAATTGCAGATTTTTTGCTTTCCAAGTAAAATTCTGCCTTGAAGATATCATTAAAATCAAAGACGTCAAAAATGCAAATTTGAAAGGTGGAAGTTTTTCTTCCTTTCAGGGACTTGATATAAATTAAACAAAATCCGAATTTTTACTGAAATCTTATTATAGAAGTTTGATGACTTATCTAATATTCTATCAACGTCAAATTTTAACCCTTATTCAAATTACAATCCCACAGTTTTGACATATGTTAATAAATAAATGACTATTATCAGGAAATAATAAGAAAATATGTCACACACACACACACACAGGGGATTGGAATGATTAAAAGAATTTCACATTGCGTACCTAGGAAATAATTAATTGAATTATACTTATCATTTGTTTATCGCCATCTAGGATATTTCAGTAGTGTTTGGGGAAGTTTAGAGAAAAAAACCTGAAAATGTTGGAGGAGTTAGAGAAAAGGATTTTAAAAATATCTTTTAAGAAACAAAATGTAGACTGGGAATTGATAGGGAAGAAATTTAAAATTTTACCTGTTAGAGTGATAAATGAGTATAGCACCTAATGTATGAAAGAATGAGAAATAAAAAGTATAAAGGAGTGATTGAGGTGAAAGGAAATTCTGGGGAGAATAGATTGAGAATTGAATATGCATTTGTGATAATGAATGTGAATTCGTTTGAAATGAATATGTACTTGTGTGCCTAAGATACGTACAGAAATGGGCTACGACAACATTGACTAGAAAGTACCTAAATGGTAGAAAAGATTACCTGAAGAACTAAAAACTGAAAAACTTGAAGTTGTTGGAGAAAGCAATGAGGAAAAGGTTAATAGAAAGGGTGGTGAAGGAAAGGGAGGTAAAGGAAAGGGAGCTTGAATTATCTGGTGAAAGGAGTATGGTCTAAAGCTTGTTATGTCACTGGCATTTCCTTGAGACCCTCTACAGATAGAGCACTGGATAGAAGATTCTAATATATATATATATATATGTGTGTGTGTGTGTGCGTGTGTGTGTGCGTGTGTATGCGTGCATGTATATGTGTGTGTATGTATATATATATGTTTGTGTGTGTGTGTCTATATATATGTATGTGTGTGTGTGTGTATGTATATATATGCGTGCATGTATATGTGTGTGTGTGTATATATATATGTATGTGTGTATATATATGTATATATCTGAAAAATTTATACGTATGTGTATGTTACAAGAACCATAATGCCTACCAGTGTACATGTATGTAAAAAATAAATAAATTATTATTATTATAAATTTCAATTTCTGTTTGGTTGCCGGGGCTAGACAAGTCGCTATGTCAAATTTTTCCCAGTCTCCCCTAGGTAAATTTTTCATAATGCTTATGCACTGTGTTACTATTTATTATATACCTAGGTCTAATAAATTAAAACATCATCGCATTGGGGGCTACAACCTCCATCATCATCCTGTGCAAGCCAGTGCCCTCGAGTGTTCGTTATATAAAAAAAACTTTGCGTCTATCTGCTCACTGGTTCACTATATTCTAGGTATTATTTCCCTATGTGTAAAGGGGTTCAAGTTAATAAGAAGAATGTAGACCCCTACCCTCTACGATGTAGTAGCTGTAACGCCTTCGTCCGTCATGCCATACAGACGAGTTCGACTCCCAATAGTATTGTGTAACACTTGCTGTTTTTCTACCCACCTTAGTCTGAGGTTTGATTCTCTTAGCAACAGAGGTTTTGATTCCACGAAAAACTGAAGATCCCGTCACGTAGTCGCAGTTGTTGCCCTTGTGTCGTATAAACCCAGGCATAAAGTGTTGCTGAGAACTGGATTTTTTTACAGCGCAATCTACATAACACATCCAATACCGGATCTTTCTTCGTTGAGATATTCATAACAAAATGTTACGCTTTCTAAATTATATAAATTAAAAACTTTGTATAATTTAGGTAGCCATAACTTCACAAACTATACATAAGCGTAACTTAACAAGATGACATAAGCATAATTTAATAAGACGACATATGCATAACTTCGCAAGACGACGTAAGCATAACCCAACGAAACGACATAAGGAGAATTTTGGAGCATGACATATTTAAAGAAAGCCATGTTATTACTTCTACACAATTCAGCAAACTATGAGCATAAAATTACTTGTACTCGTAGACGACATGAACGTATCTACATAATTTTTATTATATTTCTTACTTTTGGTCTAATGGTGCGCCATAAATGTCATAGTATATAATATTTATATATATTATGAACATCCTTTCAGTGATATAAAGTGCATATTGGTGACATTTTAGTACATTATGGAAGGTCTATTAAAATGGCGGGTAACATTTATTTGAATTCATCGAATTTATCAGTAGTCAATGAAATGAAATTTCCACAACGAAATAATTTTAGAAGTGCGCTGGAAACAAGTACGAAATAGGGGAGAAATTTTCCCCATTTTGGCGGTCTTTGAATTCAATGGTTTCCAATTGTTTCAGAGTTAAGAGGAATTTCTCACCAGCCTTCGAATGCAATCCTCCGCCTATCGAACAGTCAATTCACTGGGGCTGCTTATTTCGTTACGCACTTCCCAATTTTCCTTTCATCAGCGCTCTTTAATCATTGAGGTTTGGTAAAATCTCGCTGGAATCCCACTGGCTATATTTTAAATGAAATTTCAGCAGCGGTTGTAATTGTCTGGAGATGGTTGTAGAAGCTAGTAGTGCAGTCCGTTCTCATTAAAAGTTCATACACTGAGTGTTGTGAATTGTTGAATACCAAGGCAATAGTTAAACCGCTGTCAACAGAATTTATATTTCAAGTGTGACAACAATGTCCATCATACAAAATATAATTTAAAAACAGTTCTCAGAACTTGAACTAATTAAAATAGATTAAAAATGCACACACACACACACACATATATATATATATATATATATATTATTGACAAAGTGTGAAATACAGGCCTTATATAGAATGCCTGGACGATTTTAGGCGAAGTATGAAATGGCTATTCTATTTTACTATTTTACATACTTCAACTAGGAATTTTATAGAATGCACAAACTTTTTAGGCAAAGTATGAAATATCTATTTTATTTTAATATTTTACGATTAATGATGTTTTTAATGTCACGTGGCAAGGCGCGTAACTTCCGACGCTCGTCTTAGACGTCATGTGATCAAGCATGTGACCTCCGACGCTTATTATTACTATTATTTATCAATAGTGCATATCATTGCTATTACTTATTATTACCTATTATTACTATTAATTATTATTATTGCTATTACACTGTAGTAGCGCAACAATAAGAAATATGTAGTTAAAGAAAATTGGTTGAAATTGAAATAAAAGCAAAATTTAAAATAAAAGCAAATATCCATTAATTTTTCTTTTATTTAAATTTGTAACCCTTTTTCTTTAACTACCTTTTTAGTAGTAGAAGCAAATAAAATACAATTTTTGTGGTACAGTTATTTAAAATCGTTAAAATGATAACATTGCGGATAGCTATTTTGATAGCGCTAAACAGCTATCGTCGTCACAGCAAATGGCGGCTTCTGTTTAGGTCCATGCTGTTGGTCGGTGTTGCCACAACGTCGGTTAGAAATTTAATTGGGTGGAGGTGTTAAGCGTATTTGTGGAGACGCCTTTAGCCGTGAGACACAAAAGATTTTTCCAAATGGGTGAGATAGAGTTACTAAGGAGTTGATCATTAACTGAAACGTTGATGTTTGATAGAATGTGAAATACCTCAAAGAAACTGAGATCAATTGTTGAGTTGACTTTTTTATTAATACGTGCATTAGAGAATAAGAACTTGTGTTCGAATTCCCATGAGTGTTTTTCCAAAGCCGATTTATGAAATTCTTGCTTTCTTACATAAGCTTCGTGTTCTTTTTATCTGAGGTTAATCTGAGGCCCAGCTGTCAGAATCCGGGATGTTATCCTTAAGATGAGAAAAGCCTATTTTGTTGATCGGAGTGAAGGTAACGCGAAAGTTGAATTTGTGCAGGACAGCAGCGATCCTAGTAGAAATTTTCGGAACATAAGGAATGCAGACAATGTTCGTAGGAGCTGAAGAATCACTGGAGAGAGAAGAGGCCGGTTTAGGTTTAGTGAGTTCTTTAAAAATATGATCAATAATTGTTGGATTGTAGCCACGGTATGAGGCAATTTGTCGAATGTAGCTGATTTTCTTAGTCAATGCGTCACTTGTAGAAGAGAATTTGATGACATGAAACACCAACCAATAAAACGAGCTCATTTTCTGGCTTTGTGGATGAGCCGATAGAGCGTGAGGAAGAAGGCTAACGGAATTAAGTTTTCGGTAGACACTGGTTTGGACGCTAGTAGGTGTTCTATGAACTAAAACGTCGAGGAAAGGCAATGCACAGTCCTTTTCAATACATATTATATATCACATATTATTAAAGTCAACTGAACACTTGATCTCAATTTCTTTGAGGTGAGGCATTTCACATCCTAGCAAACATCAATATTGCAGTTAATGATCAACTCCCTAGTAACTCTATATCATCCACTTGGAAAAACCTTTTGGGTCTCACGGCTGAAGACGTCTCCACAAATACGCTTTACTCCTCCGCCCAATCAAGTTTCCAACCGACGTGATGGCAACACCGACCAACAGCACGGACATAAACAGAAGCCGCCATTCGCTCTGACGACGGTAGCTGGTTAACGCTATCGAAATAGCTATCAGCAGTGTTATCGTGTTAATGATTTTATCGAACTGCACCATAAAAATTGAATTTTATTTGCTTCTATTAATTAATGCAGTGGGTCGCCATTAAACTGTTTACTATTTTATTATTGTTATGCTACTACATTGGCGTTTTCCATAGACTTAGACTACCTTTTTTTTCTTGTTAACAACCAGAGATCTCCAATTGTTATCTTCTATTTTAATTTTACTTATAAAAAAATACAATGTACTGCAGTTAAATTTTAATATACTGACAGCCGTTTCAATAGCACATAGGCAATATTCTTTAGAATGAATACAATTAATTTGTTGGCTAACGATGTCAGCAAACATTAACATCGTGTGGCACGAAAATTCGTTGAAAATAAAAATTATATTATTTATACAGTTTCGCGTAATGTATCACTATTTGACTTGATTTCATACTTTGTCTACAAAGTCTAGGCATTTTATAGAATGCCTAGGCCAAGTATGTAAGATATTAAAATAAAATAGCCATTCCATACTTTGCTTAAGAACATCCAGGAATTCTATACACTGCCTGCATTTCATACTTTCTGGCAACATATATGTATGTATACACACACACACACACTCTGAGTGGCTGAATAATTATTATGACCACCAGGAGAATTTATTCAAAGTAGCCATTATACAGACAATGCATTATATAACATAAGGTGTATAAATCTGTAAAATAACAAAAGCCAAAAACATGAAGAGATTGGTGAAAAATAAGAGAACTGAAATAATGGGTAAACAACGCAGTTAGAAGGAGTTTGAAGGTAAATTATTTTTGAACGTTCCACAGAAACGGTGCAAGCATTAAAAAATTGGTTACACTGCTCAATCAAGGGAATATACAGTGGATACATACAACTAATTAGCTGGTTCTACGGACAAGGCCTGTTGTGATAGACGGCTTACTGGATGTCTGAGCGGAATGAAGAGTAGTTAGAAATTATTTCATCAAAACCATCAAGTAACGGTGTCTAAATCTCAGAGCCATCTGAATCAGAGAAAAATGGCAGGCAATCCTCTCAACGAGAACATATCCCATACATTACATTATATGTGTCAGAAGTAGACGTTTTTTAAACTTAATTGAAGCTTTAAATGACAAAATTAATGAGAGACTTCTTGTTTAGTTTCATCTTGAACTTTTATTTGACTGCAAACTTTTAAACAATAAAGCAGCATTAACGTCTTGCTCTTAAGACAAGAACCGTCTCAACAAGAAATGAACAAACTGCAATCAAAACCAATATGAGACTTCATGCAGAACCGCAGAAAGGGCAACTATGTCATACTGAGACGTGAATGTGCAAATCGTTAGGGTATTCTCTAACAATATGCATTAGATGATGTGAAAGAATTTCTACATCATATTTTTATCTGCTACACGCAAAGTAAAACGCCCTCAATTTGACCACGTAAGCAAAAATCGGATAGTAAATGATTGGAATCGAGTTATTTGGTTTGAATAAATACTTAATTTTTTAATTACATCTAATACATATAATCTCGTACAATGCGCAGATGGAAGGCTAAGCGTATGAATACAGTATCACGACAGTATGGATCGTTGTTCCATCATTAGAACCGTTTACGCTGGTAAAAGCAACGCCATTATATTTAGTGTTTTTGTGTATGTAACTGAATATGTTAATTCGTATGAAGCAACGTCTGACCGACCACAATTATTTAAATAGCGTTGCAAATGAAGTCTATCCAGGAATGAGTTAAATTCATTTCAATAATAATGGACACCTCCTGCAAAACAATGCCCTTTGTCTTGCAGCAGTATACACAGATGATTTAGAGGACATGGGATTGAAATTGTTCACTGCTGAAGTAACATTCTCAATTCCAATTAGCGTACATGCAGTAAGTTTGAGAGGTGGATCAAACAAATAGGCGTCTTATAATCAAATCTTAAGTAATTGGAAATGTAGTTAATTGAATTTACGCAAATATTCTACATGAAAAATATAAAAAGATAATAATATCTATATCGAAAAGATTTCAAACTGTACTAAATATAAAAAGTAACTCAGTGCGATACTAATCCGATCATCATAATTTGGATAGTCAATGCACATAATTATACACTATTTTATATTAATAGTTCAAATAGACATAATTAAAAAATGGATTTGGATACAGTTAAAATTTAAGTACAATAAATGTGGGCAAATAGTCGTATTTGTAATTATGTTTGCATACAAAAACATGAACATGGAAGTGAGATACGGCACATAGCTTGATACAACTGTATGGAAACGTATATGCACATTGTTAAAACAATAGGTGGACGTCATCATTTTTTGTCACGAAGTCTAATAATTCCAAAACGGGAATGAATACTGCTACGTTAACAAACTGAAAATAAGGGTTTATGTTAGATGGCAATAAGTTTTTATATTTTTAAATTTTTTTGAACTAAATAGAATTATCTCTCGACCATATGTATATACTTTAATGTTCTTTCGTCATTCGTAGATGTCAGTTTAAATTGAGAGTGTTCTTGTAATTGGAAGTTTCACAAATTATTATGCTCCATGTAGCCACGTTGGCATATTTTAATTCAAAATGCATAGTTTCTCAGCCAGTTTTAAGGAAATTCCCAAATCTAAATTGAGCTACAGTTGAACCAGAAATATCGTTTTTATTATTATTATTAAATATTATCAACAAATATTATCATTCCACTGCAGGATTGTTCGCTATCTGGTATCATTCACGAGGGAACTACTCCATCCGTCTCCTCCGGATCGGTTTGATATTTTGTCAGTAGATTGTATAATGGTAAAGTATATAAAAAAATAAAATTTGCTCTAATTGACCCCCAAGCAGATATAGAAGCGTTCGAAATTTGACGAAATACTGGATTTTTCACTACATTTAGTGATTTTTCATGAAATTTTATAAAATGTAGATTGTTTCGCTAAAATCAAAAATACTGGAGGTTGCAAAAACGCTAATTTAATATATTAAACTATTAAATTGCTATTGAAAAATATACACTTATAAGGTTTGGAGAATAAGCAGTCCTGTGTTACAAATACGGAAATTTGTATAAAAATTTGAATTATTTATGTCAGTTAAAATTTCATATCACCTAATAGCCTACATAATAGTTCTGATAACCATGCACAATACGATGATAAACTATACAAAAATATGAGAAAGAACTATGTACAATAATATAATCGTGATGCCTTCGAGGTACTCATTACTAATAGCCTACATGATAAAAAATGTAAAAGAAATTATTCCAAAGTTGTGTATTGATGACAAATAAAGATTGAATACCTTTTTGTATAAAACACACTGTAGGATTTTTGATTTATGAGAAGCATAAGCTTACTTTGCTTTACTACAAAATCAATAAAAAAATGAGAAAAACATACAAAGTTTGAGCAATGACTACGGCATATAAATGCACAATTTATGCAATTTTCCGTATAACATGATGGATTTTGTTGAAAAGTGAAACAAATTTGTTTAACATTCTTAAATGCTTCTGGTTTCAAAAGAGGGTAAGTTGATTTTCGCCAGGTATATTTATCATGTTATTAAATGCAGAAGCGGACAATTTGTTGTGAATAAAATAGTGTAATTTTGTGATACTGTTTTGTTCATGGATGTTAATTTCTTTTATGTAGGGAAGTATAATAAAATTGCTTTTTTATCTGAAAAGTATTTCCATTGTCGGAAAAAATAAACATCGAAAGGTTAAACTAAAGAAATTGTTCTTGGTGGAATGTGTAGGAACTGGAATGCGTGTTCCTTAATGAATGTTCCCCATTTTCTTTGGGGAACACTCATTCCAGTGTTCCCCAAAGAAAATGGGTTTTCTCAGTATGTTCACTTTGTCTCTTATTGCTAAAGTAGGCTTGATCACGTTGTCTAATAAATAAAAACAAATTATGTATATATTTTGACGATTTCCCACTTTTTGTGTCTGTGATAATGACATTTGGATGGCTAAACGAAGTAGCACAAACGCGAGGGTCAAAACTACCCTTTGGCTCTTGATGTATCAGCAAAAGTTTTGACAACATTGTCCCATTCATAGAAATTACTGATTATATTGTGAAAGAATGCGAAACTGCATTTGATAATTAAATGATACCCTGAACATGTTTGTCTGTTTTGAAAGAAAGAGTTCGTATTGATGTCATTTCTTTGCTGAAACTGCTTTGATCCGTATTTAAAATGTGACTCGGTAAACAACGTTACATTACATCAGAAGAATGAAGAATAAACTCAATAGCTAGTTTTTCAAATATTCTGTATTTTATACTTTGCTTTTTGTAACAAATATTGTTATTTTTCTACCGGAAATGTCACATAGTTCCTTGAAACGAGCTATAAAAGTGGGAAATACATTGAAATTTTCAAAATTAATTTCTCTACTATATTTGTGTGCCCAAGTTTGACGATCATTATCATGCACATGAAAACTTTTCTGTCTCGCAATTTTGAAATTTTCAAAACTATGCTTCTTTATTGAATACAATTTTTCAATCTTATTTCCGATATTAGTGACGTATTTTTTCATCTTATAAATTTGTCTATATTTAAGACTGGGGTTACGAAAACAATGTTGAAGTGTATGCTCCCATTTTTGTTTGTCTGATGCTGTCCATGAAAAAGCAACGATTTCTTTCATGTAGGACGATAAATCGTGTCGTACTACCATCAGGGCAAAATTCATTTAACTCGTCTTTACTAATGTTTTCAGTAATTTCTACATTTCTCTCATTGTCAATATCGCAAGTAAATTCCCTACGAATAAAAAGATTTGTACTTTGCAAAATTTTTCCCGAATGGAAATTATTTCATTCCCAATATGAATTTCTGAATAATTCACAAAGCTATTGGCTTTGCCATATTTCTTTTGTATTACGTCAAAAAAGTATTTAGCCATATACTGGCTATTGCTTTTCCTTCCAACAAAAATCACGTCTAGCACGAAATAAGGTGAACACTAAAATTAAATTAAATAAATCAAATTCGTTCTGCACTTTTTCTTCATTTTTTAGATACAGTGTTTTCACAAGAACAAGTATTAATGATTCACATCGAAACAACGGATATTTTATCAAGTTTTATGAAAAATTGCCAAATGTGGCGAAAAATCCAATATCTCGCCAAATTTCAATGGCTTCTATTTCTGCTTGGGGGTCGATTGGGGCCGATTTACTTTTTTTTATATATTTTACCAACTTATTAGCTATTTGTTGACCAAATATCAAACCTATCCGGGAGAGACAACTGAAGTAGTTCCCTTGTTAATAAGTTGACCAGACTTGCTGGTAAGACGGATCAAAAATTTAACCTTAGCTCGCTTCCACTGCCCACCAAACTCTCGTTACGTTGTGTCACTTTCTCAATCACTGGCCAAGGCGTTGGCTACTGCAACTTGGCAACTAAATGGAAACAAGCATCCTCAGCAGCGGAAGATTGTGGAACGATTTTTAATTATACAATAATAGAAAATTCTAATAGTATAGTAAAATACATAGGAAATAGATATTAACGATAGAGCGAGAAGGATTATTGAATTTATTCCACTGAAATCTAAAGCGGTCCCGAACTAACATTTCAAAAACCATTGGAAATTTCAAAACGATAGTTAAGGAACTTCTTTAAAGAAAACGCCCCTAGAGATAAAATAATTGATATGGTAATAATTAATATCCTCAAAAGAATACAAAATATAAATAACGTTAGGTTCAAACCTTATAACGGACACGTTCATCTACCACGTATATAAATCTTATCATATGCAGAGAACATTAAAAACTTCGCACCAAGTGAATATCTATTTTATTTTAAATGTCACTAACTTTTGTTAAATGAAGCTCGTGAAGCAAAGACGAAATAAGAGATTACAAATAGCAAACACCAAAACTGACAAAAGTTTGTAACTTACGATTACAAAGAAATATAGCGCACACATGTCAAGACTTGCGTTTTGCGCTTTATAAAATGTTTACTTTGATAATATATTTTCGTTTCCCCGTAATTCATCTTAAGCCTCCTCCGTTTCCTAAGGTTAGGTCATTTACTACTTCCAGTAATTTATCAGTTTGAATTTTGAATTACATATTGTAAGTAGATATAACCAGAGTTGTTTTACAAAGAATAAGGTCTCAGCGACAAACATAAATTCAAGCAATTTTACTCGCGAACAAATTTATATTTTTTTAAAGTTCAAGAGTGCATTCACACGCAATTTCCGGCAATTTTTATGTGGGTTAAAATTTCACTGCGCCAAATTTATGGCCAGATTTTGATCACTTTTGTTACACATGAATAAATCATTTCTGCTCCAGAAAAATACTTACACAAATAATCGGCGGAATGGAACCAAATTTATTAAGTAATCTTTGAAAAGTAGGACAAAGTATAGTCATTTTTCCCATTTTCTGCCAGTTTTGGGTTTGTTTTTGCTTTCGTCGCAAACAATTTATTTTAGCCTCTGAAATCTGACGTTTACTGGATCCTACGCGAGGTTCGCTGAAGTATCTCTAACCCTTTAATACCATTACTCTTTAAACGGGGACTATTCATTACATTCGGATATATTTGAATTTCTCTTTTTTCCTTGCATTTATTTGCAATTGGCAAGATGTCATTAATTCAGGAATTCTGGAATCTGAACGAATTAAGCCATGAAAAATTTTCCGACGAAGGAAAGAAGAAAAGGAAAGGACCAAGATAACATATATTTGCCAGTTAGCCCTATCTAGCTCAGACGTTGAACGATAATAATATCAGAGAGGGGAAAAAAGAAAGGATTACGTTTTCCTGAAATCTCGGGAAAAAAAGTCAGAGTTTCTGAAATTCTTTTCTCATTTATTTCGACGAAGTTTCCAATTTCATTTCAGCAAAAAATATGTTGTATCAGTTAGTTTGCAGATTCACGGAACAAAGAAAGACTTAATACACGTTAAGTTTAATTTGATCGAAATTGTCCGCTTCAGCACTCCGTATAAAATTGGAGAACCTTAATTTTTTATTGTACAAACTTTCAATTCGGCGACGGAAAATTAATCTTTTTATGCGTTTAATTATCGTCCGAGAAAATTAGATCAGCATTGCTTCCCTTTTTTGCCCGCTAATAACATTCGAAAGGCAAATTTAAGTTCCTCTGGAAAACAAATTTATTCTTGCGCGGGGACTTGGGAGTTTTTCTGTTGAAAGGTTTATCCGAAAACGTTTGGTTTTTTTATATAATTATTTTCTGCTTTAAAAGTATACTCCCTGATATATTGTGAAAAAAACTAATCAAATTTCTTTGAGTAAAGGGGAATATTATCTGCAGAGATTAAAATTTTGCAAAGTTGCAAGGACATAGATATATACGTACATTTATATATATATCCTATTTTCCAGTATGATATATGTACCACGATATTGTAAAAATTGAAACAGGCATTTGAAATATAATCGTTTTTAACTTGTGCAATCTATAAAATTTATTTTCAAATTAATGATTTTCATGTTATTGTTTTATTCACTATTCTTTTACTAGTTAATATTTTACTCGTTATTCTGTTACTCGTTATAATATTTTCCTAATTTTTCATTGTAGATATAACACCAAGAAAATCCTTGATAGGTGATTTAGTTGGTTTAGATTTAATAATGGATATAACTCTAAATATTTTTATTAAAATTATCATTGTAATTTAGTTCGTTCCTTTTTTTTTATGTGTAAATGATTATTTCGGTTTCCAGCGCCATTTACTCTAATATTCAACCGTCATAATGTACCATATTAGTTGGAAAATTATACACAACTTTCCATGACATGAGAGTTAAGTTTGGGCCATAAATTCCCGAATTGCATAAATTTTGTTGTAAGTGATTGCTTTGGATCATAGTACGTGGTGGCATCTTTTCCAATGTGGTTCAAGGCTGGAAAAATAATTTTTTTCAAATTTTGTTACATGATTAACTAATGTGGATGCAAATAATAGTAATAATAATAATAATAATAATAATATAATAATAATAATAATAATAATAATAATAATAATAATAATATAAGCATAGTTCCAGAACGGCTCATTTTCGGACATTGTTTCACTGGACCAAAGTTGTTTCTTTTGATGTCCTCCGCCAATACAATAGCCAACGCCTTCAACGAACTTTTTGCAAACGATCCCCCCCTCCCAACAGTAGTCCCACTCCCCCGCACCACTCAGAAGTTTTTGAACCCTTCCCCGCCGCCGGGTCTTCTTTCTTCCTTAAACCATTGAGCAGAAACGAGGTCAAGCGTTCTATTAATGCTCTTAGTTCCAAGTCCACAGGTCTCGATAATATCCCGCCGCATATTGTTAAAGCCAACCCAGATTTCTTTGCAAATGCTATTGCGCATTTAATCAATATCAGCTTCAATAAGGGTATTTTCCCCTCGAAGCTTAAGATGGCTAAAATTATTCCTATATTTAAAAAAGGCGACCCATCTGACATTCAGAATTATCATCCTATTTCTATCCTTCCAGTTATTAGCAAAATTTTTGAAAAGGCTTTACACAGTAGACTTGAATCATATTTCGAAAGTAAAAACTTACTTTACAAACATCAATTCGGCTTTCGAAAACACAGGTCAACAACTACCGCCCTCCTTAATATCAAAGAGATGATTTCTGACGAAATAGACAAAAGCAATTTTGTAATAGGAATGCAAATAGATCTCCAAAGAGCGTTTGAAAATGTTAAGCATGACATTTTACTGACGAAATTAGAACGGTATGGTATTCGGGGTACACCTCTAAAATTACTGAACAGCTACCTTTCCAATAGGCAACAGCAAGTTTTCATAGGTAAAACTCCCTGAACTCGCAAAACTATTTCTGTTGGTTGTACCACAAGGAAGCTGTTTAGCTCCGCTATTCTTCCTTCTTTACATCAACGATTTGCCCCAAGCTGTCCTGAATAGTCAGCTGTTTCTTTATGCTGACGACGCGACACTTCTGGTATCGGGAAAAAATATCGAAGAAACAGTGCAAAAAGTCAACCAAGATTTAGATAACATTTCACGTTGGCTTTACGTTAACAAACTAGAGCTAAACATTGCAAAATCTAACTACGTTATCTTCCATTCCCGGCAAAAAATATTACCTAACAGTTCTCCTATTACTTTCCGCAACTCCATCCTTCAGGAAACGAAATCAGCCAAACTTCTTGGAGTAATTTTCGATTCAAATTTAACCTGGAAAGAACACATTAACGATCTCACCAATTCTCTTAGCAGTCTCCTGGGAATTTTTTCGAAACTCAGACATGTCGTTCCTCAATATATCCTAATGATTCTTTACTATTCTTTATTTTATTCAAAACTTACCTACTGTCTTGAGGTCTGGGGAATCACATATTTTACTTCCCTTAGGCAATTGATAGGAACGCAAAAAAAAAAGCTTATGCGAATAGTTAACTTTGCAGGCTTCCATGAACACGCTGGCCAACTTTTTAAATTATGGCGCATTCTTCCTTTCACTCTCTTAGTAAAATATAAACTTGCACTCCTTATGTACAAAGTCACAAAAGGTGACCTAGTTTTACCTTTCTCCATCTCACAGACGACACATGATTACAATACACGTCACCAGGACGATATCAGGCTACCGCGGACTCGCACAAACTATAAAACACACAGTGTCTCCGTTACGGGTTCTAAAATCTGGAATTCGATTCCCCAAGATTTAAAAGCTCTGTCTTTTCTCACCCTTAAAGCCAAAATCTTTGATTAGTACTTAAATCAAGTATGCTCTGCCTGCTACTTCTGCCTTCCCACTCTTTCCTTTTAGTTTTCAGTTCTTCCCCCTCCTCTGCTCTCCCTGCTCTTCCTTTTCCATTTTTCTTTTGTCTGCCTTTCCCTTTAAAAGTCCTTTAAAACTGCACCCGCAACGGTCAACTCAAAATTCATTTACATTTTTCTACTATTTTTGTTTCTCCTACTTCTTCTCTCGGTACAGGCTACAAGGAAAAACATTCTTACTCTGCAGCCCACAAAGATTCCACCTTTGGACTTCAACCTTCACTTGTAACGTCTTCGAGTCAAGACTCTGCTCATAAACTCTGTAAATGTGATACACCTGCGAATGTAAATCTCTTAATAACAATGCGGATTTGTACGCGCGAATCAATATCGTTATTGTTTCTTGTTGAATACGAGAAATCCCTTGCTTTGTCTTCCGGAAAGAGAGCCCCGTTACTAGCATCGCTACTGCTCTCTTTCCATTTCCCAAGCAAATCGTTTGTATGGTCTCCTGATGTACATAATAATAAGGAATAAAGTATTACTTACTTACTATTACGCATGCTTGCCAATTTCCCCAATTGCCTTCAGTATGGTAAAACAATCGTTTTCCATACCTTTGATGACTAAATTGTAATACTAGTTCGGGCCAGGGAAGAGAATTTCCAAGTTTTTTTCTCTGCTGCATTACTAGGTCAATCACTTAAATTATGTGTCAAAAATTTGTTTGTGATTCATGTAATTGTTTACCTAGAAACGATGTGGATTTTTATAATAAATTCATTTTACGGCCAAATCGAGCCTTTTGCGGACATGGAGATTTCGCCAAATATGGCTTATTTGGCGTCCTTTACCACCCCTTTCAGTTTGTTCCATTAGTTTTGAATCACCCTATATATATATATATATATGCAGTGAAACCTGTCTCAGGCGGAAACTCACGGGACCGGAAAAAATTCCGTAGTATGCAGGTTTCCGCCTTATGGAGGTTACATGCAAAACAAATACATACATAGTTAAATTCAGTGGTAAGAGATGACTGCATATGCTAATTGTTTTTATTTGTCTTATCTTGCGAACTTTATAACTAAATTTATTTTCCTTTTGATAAAAATATTTATTTTATCACTGCATTTTATTTTTATTAATTTTAATTTTTGCACTATTTTGTGGTTTTAGTAGTTACGATCAATATGATGCAAAATTTCATGCAAACTATACATGCTTATTCCATACAAAAAGTCTATTACGTAAGCTTAAATTGTAACGATAAAGTACCTCCCTTGTAAAGATAATGATTCCCTTGTATAAAGATACTCTTCCTTGCGGTGGGTTTATCCATGAATTGATAAAGTGGATATGAGTGACTTTTTGTTCTGGTTAATGAACGCTTTTATTTAAGAAGTGGGTGGCACTGGCATACGTAAGAGGGGTCGATTATGATTGTAACCCCATTGCGATGAAATTGTATATAGTATACATGTAAATACAATGGAGTTGTAGCTCTGTAACCCCCCATTGTAAGCCTGTAACCCTCCCCTTATGAACTTTCTGGGTATGCCTATGGTGGGTAGACGGTGTGAAAATGGTGGTTGAACAAACATAGGGTAGGCAAAAATTTTATAAAGGGGGTTATAGGCTTAATGGGAGGGGTTACAGAGCTACAACTCATATATTCCTATGTTAAATATACAAAATTTCATTGCAATGGGGGTTACAACCCACAAAACCACCCCGTGGCTACGCCTATGCGGACAAGGGCATTCTATATCTGTAAAATCTCTTTTGTTCGCCAGCCTCCACTTTGCTATTTGCATTGTATTACAACCCTCTTTCCTCTTCCTGCTGAGAAAATTTTCTTCCTGCCAGCGATTTTCCGCTTTATGCAGGTTTTTCTCTTTAACGGGACTAAATAGTGCTTTCCGCTTCCGCGTTAGACAGTTTCTGTGTTAGCTAATGTTAACTACCATTGACTTTTGAAGGGATTGCAAAAAAATTCCGTGTTGAGCAAGTTTCCGCCTTAGTCAGTTTTCACTGTATATAAATATATATATATATATTAGCAAATAATATAATATTCAGATTATTGACGCAGATATATAACCACCATTGTGAATTCTTATCAGGAATCTGAATTGTAAAAAAAAACCCCGTAAAATATTCAATATATACGAAAGATGGTATATGTGTGAAATTGTTTGAATTCGGTATATTCCTTCTATAAGATATACTGTGTAAAAATAAATTCACGATTTTATATTTAGGTGGTGTCAGACTTCCAGACAACCACCGGCAAACAGTTTATCCGAACGGTACCCTTGTCGTCAAACTTGTTGAAAGACCCACCGATGAAGGGAAATATACATGTACTGCTCGAAACAAAGAAGGAGACACGGACAGTGGAAGCTTCCACGTCACAGTACGAGGTACACCTATGAAATACTTATATTGTGAATTAGGAATAATTCCTTAAATTTCATTCAATTCTGTATGAATTTCAATAGAAAATTTGAATTTCTTAAATTGTGTGGTACCTTATTGTATTGACCTTAAAGAATTTTGTAAGCCGCATGAACAGTTTATTTTGCAATAGTCTTTAAATTTTTATTTTTTTAAATCATCTGAAGAATCGGTTTGAACTTTGTTCGGTTGTTCACGTGATCGGAAGTTACTTCGACGGCGATGGCGGGGGCGAAGATCAGTCAGTGTGCTTATCACAGTTGATCAGGAAGGTTATCTTTGTGGTTCACTCCAAGAGCGAATAATCTACGCGTAGTTTTTGTGAGTAATAATTGTCTTTGTGCTGCATCTTCATTAGTTGTTCGTAATTAAATTGTACAGTCCAGAAAAGTAGTAACGTTTAATTTTGTGTGTGTGTGAAAGTAATAATTCCTGGTCGCTGCATTGTCGACGGTTTTGTTAGATAAGCTAAAATGTTCATTTGTTTTGGTAAGTCGACCCGGAGGCTTGGTAATTTACCAGCGTTGTGCGTGCTTATTTTTTTAAAGTGAAATTCCACGAATTTCGGCTAATACAGTGTGTTTCTATTTTCGTTGTGCTGTGGTCATGGTTGGCGACCCAGCATTTTCTTCGAAATAAGTGAAGAAGTGTTCGGAGTGAACAGGGTTCGTATTTTTTAAATAAATTGGTACATTAATTTTAATTGGTATAATTAATTTAATAATTTTGCGGAAATTTATGTTATTTCTGTCCTCTTGTTTCTGTTCCCTGTTTTGATTTTTTGTTTGAACTTGTGGGTTTTCAGTTGTATTTATGGATAAATTGAAAACTAATAAGCGAGTGCTTAAGACATCGCTTACAAAACTGAGGTAAAATATGGAATGTGAAACCTTTGGGGAAGATAAAGAAAAAGCAGTTCTATTCAAGTCAAAAATTGTGGATTTGGAGAAAAAGTTACTGACTCAGACAAACCCACAACTCCTAATGTTACTGAAGCAGTTTGGTCGAATGTTTCTTCTTGTGTTTCGCACCTCGGCGTGCCAAAGCAGGTGCTCCTGTGCACTGCCTTAATCAAAGTATTAGACGCTTCAAATAATTATCAGTGTTTTCGAGCTCTTCTAGATCCTGGGTCCCAGGCCTCATTTATTTCAGAAGAGTGTTGCAACAGTCTGGGCCTACTTAGGAGAAAGGCAAGAATACAAATCTCTTGCCCTGGTTCTTCTGATACTCATGCAAATGGTACAACCAACATAACGTTTGTACCTCATTTCAAATCTAATCCTGTGTTTTCGACTTCAGTGTTTGTAATTAATAAGATTATAGGAGAGCTGCCACATTATTCATTAGATCCCAGCTTTGCTGAGCAGTTCAATGACTTAACGCTAGCAGATCCCACATTTTTCCAAACCGGTCCCATTGACATCCTGCTGGGCTTTGATATTTCTTTACCTATGCTAAAGGGTGAATTAATGAAGTATGGTGCCGAAAAGCCCTTTGCCGTCCGTTCAGAGTTGGAATGGGTAGTTTCTGGCAATGTTTAAGTTTCGTCCAAAAAACCATCCTCAATTCTTGTGAATAACATTCATGTAGACACTCACGATTTAATTTCTAAATTTTGAAACCTGGATTCAGTGCCCATGGCAAATTCATTAACAAAAGCAGAACAAGCTTGTGAAAACCACTTTAGTAACAATCATTCTAGAAACACAAGTGGAAAATATATTGTAAGGTTGCCTTTTCTTTCGTCTCCTTGTCAATTGGGAGATTCAAAGCAGTCAGCTTTATATCGATTCCGTTCTTTGGAAAAAATGTTGTCATCGAAACCTGACTTATACAACCGCTACAGAGCTTTTATGAAAGAGTACCTTGAACTTGGACATATGAAAAAATTGAAGAGCCAGTATCTGAACAGAAATCAACTTATTATTTGCCCCATCATGCTGTGATCAAGGAATCAAGTACCACTACAAAACTTCGAGTTGTTTTCGACGCTTCGGCAAAGTCTTCATCAGGTATCTCACTAAATTAGTTTCTGATGATTGGACCTAGGGTCCAACAGGAACTATTTCCTATCCTTCTTCGTTTCCGAACCTTTAAGGTTGCAGTCTGTGCTGATGTGGAGAAAATGTTTCGCCAGATTAAGATTCACCCTGATGATGCTGATTTCTAGAGAATCATCTGGAGGAATCATTCTTCGGAGCCAATCAGTATTTTTCAGTTAACTACTGTTACGTACGGAACTGCATGTGCCCCATTCTTATCATTCTTATCTTGGATGAGAAGGAGGCCTTTCCCTTGGCCTCAAAAGTGTGTCTTAGAGATTTCTATGTCGATGATCTAATGTCAGGAGCAAGTTCCGAAGAAGAGGCATTAGAGCTCACCGAACAGATATCAAGGATGATGGAGCGAGGAGGATTCATACTTCGTAAATGGATTTCGAATTGCCCATCTGTACTGCAGAATATACCAGGTGAGTCCAGAGCCATCAACCACTCTTTGAAAATAGATAATGACAAGACAGTCAAGGTTCTTGGAATTGTTTGGCATCCAGGAAATGATTTGTTTCAGTTTTCCTTTTCTGTATGTGAACATAGAGTATTGACTAACCGTTAAATACTTCAGATATTGCAAAAATATCTGATCCTTTGGGATGGGATGATGAAGTTGGTGAACTCATTGCAACCCGTTGGAAGGAGTTCAAGACGCAGTTGCCTTTACTTGCATTGTTCAAAATTCCTAGATATGTACTCTCTGCACATCCAACAAATATTCAATTGCATGCCTTCTGTGATGCGTCAGATAAAGCATTCTGTGCTGTAGTATACCTTCGCACAGTAGATTCTAATCAGTCAATCAATGTGTCACTCTTTACGTCAAAAACCAGAGTTGCTCCAGTAAACACTCAATCTCTCCCAAGACTTGAGTTATGCTCTGACATATTATTGTCATCTTTATTAGAAACAGTTATCTCAACTTTAGAGTTACCAATCAGTAACTCTTTTGCCTGGTCTGATTCAAAGGTAGCGTTGGCATGGATTGCTTCTGAATCTTGTCGTTGGCTTCCATTCGTTGCCAACAGAGTTGCAAAAATCCAGGAAGCACTACCGGGTGTTATATGGGACCATGTTTCTGGGACGGAAAACCCTGCGGACTATGCTACTAGAGGACTTCTCCCATCTGAATTTGTAAATTGTGAGTTATGGACACGTGCTCCTAATTTTCTAAGACAATCACTTGAGAAAGAAGTTGATAGTCAAGAATCTTTGAACTTTACATTTGATGAATCACATTTTAAGGAGCTGAAGAATCGTTACACATCAGCTGCTGTTCAGATTCAGATTGATCCGGTCATTTTTAAATTTTCAACATTCTCAAAACTGTGTCGTGTTTTGCTTGGTGTCTTCGGTTTGTGAGAAATTGCTCTAAACCGCCTCCAAAAAGATGTTTCAGTCATCTGACATGTGACGAATTATCCACAGCAACGAAATCTATTGTAAAGATCGTACAGCAATCGGAATTTTATGAAGAATTGCACAGTTTAAGAGCAGGAAAACCTTTAAAATCATAAAGCAAGATTTTGCAATTACGCCCATTTTTGGATAGTGATGGTGTTATGCGCGTTGGGGGGAGACTAAGAAATGCTGGTGTCTCGCAGGACGTAAGACACCCCATGATTATTCCCACGAATCATCACATCACAACCTTGATAATTCATCATTTTCATGTAACACATCTCCATGCTGCACCTCAACTTTTGCTATCTGTCATCCGACAGAAATTCTGGATTCCCTGTGGAAGAGACGTTGTTCGAAGATTTGTTAGATCTTGTGTCAAATGTTTTCGTCTGCCTGCTTCTTCCATGAGTCAACTTATTGGTGACCTTCCAGCTTCTAGAGTAACACCATCTAGAGCATTTTGGTGTTCTGGAGTTGACTTTGCTGGCCCATTCTTGGCTAAAGAGAGAAGTGGAAGGGGAAAAAAGCCTTCAAAATCTATATTGCCTTATTTGTTTGCTTTTCTTCTCGAGCTATACATTTGGAGGTAGTAAGTGACCTCACTTCACAAGCTTTCATCGCAGCATTAAAATGCTTTATTTCAAGGAGAGGCAAGCCTTCAGAGATAATTAGTGACTGTGCAGCTAATTTTATTGGAGCTGACAAAGAGCTCTGATCTATCTTAAAGTCGCTGCTTTTCCCAAGGAATGACAATGAGATTCTCAGATACTCTGCTTCTGAGGGAATCAAATGGAGCTTCAACCCACCTGCAGCCCCTCACTTTGGAGAACTTTGGGAGGCTGGGGTAAAATCGATGAAGTATCATCTAAAGAGATCTATGGGAACTACATTGCTCACGCTGGAAGAATTGTTCACACTTTCAGCACAAATAGAAGCATGTCTTAACTCAAGACCACTTTGCCCATTGTCATGTGATCCAAACGACCTTTCACCATTGACACCAGGTCACTTTCTGATAGGTTCGGCACTGACCGCAATTCCTGAACCAGATCTATTGGTTCTTTCACTATCTCATCTTGGGTGCTGGCAATCAGTTCAACGTTTAGTGCAACAATTTCGGAAGAGATGGAGTGGTGAATTTCTCTCAAGATTGCAACAACGGCCAAAATGGTGTATTTCGAAGACCAACATAGCAATTGGAGAGTTGGTGCTTATAAAAACTGAAGTACTGCCTCCATTGAAATGGAAGCTAGCCCGTGTGCTCGAGGTGCATCCAGGTAAAGATCAAAGAGTCAGAGTGGTCACATTAAAAACTGATACCTGCATTTTGAAACGTCCTATTACTAAAATTTGTAGACTGCCATTGGATTAGTTGTCATTTAAAATATGCCATATTCATTTGTGTGGTTTTTTGGTTGTTTTTTGAAACTTTCTATTGTGTATTTTGAAGCATTCTATTGTATTTTGAAAATTGTAAACCATTTGTGATTTTGTGTCCTAAGTACTGTCCCTTCGCCCACTCTCTGCCACTGGAGGCTTGTTGAAACCCCAGAAGGGTTTCAAGGTGGAAGAATGAAGAATCGGTTTGAACTTTGTTCGGTCGTTCACGTGATCGGAAGTTACTCCGACGGCAAAGGTGGGGGCGAAAGTCAGTCAGTGTGTTTATCACAGTTGAACAGGAAGGTTGTCTTTGTGGTTCGCTCCACGAGCGAATGATCTACGCGTAGTTTTTGTGAGTAATAATTGTCTTTGTGCTGCATCTTCATTAGTTGTTCATAATTAAATTGTACAATCCAGAAAAATAGTAATTTTTAATTTTGTGTGTATGTGAAATTAATAATTCCTGGTCGCTGCATTGTCGACGGTTTTGTTAGATAAGCTAAAATGTTCATCATCGAATATTTCTAAAACCTGTGTTTAACTTTACCTTTCGGCAATTGCACCATAAAACTCTAATGAATCTTGTTTTTATGAAACTCAATTTTTCTTTGTTTTCTATGACAGTTGTTTGTCATAAAACAACATTTTATGAAATAAGCTTGCATTTTTAACCGAAATAAAAAAATATGAAATTTCTACAATGCGATATTAAGATATAATGCAAAAAACGTTAAACTATTTTATAATTGGTTCCTATATTTATAAAAATAAGAGTTTGTCAATATACATAGGTTTCCGCAATTTGTTTTCTGGAGATTTTAACTAAAACGTAAACTTGTTTTATTGAAACCATTAATTGATTTCTCAAGAGAGAAAATAAACAAATTTCATTCTTTTAAAAAGATTTAAGTGAAGTTATTTGCATTTACTCTCTTCGTTGGCAAATGGCAGTCCCTTAGCTGATTTCAAAATGCGTTTTGTTTATTTTGTAGAAAATAATGAAGCATAGATAAACATAAAGAAACAAACAAAACACAATGCAATTTGGATTTAAAGTTGTAAATAACCTTGTTTTTTATGATACCAATTCTAATCATTGTTGTTTGCTAATTTTGAACGTATTTCTTCATTATGTTTTCAGTCCTTTGCATGAGTTCATAAATTTAATTTTTAACTTTTACTTTGAAAATCGCTTTTTACTCCAAAGTACTCAAGGCGTTTGAAAACCAAACACATTTTCATATAACACCTCAAATTTTTAAAGGAAATTTTATCGCTAAAAGCTTTAAATTACTGGGTTCAAAGTAAATATGAATGTCATTTTTTTCTAGGCACTCTTATTAATGACGGCTATGCACGTATCTACTAAAGCAAATATAGTTTTAATTTTCTTGTTGCTAATCTTATCTTTGACTAATCTCATCTTTTTACCAAAACAAATATTTTTGGATTAAGGTAATTAAATTTGGAATAGATTTAATATTTCATAGACACTTAAAATATGAGTAACGAACAAAAAATGAAAACACGAATATATAGGGTGAATTCATAGGCTACTTTTATGTAACCTATACGCTGCAGCAATCACACAAATAGTTTATATACTAATATACTTACACACAGCTTTTTCGCTGACGTTAGTATAAACGTAAACATTGACATTCTATCGTTTATAGTACGTTAAATTTAAATCGGGGAAAATCGCAGCGATTTTGAGAGTAACGCGTCATTGTTTCTTTCACGGCGCAAAGACGGCAAAGGTCATAATGCGCATCTACATTTTTCTGAGGAACCTGAATCACTTAATGCCAAAAACGGTGATTTTCAGAGAAGGCAACAGGTACCTTATTTTTTATAAAACTAGAATCCAGTCTCAACGAATTTACTCGTAAGTGCCTTTCTGATTTTTACTATAGCTCATACATTAAACTAACCTGGCTATTTATATCAATTTTAACATATTTCTAAAGGATATAATTTGCACTTATTTACGTAAAACATGTAAAGTTACATTCAAATGAATATTATAATGTAAAGTTACATTCAAATGAATATTATAATGTAAAGTTACATTTAAATGAATATTATAATGTAAACTTACATTTAAATTAAATGTAAAGTTACATATTATAATGATATCATGCTGTAAAGTTACATTTAAATGAATACCATGATGTAAAGTTACATTTAAATGAATACCATGATGTAAAGTTACATTTAAATGAGTATCATAACGTAAAGTTACATTTAAATGAATTATCGATCAGAAAATTAATGAATTCTCGTACCATAATTTAGTTTCTTCAGGACAAGGGCATTTCAAGAAAATGTGATAGAAAGGCACAAAACTGGAAAACGAGTGTACATATGTGCTCTTATAAACTTTTTAAAATTTTAAAAATGTCAGCGTATTATTCTTGGGGGTGTTAATTGCCATCCTTTGAATCGAACCTGGATTAAAATCCAATGTAGTAATGAAAAGATACTTCTATCGGTAACTTAATTATATTTAATTTAATTTTCTAAACCTAATTTAATAATAAAAATTTATCTTTTATATGCGAAAAAAATATATAGAATGTTGATTGATTGATTGATTGTTTGGCTTTTTTATGGCGCAAGAGCATCTGGGCTATACTGCGCCAAACATGGTAAAAAAAATATATAGAATGTCACTACTCAGAAATAACGTTGCCTATTTCATTCCAGTTCAGTGGCAGATATACGGGGGAGAATTAAGACAATTTTCCTCCCAAATCCATAAAAAATACGCTGGCAATTGATTATAATGAGCGCCGAATATAACGACCAACCTTATATAATGACGGAAGTTTTTACAAAAATTTGATTTCTTATTTCATTTTCTTTAATTGGTTGTTTAATCTGGGATTCAAAGGTTCTTTTACGCTAAATGCGGTTAAATTGAATTGCACTGAATCATTATATCGAACAAAATCTGTATTTTCATCTCTATATCCGAAAACTCGCTAAATGCCAGGTGGCTATAAGCAAGTCTTACTGAATTTTGGATCCCACCCCCTAAAAAAGTATTTTTCTGGATTCAATTGCCATATAATCAGTGAATATGGGGCTTAGCTCTTTCCTCAAATAATCTGTGGATTTATATATAACATAGATAAAGTTATATAAATGTACATTAGTAATAAATGTGTCGTTATTAATATACGCTATATAATTTCAGAATTTATATAATATAAGATACAATATTTCACAGTCAATAATCATTATTAGGTTATGTGATAGAAATATACGTTTAAAGTATCAGGGACCCTTTAGCTTCATGCAAGGGTCCCTTGTGAATGTAGAAGCATATCAAGACCAAGACTTCGGCAAAAGTAATTTTTAAATAAAACCACACAAACCACAAACTCATTAGCTAGCTAGCCAACTTTTCGTTTAAGAAATTATTCTCTGTCTAGATTTTATGACGCGTTTTTGAGACTATGGTTATATACCTTAATAATTTTATTTTAATGTCTATGGCTTTTGGTTTTAAATTTTTAAAACATATAATTTTAGATCTAACATTTTGTTTAAAAAATGTTTAAGTACAATACAATCCTCTGATATAGCATGACACATGATTACAACGCTATTTCAGTATTACGTGCTACCATCATCAGGACGAACTGATTCTCGTTAACATCCGAAATATGCTGGTCCACATTGCTTTCACACTGGCTATAAGTTAATTGTCGGGGAAAAAGAAAAAAAAAACTTATAAAATATATTAAGTATCTGTGGCCAAAATTATTCTATTCTGATGAAAATAGCAGTAGTTATAGAAACGTTTTAAAATCTTTTTAAAATTGTGTCGACTGCCTCAATTTGCGAAATTATTAGTATAGTTTATAACTATGAACTATGTCACCTAATTTCAAATACTGAAACACTAATCCAGAAAACCAAAATATTTCATAATATAATGCACGTTTAGTACTTGGCTCTGTCAGAAATCGGCTAGACTTTGCAAAACAACCAGCTACGACGCTAAATTTGCTGAATCGGTAGATTACAGTTGATCGCTAATTTTACTCAGATTTGGTTAGATACGCATGCGCGAACTCCAGCCCAGACGGTACTTAACCAATCAAATGACTAAACGCAGCCATAAACTAAGGGCAACAACTCATAAAAGTGGCGTCAAAGTAGGAAAGTTTAATTAAGTCAGAGCGGACGCGTTCCAGAGTCCGCTATGAACTTTTCTGATGGATAGCAATTGGGCGGATGGCCATGGCTGGCTGGAGTACTGAAAGGTGTTCATGAGTAAATATTTCAGGAAAGTCTGTGTAGAAATATGTTTATGTATTAGATGCACAAGCAAGTTAAAATGTATCAGACTGATGCATATAGCAGAAACTCAACACAAACTCAGCAAATAGTATTGTGACCAAGTTAAAAGCCATTGTGCTAATGAGTTATTTCATTTCTTGAAAAAATAAGGGACAAATCCACAATATTACTTGTTAATTCATGTATAGTTTTATTCGGTATTCAATGTTGGCATGCAAAAGCACATAGTAATAACAAGAGTGCTATTAAATTGGAAGTTCTGAGAGAAAACCCTGCGACTGTAACTCGTTGCATCAGCGGACAGTCATCTCCGGTTCGATTCCGAACTGTGCCAAAAAAAGAACGCTTACCTAATAACTACTTGTCGTAGTTCGGAGGTTGGTTCAAAGGTCTTAAGTGGTTTCCATTCTTAGGAGAAATGTAGGTCCCAGCGCAGCATCTCCCTTGCTGTCTTTTTGTCCTAAAACTCATGCAAGCAAGATTTTGTAGGCGTTTGTCATTCACTACATCAAAAGTCTTATCTAATTGTATGAATTAAGATTATTCGATCAGAAAATTTTTCCTGACTGATGACAATGGAGAACAAATGTATTGATTTGCGTTAAGATGATGGCTGCCCCTTTTTTAAGCTGAGACAATTATAAAAGTTACTGTTTTTGAATTTCTCATTTAGGTTGTAAATCTCTTTTATATTCACTTATTCATCAATTATTATTCGAAGTGGAGCCACTTTGACTTACAAGAATTTATCGGCAAAGCAAAAGATCATTCCCTAGACCGGAAGCCAAGAAGCGATCTTTGAAGTCACCCTCTCGACACTATGTGACGTACAAAATTGAAGAGGGGCGATGTTTGATTGAGGGCCTCTTTTATGAATTATATCCATTTCAAAATTTGTATCTAAAAGCCAATCATGCTCCAAGATAGCCTGCTTTTACGTTGTTTCATTCAACGACGAAGGACACGCCCCTTGGTTTCCCCGCCTCCAAAATAAAAAGAATTTAATTCGCTATGAGAAAGAATTTCTTGGTCACATTCTATTTAAATTTTGAGCTCAAATTTCATTAAACCCCGTTTTAGAATTAAGAATCTTTTTTTTATTGGAATAGTTCAACTTGAAAGAAAAGTTAACGTGTGCAAAATACAATTACACAGCTAAATTTAAATTGCATGTGACCAAAAATTTCATTCTCACGCCGAATTGAATTCATTTTTTTCTGGAGGCGGGGAAACCGTGTGACTTTCTTCATTGGATGAAACGATGTAACATAAAGATGTCTTGGAGCAGGATTGGCTTTTAGATACAAATTCTGAAATGGCTATAATTCATAAACGAAGCCCTCAAAACTCGTCCCTCTTTAATTTTGTCCGAAACTTACCCAAAGTTTCACATGGCAGGGAGTTTATGCGATAATTACTAAATACTCTGCTTTTATGGTTTTTATTACACTTTATTATACTAATTTCTTCTTTATTTCTAATCTATGTTTTTATCTCTTTTATGTGTATCAAGACTGATTACTATTATTTATATAATCCAAGATGTGAAGAACGAAATTCAATTTCTTAATTTTTTTTTTCATTTCTAATCCTTAAGAGATCAAAGCTTAAACCGATACCATCATCTCGGTTATCCTTTCTAATATAAAGGCTTTGTTACCATTCAAATCAT
The DNA here is from genome assembly GCA_006491805.2 of Dysdera silvatica. Lineage (NCBI taxonomy): Eukaryota > Metazoa > Arthropoda > Arachnida > Araneae > Dysderidae > Dysdera > Dysdera silvatica. The sequence goes on from QLNU02015003.1 coordinate 96,909,386, forward strand.
ACTATCAATTAGCAAATTTAATTAATTACGTAAATCAATACATTCATCAAATAAATGATGGATTTAAAAAGAAATTCAAAATTATAATGGAGTAAGTTGTTTCTAAACCATTACAATTTCCATAACTTTGAAGTTAAGTGCATATTTTAAAATATATTTTTATACTAATTTATATATATATATATTATGTATCTTTCAGTTAGACCAGTTATCGAACTCTTTGGTCCACCAGCTGCAGTTCGTATAGGCCAAAGACTTAGTATTTCTTGCACGATGATTCAAGGCGATCCTCCAATGACTATCAAATGGTTACGTGATGGACAAATGCTCACGTCAAGCGATACATCTCTCAGAATTCATGACTTGGCAGATTATTCTTCCACTCTTTTATTCGAAGCTTTGAAACCGGAACAAAGGGGAAATTACACCTGCATAGCCTCGAACGAAGCCGGATCTCAGAGCCACTCCGCAGCAATGGTAATTCACGGTATGGATGTCCGTTAAAAGATAATTGTATCTCGTTCTAAAAAAATGAATCTAACGAATTTATTAAGAAGCATTTGTGAATCCATACTAATTCCTTTTCCCTGTGTAATTATGTATGCTTTCAGAATTGCGTGAAAATAATGTTAAGTAAGCTTCCAGGGCGTAGAGAAATTAACATCGATGAGACTTCTCAGTAATTGCAATTTGGAAGGTCCTTATAGGATTTTGAAATATTCGTTGTTCAATTATTACTGTCCCTTAGTAAATACAAATGTACACTCCACGCCCATCAAGGTTTCAGAAGGCAATGATGATAGTTCTGTTTCGCTTAAACGTTAATCACAGTGTTTTGAAATCTATGTTTTAATCTAACCAACAAAAATTGGTGATGCTAATTTGTTTTATCAAAGACAATTAACGATCAGAACATCAGAATTCCATGCTTTGGTCAAAAACCAAAGTGGAAATATGAGCTGCATGTATGATTTTCTGCCGCAAAGAAAAAATTATGCAAATCACACTTTAAACTCGCAGGCGCCAAATGTAATGAATATCGGATTTTACGCTATACATCGAAGCTTTCATTCGTATGAGTATAGGATTCCTGACTATATTTAAAATAATTCAGTAATCTCTCCAGTTAACGTCAATTTAATTAGCAATGTTTGCCGTTTAAAAACAGAACTTTTCAATCTCGGAATAAGGTTTTATATAGTATTAAATTATTCCGATTAAGGTCCTCTTCTTTTTAACGACATGTTTTCCTCTGTTCCTGGAATGCCGTAAAGGGGAGAATGTACTGTAGTAATTTTTAATAAATATAACATTTATTCGATTTTTGGTTAGTTCGGGAATGCACGCGAAATCATTATTTATTTAATAACGCAAAAAGTTTTACTCAGTTTTGCCGTTACATAATATCATAATAAACTTAAATGCAAGTAAATATCTAGTTCAATGTGCATATAATTTTTGCTGAAATTTAGAAAAACTTGCTTAAAAGCGACTGCCTTTATTCCCACATATAACTTTCCAATCACATGCATATTTACTTCTAGCTCTTTCATATTAATTTAACATATAATTACAAAACAACGAAACAATAAAGAATTTCACCACGAGATTTCATAGCAAACAGTTATTTCGACACTGGTGTAAGGTTTATGTCGCGCGTTTTAAGGAACAAATCCCTTTGTCAAGTGAATCATTCTGCCTTCACTTGACAAAGGGAGCAGTTGGCTCCCGAAACGTCGTGTTTTTAAACCTTACGCCAGTGTCGAAATAACTGTTTGTTAATTATACATAATCTTACCATATGATTATATCAAATACATGTGATCTCATGGCGATATGATGGATATTAATTACATTATAATATGCTACATATCAACTACATGTGTTCATATACCAATCACGCAAATTGAATTAAATTTAACTCTACTAATAATGAAAACTTATATTCTGAAATATACTTTTCTTATAATAATTATACTAGTTTATTTTCTAAATACACGGAAACTGGTGAATATTATATTTACTTTAAACATATATTTATTTTTATGCAACAAAAGTACATTTCTAAGTAGAGATGCCTAATTTGTTTTAAATAATGTTCATATTCCATTAATATTCTTCCTCCTATCCAATGTTTTTAGATGGGAAGTTCGAAGTTTCTCATTTCTACTCATCAGTAAATACCTTTATCTTTATTTCAATGAATTAAATTACTTAAAGTTTTGAATACATTTGATAACCCATGTCAAATTTTGAGTCTTTTAAAATCCATTCTGCCTCGACTTAGTTCAATTCCTATTTTCAGCAGATATTTATAATGTCCACATTTCAAAGTTGTAATTATTGCAGAACGCTAAAAAACGATTTAAATAAATATAAATTTTAAATTTCTAATTCTTCCGCTCATTCCTTAAATTATCACATTTCACTTCTGTTCTTATAAAAAGAATATCTTGAAAACAGCATAAAAGTAAGAAGCACCAATTCCGAAAAAAGCATTTCTTTGAATTCGCATTATAATTTTAATCTTCCAGATTATGACATTTTATCAAAAAGTCTTCATTCCTTTTTTTTAATGCGCTAGCTATCGGGGATGATTTTAAATCAGTAGTTATATGAAACGAAAAATTTTAATTGCAAATTCTGACAAGTAAATTTCACGGTTTAGTTATCTTGCATGGCACATACTTTTTTTAAGTTTTAATGAATGAATTTTCATAAGTTTGACTTCAAATTAAACTTTTTTTTCAGTAAGATGTGGAAAATTTATGTCATTCGTTGAGTGGCACTTTCGCAGCTACAACATGAATCTAAAATTTCTTCAAGAGAAACTTTCTTTTATGTTGAGAAGTTCAAATTTTAAATCTAATATCAGAGAGATTGAAACATAGGGGTCGTTTTGTAAAATCTACTTGAAAATCATCGTCCTCTGACGACATTATTCTCTCTTTTTTATCAGTACTGTGAATTGTGAGTACTATCGTAATTTATGCACTGAAGTTTGTCAATAATGGTATTTAAGGAACCGGTGAAAGATATCCTTAAAAACAGATTCCACGATATTTATATTTCCATCAATTTAAATCTAGACAAAAATATAAACAATGTTTAAAGCATGATATCATCAATTAAGACAGATAAAAGATACAGGAATATTCGAATTGGAAAATAGTAAAGTTTAGGAAAATCTTCTAAATGCTAGAAAGGTTATTAATTATAAATAACAGAAATTTTACGATAAATAAATTTACACCACTTTTAAATTCATACTGGAGTTTTTTTAGTATAGAAGAAAAGAGACATCGTCTCCGTTATAGAGTTGAACAAGAAACCCTCCGTTGAGCCTGAAGTGCCTTAACCCCTAGACCAACGAATACAGGAATAACGCTCTCTTTCTCCATATATAAGGATATAAGATATTATTACCCTACTCAGGGATTACACAATTGCCAAATAATTGTCAACACAGAAAGCTTCCGGGGCGAGATTTTTGTATTTCGTAGGGTTTTTTTTATTACAATTAATAAATTTAACACCCACATTTGGCTTCATACTAGAGTTTTTTTGGTATAGGAGAAAAAGAGACGTCGTCCCCATCCCCGTCCTATAGTCGAACTATAGAGTCCCTCCGTTGAGACCAAAATGTCTTAACAGCTAAACCAACGAGGACAGGAATAACGTTCTCTTTCTCCGTAAATAATGATCAAAGGTATTTTTGCCCTTCTTAAGACTAACACAATTGCCAAATAATGTCAACACACAAAGCCACCGGGACGAGTTTTTTGTGAGTTTTTCGTGGGTGAGGGACTTCAGTTCGACTCTAGGACGGAAACAACGAACAGTGTCTCTTTTTCTCCTATACCAAAAAAGCTCTAGTATGAAATCAAACGTGTGTATTAAATTTATTAATTGTAATAAAAATCCCTCGCAAAATGTTCACAAAAAATCGCCCAGTGGCTTTGTGTGTTGACCATTATTTGGCAATTGTGTTATCCATGAGAAGGGTAATAATTACTTACAATAGAAATTTTACAGAACCAATTTTCCGAAGAGTAATAATAATAAAACAATTATAAATGCTAGCGACCTTATAAGTAATAATAATTTAACAAGTTAATCAAAAATCATCATTTAACTCCATATGTCACGAATAACAATGCAGCGAATCAACAGAATTAATTTAGACTTTCTCTGCTTAAACTATTATTTTCTTAACTATATCTGCTTAACTATTATTTTTGATTGAGTTCTGCATATGAGCGCGAAATAGATAAGTATTACTTCCTATATATATATATGCGAGTATAATTAACGAAATCACTTAAACTTTTAATACAGGCATTACATATTAGATACAGATTTGTGCTCCTCGTTTCCATTAAACAGACAATTTTCTTTAAAAAATAAATGAAAACCTTCAATTATATATTCTATGAAAAGTGTTTCCATACATTAATAACTCCGTCTAAAAAACCTGTTTAAATTATGGATGGGACAATTGCAATGAAGAAAATTATATGTATATTATGATCATATCAAACGTAATTTTTTTTAAAAATTATATATCCACTGATTGGATTAATATTTATGCAAGTGCACAACCCCACCGCGCCTGTCCATTCAGAGTAATTCATCTTCCAAGTATTCTAGCTTTCATTTCATTCCATCGTCTTTTTCGAAGAAGTTTCCTCTTCCATTAATAGACGGCCTTCATCAAATTTCGGAAGCATTGACTGCCCCAGATCGATCAATTTTTTGGATCAACGGGTCTGGGTTAAAGTGTTATAATTTCTTCATGTTTCCATTTCATCATAGTTAAACTTAATATATGTTTTATGTACAACTGTCCCCAATTCATCCTAACGAAAGTATTTGAGAATCATTTACTAAAGGGGTCGCCTCAATGATTCAGTATTGACAACTAACAGCATCGTTTTTAATCGAATGCAATGGAACTCCAAATCTCCAAGACTTTTTTCTATGATGGGTCTATGAAAACGTGAAGTGATCCAAAATCGCCTAAGCAGTTAATCCCAGCCAACCTAAAAATTGCTTAATCTTGGTGCAGAAAAAAAAACAAGAGAAAGAGCTTGAAGGCAACCACCTGCAGCATCTATTGTTAACGGGTGCTGTGTCTAACGGTGCAAACACTGTAAACAAAAAAGAATAAAAAAACAGAGCGAAGCAAAGGAGATAAGGAACCGAAAAAAGAATGGACAAGTGGAAAAGGAACAAAAAAAAGGGTGAGATGAAAAGCACAAAATATCGATTCCCCCGTTGTCCCACGAGGAAAGTTTGCCTGAGAAACCAGAGAACTGGTATCTCGTTGCAACGCCAATTCATCATTTGTATAGTAAAGCCCCGAGGTTTTATAGGTTGAAATCCCTGAACCTTGTCCATTTTCCCTTCAGATGTAATTGATTCTATTTTTATTCTCCGTAAAGGATCGAAGTTTTATCGTAGACGTGTACATATATATATATATATGAGTACGATAAGAAAATATAAGAAAAATATAAATGTGGAAGCTAATTGATTGAATATTTAAAGCAAGTGTTACATTATAAACTATTTTAAGTAAGAAATATATTACTATAGTGTTGATGAAAATTGCTTATATTAATGCAAATGTATATATAAAGATATTCTATTCAGAATGTTTATCCCGTTATATATATTTTTTTTAATGAAAGCCCATAACGAGGATTATTAAATATATGCTAATTATGCAGATGCTGGGTCACCCAAAGTCTGCCATAAATCAACATGTCCTTGTGAAATTAATTTTAATATATTGACTGTAACAAAGATATCGTAAAAAACATTATACACTGGTGTGCAAAAATTAAGGACGAGATGGAAAAAGTAACGTAACAGCGGAACGAATAAGCAGAACCGACCGAAAGACCAATCAGGAGATTACTTAGTGTTCGATATGATAGGAAATTTGCATATAGGCCTCATAATGTAATATACGTTTTTGCCTAGGGTATAAAGCCCGAGGGCGGTGTTCGCGCAGCATTACAGTTTAAGTTATTGCACAGTGTACATTGGTTTGAACGACGGCGAGTTGATGTAGCAGTGCAAGATGTCCAACGGACAGTCCCGTAGACAACATCTGGATGAATTTACTCGAGGTCGAAGTGTGATGAGTGTGACCAAGGAGTTCGTAATCACACACAACATAGTGTTATGAGCGTTGATAGCATTGAGAACGAGAGGAACAGTTGTCCGAAGGTTTAATGGTGGTTGTCCATGAGCAATCACGGCAAGGGAGGATCGGTATCTTGTTCTACAGACGGTGAGAGATCGACGGCTGACAGCGGGTGAAATCACAAGCCGCATGCAACCCACTACTGGCTTCTATCGCATTTTACCGTGGCTAAGAGACTGCACGCAGGTGGTTTAGTCGTTCGACGGCGACTAATACAGTGTGTGCCATTAACATCTATCCATCGGGGACGGCTTTTTCCGTGGTGCCAGGAACATAAGGAATGGGGAGTTCAGTAATGGGGTCGAGTGCCGTTTATGAATAAGAGCCGATTTATTGTTACTAGCGATTTTAGACGTCTGTACATCTGGAGGTAGCGGGAAACACGCAATCACACCTCCAGCGTCGTCGAAAGGGACCAGTTTGGAGGTAGCGGAATTCTCGTTTGGGGAAGCATAATAGTGACCGTACGAAGCTCCACATCTTCCAAGGAGGTTCAGTCACTGGTGATCGCTATTGTATCGAAGTTCTCCTGCCTTATACCCATATTTTCCGGGGTACAACGCTACATCTTCTCGTACAGCGGCTATCGTTGAGCTCTTAGAAAGTGAAAATATTCATCGCAAGGTGTGGCTCTCACAGTCTTCGGACCTGAATCTAATAGAACACGTGTGGAATGTTCTCGGGAGATGCTTGACAGCACATTGTCATCCACCAGCAACAATTCCTCAGCTGTGATCGGCATTACAAGAGGAATGGGCCATGATGCCTCAAGAGCTTGTCGACAACCTCGTATTAAGCATGAACAGACTGTGCACATCCTGCATCGCAGTCAGGGGTAATCATATCCCCTACTGAAAACTGTTTTTCTTGCCTGCCGCCTGTCACATGGACGTTTCTGTCTTCTGTCCTCCTGTGCTGAAAGCCCATTTTTGAATAAAAGTCCTTTGTATCCTTTGGATTCCTTTCTTGGTCAGTTCGTTCACCGTTTCCATAATCTTACATCTTGGAAATATTATGGTATGCTTTGTACCCATTTGAAACACTGGGGTGCGACATTACATGCGAAAAACTGTCCCGTTCTTAATTTTTGCACACCAGTGTATAAGTATGAAACAGAGACTTTTTCGTAAAACCAGAACCATCGTTAATAGACATATGCACAATAATCGTTAAACTGTAGGCCAAGCTTCCCAACCCATCTGTATGAGGGCCACTTCTTCTGTATTTCAGTCACCGTACTACATGTACGTAAGATATGCCTACATGTCATACTACATGTATGATAACAGAGAGACCTCCATCTTGCAGTAGATTGAAAATGGTTGATTATGATGATGATGATATAATTCACTATGGTGTATATATTTTTTATTTACTTTAAAAGAGTATATTGTTTCATAAATAGATACGGTTACATTAAACACTTAAAGTGATGCTTATATAAGCATGTAACCATAAGAAGGACTTAATCATAATAAGAAAACTATTTAAATCCAAACAACGATTTAAATATCTTGTATAGGTTCTATCTTGAATGACAAAATATTAACATGGGTCAAAATTCCCCCCAAAAAAACCTCTGTATATGAGTTAAAAACAATGCTTTTCATATGAAGATGAGAGAGAGAGATTATTTGGGTATTTCATGTACTCGTATATGAGGGTTGAAAAAGTTTTTAAATACAAAAGGTTTACAAAGCTAGACACTTCAATCTTTCATAGTTTTTAAAATAAATTCCACCAGATACTATTTATACACTTTTTAATTCGCACAAATCAATTTTTAAAAGTTCTGCACTACTCTTCTCTTTGTATGCCTTCAATTTAACCCATAAATGCCTGCACTGCTTGTTCGGGACTTTAAAAAGAGTTCCCCATGCAATTCATTTATTGTGTTTCGAAACAACCATATGTCACAAAGAACAAAGTCAGGTTAATAGGGTGAGTGGGGTAAAAGTTCATTCTGTTCTTGTGCTAATAAATATTTCTTTACCTTGTCTGCGAGCGATGAACCATTGTCATGAAGTAGAATCATTCTTCTACTTCCTCTTTTAAGCCGCTTCTCATACCATATCTGGAGCACTTGTGGAGAATACATGCCAACATACCAGTCTTCTGTGAGTAGTTTTCTGTTTTCTAGAAATAGTGATGCAACATGTTTCGGGTAGGAGAAGAAAGTTTCCACCATTTTCTTCTCAGCACTTCTCACTCTTTGAAATTTTGTGGGTGGAGGCTGATCTAGAAAGTAACACGTCATGGACTGGCGCTTAGTAATTCTTTCAAATTTGTAATTTCATGACTTACCACAAGTTGTAATATACCAGATACTTTTACTTGTTCCATCTGGGGGTTTTTTTTCATAAAATGGCACCACTCCACACAAGTCTTCATTTCATCCTATGTTAATTGATGGGAATCCAAAAAAAAACAGGAACATCGCTTTCTAAGAAAAAGTTTTTCATGAAGTAACGAATTTAAAGCTCCGAAACTGATATTTTGGGTCCTTACTATTTCCTCATGTGTAATTTGTGGGTCCATTTTCACGAAAGTTTTCAATTTTTTTCACAGTCGGTTTTGTAGTTAATATACTTTGTTTTCTCTTCTTGCGTCATCTTCCATTGATCTTTTCTCCCACAAAAATACAATGTTACAATTAAAAAGTGGGGCATGTTAAGGAGAAACATCTCGAAATGTTGAGGATGAATTTTAAAAGAGAATTCTGGTTTTGACACTGACACTTCAGTTAAAACAATAGAAGTAATAGCGCATCAAGCTGGGCTGTTCAACAAGATTGTGGAGGAAAGATTTTGCATTATCTTCACTATTTCTCACCGATACAGAATACGATAGATTCGTTCTTTTAAGTCTTGCCATCCTGTATTGTCTTTTAAAACATAAGCTATATTATAACATAAAATATACCTAAAAACCTAAGTGTTTGATGACTTTTGCCTTTCAATACATTTAAAAACTATTCACTTATATTTCAAATAAAGACATAATCCTGTATCATGCAAAGTATGCCTATGGAGTCAATAATCCAAGAATTTTGAGACTAAATTTTATAAAGTACATGTTATAAAAGCCGTTTATAATGTTTTCCACCGTAGGAAACGACACACATTTTAAAGCATATTAGTTAGGAAATGTAGCCCGCTAAAACTTGCTTGATTTACATTTTTAATAACAAAACATTCCAAACCCAGTTTTGAAATTTATTTCAAATTGGATGAACACCGGATGTATTTTATTGCTTTTGCTTTTCTCTTTTTAGTACCTCCCCGGTGGAAAACGGAACCAACAGACGTAGAAGTCATCAAAGGAAAATCAGTTGTTATCGATTGTGCTGCCGAAGGGTTTCCACCCCTTAGGCTGACTTGGAGAAAGGCAGAAGGTATGTGCTCCACAAACACACACACACACACACACACATATTCAATGGGGGTTTGGGTGCCCTGTGCCTCTACGTTGCGAACGCCATTGCTCCCAATCGTACGTTTATGCATATTAGCTCAATTCTCCATTCAAATGCTTTATTAAAACTTGCACTTAACATTCCGCAGTTGACGAACCTAAACAATATAGATTTTTAAACAGCTTTCAACTATTTTAACTATTTCAAATGAAATTATGATATGTATGTATTTGTTTCTTTGTTTATTAATTAATTATTCAGCTAAATGGACTATATTTTCTTAAGATGGCGCAAACAAGATTGCAGTTTAACGGTTCTTTTATTTTGTGCAAAAATATATCCTGATATTACTTGTAGGAACCTATACCTTATCCGTTTATTCTAATTGAGTTCCGTTTGTGTGTGGTTACCACTGAATAATATATACATAATCACTACATATCTCATTATGGTAGTACTTATATCCATTCATTCATGTACAAAATTGTTTATTATATAACAATAATATAAATAACTACAATTAATGATAACCACAATATAATTTCTGTTAATGTTATGCTAGTTTATGCCATGTAAAATTTCGAAGCAAATATCCTAGTATAACATGCTCCAGAGCCAGTTCCATCACCAGTTACACCATTCGCTTACTCTCCAAATACCAATTTACTGGTTCATCTGCAAATTTTTAAATAATTTTCAATTTGTTTTGATTTTTATTTCCTCTAACAAATGGCTTTAACACGTGTGTCCTTTATAACTAATCGTTCTCCACTTCCTTCTATTCTTATAAGCAGTGGATAAAATTTACACTACTTTTTCTCAAAATATTCACATCCTGAAATTTTTTGAAATGATCGAAATACTTGGCATTCATTGCTAATATAACATAAAGATTCAATAAGACTTAAAGCAAATATTGCTGTTTCTGATTCTTTTATCCCTGCCTGGGATGATTTTCGCTCAGAACGCATAAGCATTCAATTATAGTTATTGACAAAGCGTTTTATTGACAGAAAAATTATACCCTTTGAAGAATACCTTACTACGCTTCAAAACAGTACATTTACCAGAATTGATAACCATCCAAATCCTACCCCGTTTTCGAAAGAGTTCCCTACAAATAAATTCCTGGCTCTTATACCATAACACCGTATTTTGCAATCTTCTCTACTACGAAGTATGTAAGACGGTATATGATTGTGATTCAGGACTGTGATTTTTATCAAGATATTGTACTTTATATTCAGGACTGTTAATATATCTTCCTAATTTTTATTGAACTAATTCTAAAGCTACATGTTAACTTATTCTAAAGCTACATGTTAACTTACTCTAAAGCTACATGAACTTTTCTACATAAATATTCTAAGCCGGAGATTATAAGGTTTTTACCGTGGAGCCCAGGGATGCATTATAACTTGACAAAAAAACTTGTTTCTTTTTTTTCTTTTATGAAAATTTATTCAGAACTACAAAATATATTTGAGAGAAAATTAAAATCTTCTTTCGAAGGAAAAGGGGGATTAAAATGTTTAAAGCTTTAAATATTCTTCTTCTTTGAACGGGTGATGAACAAAATCCTAAACCCAATTTTGACAATCATTTCTATATATACGGCAGTTTCCCAGATTGATCAGCTTGGCCAATGAGGAACTACTTGTGTTGCGTAATACCTCGCCTTGGACGGTCACCGAAAATAAGCCTAAATCAAGTTTTTACAATTGCTTGCACAAAAGAACTTCCAAAACCTTTTAATTTGACTCAATGGGGAGCTACGCATATCTTATAATTTTATGTGGTAGACATTTAAATATGTTTCTCCCTTTATATATTCCATTATTTCTATTTAGGCATCATGGATTGGGATAGCATATTTACATCTTTAAGTAATTAGCTGTTAACCGAATGTCTAGATAATGATATAATCTGGTTCAGATGTTGGTTTCCTAGTCTATTAGTTCAGATTCCAAGGAAAACCGTAGGTTTCAGCGCAGCATGACCCTTACCACTTGCAATTTAAAAATAAATTACATTATTATTTTTTATATTGTTCAAATTTTACTGCTAAATTATAAATATAACTAAATAAACTTATTTAATGTTAAGTGTCTTTTGTGGCTCATCATTGTGCCTCAAACGGGTGGAACGTTCTTATAAGTAAGTTCGGGAGGGATGATAGTGAATTAATAGTTTTATTAGCTTTCAACTTACCTCCAACTTTCCAATTTAGTTAACTTCTAAGAGATATAATAATTGAAAGAACCATCGCCCATAAAATTCCAGTTTTTAATCTAAGCATGCATATGTATTTAAATTGGCAATAAGTTGACCATTATGTCATAAACACTCGTTAATTAAATCTGCAACAAAACATTAAAAGATCACCTCACATGCTACATTATGATAAATTTTCAGAAACCCAAGAATAGGAGTATTGTTTTTAAGCTATACCAGAGATTCCCAACCGCTGCTTTGTGGAACCCCATGGGCTCCGTGGTGCTTATCCAGGGGCTGATTAGAAACCTTGGAAATCAGAGGACACTTTCAGAAAAAATAATCCACTTACCCTTTAAAGAACAAATAGATGATCCTGCTTTCTGAAAACTGTTTATTATCACATTAAGATTCTATTACAAATCATTATCAATATTATATTTTAAAGGGTATCCCAAAGTTTTTCATATCCTAGTTGGTATTTTTCTGGAACCTTTCCATGTGTTGTTAAACTCTGTACGTATAATTCATAGATTTGTGTAATTTTCTTTCAAATTTTAACTGGATATGTGAAGAACAAATAAACTGATTTATTGAGAACGTATTAAAAAATTTCCTCAACGGTTAGGGAAATAGCACCAAACGTATATAATTAGGTGTCCATCTATCCGTAACTTCGACAGCAACCTGCCTGACACCAAATGATTATTAATGCCATAAGGACATTACGACAGGCGGGGCTTTGAACATTGCTTTCCAAAGTAAGTAATGCTTTGACTTCTGGTTAAGTTTAAAGAAAGAATTTAAACAACTGGCCAATAAAGAAAAAGTATTTCTTCTCTCGTTTGCCAAGAGTTACTTTTATGAATTCAGATTTTTCTGCCTTTGCAGCAACTAAAATCGAATTCAGAAGCTGCCTCGACATTAAACCTGCCTTTGTTTCTACTATCCTCAGTGAAACCGGACATTGACGTATTATTCAGAAATAAACAACCCCATTCATCTCTTTAGTGACTAATTTATTTTAATTTTTGCTAATTTATATAAGGGCCCTAACTTAAGAAGACATATTAAAGTAAACAGAAAGAATAAGGGCCTCCGTCATCAAATTTTTAATTGAGAGGGTTTCGGCGATCAGATTTTTTCTTAAATAGGGCTCCGCAGGACAAAGTTTGTAAACCACTAAGCTAGGCTAAATACTGTCTTCTAAAAATGTTACTATGGCGCATAAAGGTAAGAGTGCTTGGAATTTGGTCAGCCACATGAATTTAGCCTTTTGAAATTAAGTTTTAACCTATTTTAATCGTAGCATTTTAATGCTTAAATTAAGATGGGTAGTACTTTTGGCCCACACGTAGCTACCGAACGCAATTTCTCCCTTTGGTTCCCCACAAAAGCCATAAATAGCATGTCGCTGTGGCTTCGTGGCTTAACTAATATTTGGCAAATTTGACTATATAGTTATCCCAGCGAAGGCTAATGATATCTTACAAATACTTAAACTAAGTATTAGATAAAATGAAACATATCATCGCAGTTTAAATAAATAAATCGGCTTATAGCTATTTCGGAAGCACGTTTAGGCTTCCTTCTTCAGAACCCCAGTTACATCAACGTGGTCGACATGCTAAAAAGTTTATCGATGCCAACATACTAGTAATAAATTCGTTCGGATAAACCATTTTTGGGTCCGTAGCCGCGTCTCTTGCTATGGGACGAATGACGTTTCTCCAAATAGAAGATATATAATTGAACGGAAGCTCATGGTTAACAGTGAAAGATTAATGTAAAAAAATATTGAAGGCCTCGAAGAAATTGAGGTCTGATGGTAAAAAAACTTTATCTATTAGATGGGCCTCGTTGTGAAATAAAAACTTAAAATAAGTTTCTACTTGAGAAGCAGCACGATGACATGGTAATGATGAATTTACCTACCGTCCGATAGGTGACAATGCGACTCCATATGATGCAGAAAGCATAATATTTTATTCTACCAGATCTTACTTTATGGTTGGTTTTCTCTAAGGGGAAAAACTTCAGATCCATCCGTAAACTAAAAATAACTGTAAACTTGAACACATATCGACAAGTAATATAAATATATGCAGGGTGATTCAAAAGTCAGTCCCCCCACTGTTAATTTTTTAGTGGGTTCAGGCAGATAAACGTCCTTTTGGGAAAGTTGCTTGTTGAAAAGGAACTAACTTTTGCCCTATGTCGCTACGACGCCTATAGCACCAATGAGGTATCAGCAAAATCCAAAATCGACCTTTATTCTCCTGGCTTTTGCTTACGCTAGTAATATCGTTGAAAAATGACGAAAACGGTAGAATGTAAAGCAATGCGCGTTCTATCAGCTAAAATTTTAGATTTCGTGTTAACCCAATGGGGAAAGTTTCAAGGATCGCTTAAAAATATCAATATTCTAACCCTCAAAAGCTCAAATATTTCCATGGCAATAATAGTTGTTTGAAATCACCCACGCGTCCTCACAAAAATTATTCCTTTTTATACGAACATACTTTGAAAAAATGGCTCGTCCACTCAGTCACCGAACGGATGTCATTCTTTTTTTACGGACAGGCTGAACGGCTTTCCACGAAACTGTCTGATCATTTAATGAAGCACATCTCGAGAGACATGTCGACCGAAAATACATACGGAAACCTATCAAGAAAAAATTTTTGAACACTGGCAGCGTTAATGAAGCCCCTAGATCCGGTCGTCCATCCGTTCTAACTGAGGAGCTGCAAGTGCATGTATTAGCAAACTTGGTTCTGAATCCGATACAGGGTATTCGAAAAGTTGCAGATACCCATGAAATTTCATACTCGAGAACACAAAGAATTTTAAAGAGAAATAAGTTTCACTCTTATAAAATACAAATCCATCAAGAATTAAATGAGGACGATCCAGACCGCAAAGTGCAATTTTGAGAACAAATGCTACAGTTAATTGAAGATGACCATGACATCTTGCGACGAATCTGCTTCAGCGATGAAAGGTGTTTCCATATAAATGGAACTCTTAATGGTCAAAATTGCCGGTACTGGCATAATACCAACCCTCATGAGTTCAGGCAAGGAAATGTGCAATGCCCAAAGAATGTGAACGTGTGGGACCGTATTTCGGGTGATCACGTTGTCGAGCCGCTTTTCCTTACCGAAACGTTAACAGGACAGCGGTACTTAGACATATTGCAGGATGAAATTGTGACAGATATAGCTGAAATTGTTGAAAATTACACAAACGCAGTTGCCAACATTATTTTTCAACAGGATGGTGCTCCCCCACACTTTTCTACAGATGTTTGAACCTTTCTAGATAAGAAGGTAGATTGGTCATCGTGGGTTCGTGGAATGGCTACCTTGTAGCCCAGATATGACACATTGAATTTTTTCCTTTGGATTCATTTGAAACCAGTAGTTTACAAATCGCCACATGAAGATATAAATATACTGCGCCAAAGAATATGGGATGGCTGCCATAGAATTACTCCACACACTTTTCAAAAAGTCAAAGAAAGCTTTGAGGCCCGGCTTTATAATTGCCAAGAAGTGTAAGGCCTTCAATTTGAACATCTACTTCATTAAAAGGTAACTTCTTTTCTTACTTTTTTTATATTTCTTTTATTTTTTAATATTTTATTGTTTTCTTTTTTAATATTTTTATTTGAGTTTTTGAGGATTAAAATATTGATATTTTTAAACGATCCTTGAAACTTTACATATTGGATTAATACGAAATTTAAAATTGTTACTGATAGAACACACATTGCTTTACATTCTACAATTTTACACATTTGCCTATGACCTTACTAGCGTGAGCAAACGACAGGAGAATAAAGGTCGATTTTGAAATTTGCGGACACTTCGGTGGTGCTATGAGCGTCGTAGCGTCATACTGTAAACGTCATTTTTTTTCTCGACGAGGCCTCCAAAACATGGTATTATTCCATTGGGTTTGATATTTGAAATTTCGGAGTTGCTCCCCGTGTTAAGTTCCCGGGTACTAGTGGTGAGTCGTGAGATAGGGCAACAACGAATTCCTTTTTAACGAACAACTTTCCCAAAAGGACGTTTATCTACCTGAATCTACCAAAAAATTTTCAGGTCGGGGGACCTGAATTTTGAATCACCCTATATATATATATTAAATGTAAGAAAGTTATGTAAAATTGAAATGACAGGAAATTGACAGAAATAGAGATAGCAGAAACACAGTAAAAACATTAAAAATAAAAAATAAAAACAGAATAACAATAAATTAGCAAAAATATTTTCACTGCCAATAAGTTTAACAACTTCATGAGAAACACAAAAATACAATAAATGATTAAATCCAACAATTTGATATAAAAAACGGAGGGAATTTGACGAAAATAGCATGGTAAATGGAAAATGAAAAAAGGGACACCAAGTGTTACAAGGGAGGCTCCAAACACGTGGTGTCTAAACAATGGAATGTTTCTGTATGGAAATTAAGCTAAAAAAATTCCACGCCTCACGACATTTCAGGAGCAAAAAACGAGCCGAATTAAAACGAATAAAATTTATGAAAATGATAAAAAATTGGGGGACTTACAGTGGACAAAATTGTGGAAACCTTTTGAAAAAAGTTTATTTTAGAGGTTTGATAGCTAATAACACCACTTTTTTTTGTACCAATACTATAAAATTATATATCATTAGAAAGGTAATTTAATCAAGATTGTAATGCAATAACATTTGTTCAATTATCTGTATTCTATCAAAAGTTATAGCCAAATAACCAGAAAAAAGAAGCACAGCTTGCTTACATTTATAGGAAGTAGCTTTCCTTCATTTGAATGTGGCCAATGAGCATGAGTGTTTACAGAGCCAATCAGGTGTCATCTTGTTTTGGCAATGAGCCAATCATGTTTTCTCTTGTTTTGGCAAAGAGCCAACAGGTTACAGGACATTTATCAGTGTGTTCTGTAATTGCTATCAAGTTGGTTGTGTTTTTTTTGTGCTCTTTGATTTAGTGTGCTTGTAAAACGTAATAAAATTAAAGAAATGGCGCAAAGAGTTGACTGGTCACCTAGGAAGCGATGTGAAATAGTAATATTAAGTGAACAAGGCTACAGTTATGAAGAAATTAGAAGAAATATTGGGGGAAACTTAACTAAAGGTGGCATTTCTAAATTTTTGAAGAAGTATAAGGAGACTCAGTCATTACAAAACCAGACTGGTAAAGGCAGAAAAAGGTGCACAACAGCAAGTGATGATAGAAGAATTAAAAGACAGTGCCTAGGTGACAGGAAAAAATCATCTCTGTGTATACAAGGTGAAATGGCGCAATG
>QLNU02015003.1:96926651-96953789 GCA_006491805.2 Dysdera silvatica
GCTAAAGGTTACCCAACTAAGTATTAACTGGTATGGTGAACATTTTTGTATATCTCATTTTTTCTATGTATATCACCTTTCTTCTTTATGAATGCTGTTCTATTAAAATACGATTCATAAATGTTATTGCATTACAATCTTGATTAAATTACCTTTCCAATGATATATAATTTTATAGTATTGGTACAAAAAAAAGTGGTGTTATTAGCCATCAAACCTCTAAAATAATCTTTTTTCAAAGGGTTTCCACAATTTTGTCCACTACTGTACATTGGGATGCAGACGGAATAACGATACAGCGAACAAGGTGTGAACAAAGTTAGGCTTAAACGGAAAAGAGCAGAGGGGAGGGCAACAGGGCAGCAGAGTTGCCAGCCTAAAGCTAAGGAAGCCAAAAGCGTTAGGAAAGCCTCCAAAATGGACAGATTTCAGAGCAATCTTTTTGTTTTTTTGAACCTATTAAAAAATAAGCAATAAAACGTTCCGGTATTAGATTGCCTTTCAGTCTGCATTCAAGCAATTTAATAGCTTCTAAAAGGCTTAAGTCTTCAAGGCAAATTCTGTGGGTTCTTTTTAATTGAGAAATAATAATATTGCGTTGAACTTTGATGCTTATATTAGATTCGAAACTAGACAACGAGACAACCCCTTTGAATGGGAAATCCATTCTTTTCTCATAGATGCAAGTTCTGGAACCGGAGTCTTTAACCAGTTCTATGTGGAGATCTAAAAAATTAACCTAATTTCTAGTGTTTGTCTTCTTCAGTTTGAGATCTTTAGGATAGATAACATTGGTCAATTCATGGAAATCTGGACGGTCGAAAAAAATAATGTCATCCATATACCTAAAGGCTGTAACATCCAAATGCCTTTGTTTTTGCTCATGAAAGTGCAAAAAAAATATTAGAGATGGAGTTAGAGAAGGAGCAACCCATAGGGATTCCTTTAATTTGTTCATCCGTAATTTGTTGATACAGCGGCGTGATCCATTTTTTCAAAGTTATAAACCCAGCTAATTGCTTTGAAATGTTAAAAAACTTATTGCAAAACATTTGAAAACCCGTGTCATTTTTGCTGCAATATCTTTTAAACCCTCTCTTGCAATACCTGTTCAGACTTTCAAAAAACTCATTAAATTTTGGTGATGTTCAAAAGTGTTCTCTTGCCAACCATCAAAAAACCGACTCTCAACGGCAACAAAAGATAGTAAAAAATGACTCCTCGCTCGTCTTTTGTAGCATCCGTTGCCAGTAATTACAAACTTTGCACTTTTTGTTCAAAAATCAATATTTTACGCTCTCAAGTTTTTTGGCTCTTTCTACTTTTGCTGCCGTTTCATCCACTGAAAAGCAAAGATTTTCTGAAGTAGAGACAGGCTTTGTCAAACTCTAAAGTTCCTGTTTTTTCCACACGATGTTATCTGTCTGCATCCTTAAAAATACAAATTTCTAAATTTGGGAAAAGTTGTATATTTGGGGCAATTTTTGGACAGAAAAAATTACAAATCTAAAGTTTCTGAAAAATATTACAAAACTCCAGATGTAACTGCAGTTGGTGCTTACGTTTTCATTTATATGCAAAACCATAGGTCGCAAATCTTTCCGAAATTTGCTAAACTGCAAGTGCTCTTACAAGAATAAAAAATATGCTTCTTCCGAATTCCGGATAACTCAAACCGGATACAGCTCGAGCAAAATGGCACCGCAATTCTTGAAGCAGAGTGGAATTTTAGAAAATATTTGCATGTATTTTGGAAGAATTGTGCAGCATGTTCTTTCTAAAGGCATCGCATGCACATTTGAAATTTGAAAGGATTATTTTTTAGATGTTTTCAAAGTATATTTGCTTATGTTTTCAATAATTTCATGTTTTACATATGCAACACGGATTATAAGTATGTTTATTAGATATTTCTCTTGCCATGAAGGACGTTTGAACTTGAATTTTTATAAATGTTAGATTTTTTAAACATATATTTGGAATATTCGATTTCTTAACAAAACATTGTTTAATGAGGTGTTCCTTTGAATTTAAAATAATTGGTGAGTGTACATTTCGAACTTGCTTACTAACTCATTGAAATATAACATATTTAGTCTTATAGAGGTTTATTATAATTCTTTTTATCTTCCCCCACTCTGTGCTTTGTCAACTCAAAGACTAATATTTTATGAATTATTGCACCTTCTTTGCTTTTGTAACGTAATTCCGAAGGTACATAATTTTGATTTATGGAATACACCATATAAATTTAACATAAATAGACAAGAAAAATCACAAACCAATTAAAAATATATATTAAATCTCGTTTACAATACTTTGTTTCGTTGGCGTAGCTAGTATCGAAGTCCAGGAGTAAGGGCTATAGCCCTCACTGAAATGCTTCTCCCCCATAGCCTCCATATACATATTTAACTTCTCAAGACATGAATAAATTTTCTCTAAAGGAGATTTGCCATATCTAACGCCACCTCAGTTACGCCAACGCATCATTTATGGTACGAACTATCTTTCTGAGTATGAAATAAAAACTATATTTCATTCTGCTTTTCTCTTTTTGCATATATTTATATTTTAATATGAATTGCTATGTAAAAAATAATTGCGACTTTAATCACTATAAATAAAAACTTTAAGTAATAAATGTAAACTATTTTACATTGACTTTAAAAATATTTTATCTTAACTTCGATTTGTTAACTATATATAAATTTATGAAGGAAAGATCGTTTCCTCTCGGTGTTTTATTCAATAGCTCGATTTCTCCCTCAGGCCAAGTTCCGGAAAGTTATAAAGCTATTAGTAGTAGCTCACATCTTCATGTTTTCGAAAATGGTTCTCTGGCGATTCTTGATGCGAGCGAAGCCGATGCCGGGTTTTATCTATGCCAAGCTTCGAATGGTATAGGGTCGGGGCTGAGCAAGATCATCAAACTCTCCGTACATGGTAAGAAACGTATATCTTTAAGGAAACCGCACGTTAAATTTCTTTTATGTAGATTTACTCAAAGTAGACGCTTATGTTGACGAGTAGAAACTATGACTTTTAAAGTGCTTTCTTAAAATCGCCTCTCAAAATTTAATTTTTTTCATATCATTTGTCATGCAGCTCCTAGCCGAGTACTTTCCAAGATATGAAAACATTGTCAATAAAGAAATAAGGAAATGTGTAATATTTCATTGATACTACAACAAATAATTCCTAATTATCTATTTTAATATGGATAAATAATCTTTCTAGTTTTTTAATTATATCCAATGCTTATCCTGTACAATAATTAAAATTACTATTTATCAAATGAAATGTTTTGACATCTTTGCGCCGTTTTTCAAATTAGAGCTCCCGCAAAACGAGATACGCCATAACAAAATTTGGTGGGTCACAAAAACTATAAATGAATCCAAGGCCAAAGTCGAACCATGAAACGTTTCTATTGGTACCAAAGCGCCCTGCCCATAAGACTATCGAAACCCAAGAGGCGACGTCTTCGTGTTTATCTTTCTCACCATATTTGGACCCCTCTCTGGGTTAGAACAGTTACCAAGGAAAGGGGTTCACATAAATTGCTATTAAAGCAGCGTTTACATTATGTACGTGAGAAGCGAGGGATTACTGATGTGTTTTGATAAGCTCTGTATTTCAACTTGGATCTCATATTATTCATTAACACAAGATTTTAAATCGAATGATCTGTAGTTCAAACAACAAACCTTGAGTGTCAAAATGTTTCATTACCTCATCTACCTATAAAACTTACAAAAAAATATTTCTCTGGTGGCTTAGTGCTTTAACCGTTTTCCTAATTAACTCAGCTATCCCTGATAAGGGTAATAATATAAATAAAAGGTATTATTGTATATATTGTTATAATGTATCAACACACTCTTCAGTACTGTGAATAGTTTTTTTTTTGTACAGAAATGGCCCTTGTAAACATATATTAATCGTTTATAGCAGGTAATACATATAGGAAGTCCACCCAAGTGCATACGTGAAGAATAGAGTATATATATGTATATATTATTATCATGATAAGCATTGATATAATTAAAATAATTAATTATATTTATTAATAATTATATATGAAGCATTAATATACAAATGGACATTTACAATATAAAGCAGCCTCTATGTTAACTATATTTACTTTTTGTAATGCGTATCCACATTCACAATGAATGACAGTTCAAACAACATGCATGTAAAACTCACAGTTGTATGAACGCAATACATGTCTCCTTCACTTCAACTGCATAAAACGAATCATATATGGAAATAAAATTAAAACTGGGACATATATTAAAACTTAAATATAAATGATATTAAATATTATTAAATGCAGTAGTGACTTCACACCACACAACACACATAAAAAGTAAATTGTCCCATACTTTTTCAAAGAAGGGATAACATTTTGAGTAATTATAATTAAAGCATTAAGCATTTGAAATTTTTGAATACGCACACATGGAAAAAATTACCGTATGTATTTTGCTGTAGTAATTTTGCAAGTTTATGAAGATAAACGAATATTAGTGAAAAGAAATAATATAGATATTTTCACTGGATTTTTATTTCTGTAAACATTTTATTTCTGTTTTTAAGAAATATTTACCATGATATATATGAAATATTTGTTTAAAAGTATACTACAAGATTTTATGTAATCCTCCTGAAATCATTTGCATTTCGTGCAATAAATGGTGAATATGTATAACATCAAAATTACATAATTGGCAGCCATTTCAAATTTATTTCAAAAACTTTTGAATTTCTTTAAAATTTTCTTAATGAAAGCTTCTGGAAATGCGGTGAATATTGTATAAGAAAAAACGGTATATTTTCTTATCCTTAAATAATTGCATAAAGATATTTCCTCTTTAAGGATGAAAGTTTTATTTAATTTTCCAAAATTTATTTGCGCTGTAAAATATATTTGCAAAATAAATATTAGCATATTTGCATAACCACACACGAAGTTCGTTTCTTGCCCAGGTAGGCAAAATATCTGAAAGGAATGGGTGTATGCAGTTTACCGTAATTTCATGAAAAATATTCTGTTTATGGCCTCACAACCCATAACGCATAACTTCTGCTGATACGATATCCAGGAATTTCCCCATATTATCGGAAAATTTTCCGAGTCAGCAGCTGATTTTGACGTTGTAAAATTTTAATAAAGGTCACGAGTTATAGGTATATGAATTTAACTTCAGTTAAAATATTAATATCGTGGAAAACCTTGAATGTGTATTTATTATTCATCCTGATTTTTCTAATTTTTATAAATAAAATTTATTAAAAAATTTTTCAGTGTCTAACAAATTATAAAAGCTGGTTGTGGAGAATATTTTACTTTCTAATATTCCTATTTAAAGAATAGCGAATAGTTTTTACTATACAAATAATTTAGATATTCATTCTTTTTTTTTCGGGTAATAATTATTCATTGTTCCATGGACAATTACTATTCATTGTTCCATGGACAATTACTATTCATTGTTTCATGGGAAATAACTATTTATTTTTTGCGGAAGTAATATTAAATGATAAACTAGATCTGGCTCCAAAGCTGATTGACTAACGAAAATTCTGAACAATTTTCCACACAATATACGGTGTTGTACAGTCAAATGTGAAGTAGATAATGCTAATACCTGTTGCAGGTTTTACTTAAATAAGAAAATTTAAACATCATGCCATCCAAACTTCTGGCAAGAAATCCTGAAAGATATTTTTCCTGTAAAGGTGATGCAATTAATGATCGCGTTGCAGTCACTGGAGCGGCTGGACACCATCCGTAAATATAATCTTCAAAAGTGTAGAGCAATTGAAAGATTTGAAGTAGGATAATCTCCATTTGGGTAAAAAATTGTCCATTCTTTGGAATAATCCAATTCTTTATTTTCCTTTGCAAAACCCCACCACTTACTGCCTAAATTTCGACTTCCATACTTCCCGCACATAACCTATAATCATGAAATTATGGCCGTTTTTTTTTTTTTTTGCAATAGTTAGGTATTACAGATATGTGAATTTTCATGCCAATTTTTTTATTAATTCCCTTGTAATAAAAGAATACAATAATTAACAAGGGCTTACCATAACTAGTGGAATTTCGCCACTGGTACATGATGTAAGAAAAGATTCTCAATGTTTCAAAAATTTCTGTTCTCTTCACCGAGCAAAGTTGAAATTTAATTTCAGTTGGTGAAGGGAAGAGTTATTTTCGAAATGTTGCGGAATATTTTCTTATACGTTTGTGCACAAAATGTTACTAATTATACTACCTTGTGTGCTTTGAATTTTTTTTACTTCTTTGTTTGATATTATAATTTTAGACGTTAGTAGACTTTAGAGCAAAGCCCAGAAAGACCCTTGTTCTCCTATCGCCATAAAAAAATCCAAACAACTTTAAAAATAATTCTGAAAATTATGAGAAGCCTTGCAAAAAAAGTATTTTAAGAACTATATATCTCCATTTTCGGTTTGAGAAAATAATTTTTTGCGGAAAAATAATTATGATTACTTCAATTTCGGATTCTAATTTAAAATATAAAATTAAATTTCCCTGTTTGAAGAAAATACATTATTAATTCTTTCTCTATACTTAGATTCTGAAAAACTGATTCAATATACTCTTTTAATTCAGTTTTTAAAATCATATTTTTTGAAAATTATACGTGACTTTATCTAATGCACCACGGTGAACGTTTTAATTATATAAAACGTTAAATTTACAGTTTCTTCGAATATATTCTTATTAATATTACACTTAAAACGATCTTTGTACCGATGTCGTATTTCGTTATCTTTACACGAAGTTCTTAAAAGTTCCTAAACACTAACATGAAAACTGAATCCCTTATTCAATTTAGAATTATTCTAAATATTATTTATTAGCACCATAAAACTTTTTGGTTGGTTGTTTGTTTTTTTTTTGTGGCGCAAGAACAAAAAGGATCATTCTGTGCCAGACAAGGTGAGAAATTACTGTTTTATGTAAGGCAATTTTAAAATTCATTAAATAAGTTAAAAATGAATATCGAAGACGTAAATACAAAATACTCAATAGCTAGGTTTTCAGTTAAAACTTGCGTACAATGAGCTCAATTAGTTAAAACCTGTTTACAATGAACTCGATTAATTAAAACTTGTACACAATGAATTCAATTAGTTAAAACTTGTATACAGTGAACTCAAGTATTTAAAACTTGTATACAATGAACTCGATTAGTTAAAATTGTATACAGTGGACTCGATTAGTTAAAACTTGTATGCAGTGAGCTCGATTAATTAAAACGTATGCAGTGAGCTCAATTATTTAAAACTTGTATATAGATTCAGACTAGGGTCTTTCCGTTGAGCCCGGAGCGCCCTGACCACTAGGCCACCGAGGACAGGAACAAAGCTCTTTTGTCCTCGATGGCCTAGTCGTCAAGGCGCTCCGGGCTGCGTCTTTCCATTCCCGGATCGATTCAGACACTTGGCGACGGAAAGGCTTGGCGGCAAAAATGCGCTTCGGCGCTAAACTGTCACTTCTGGCTACTTATAGCAGTAGAAAGTTCACTAGACCGTAGCGGGCGAGCGCAGGGGCAATCCTTCTGCACATATGCAGAATTAGTACTTTTATAAATAAATCAGTACTTACCTGAATCACAGAGACCGAACTAGGGGGAGACCCCCAGAACCCTCGCTCGTCGCTTCGCGACTCGTGCCGTTTCGATCACATTCGATGTGCGCTGTCTGAATCAGTATATGTTTATAAGTATAAATTATAATTTTATCCCCTTGCCCAGGGATTTGGCGCAGTATAGCCCAGATGCTCTTGCGCCATAAAAAATCCAAACAAACATTTCTCAGGGATTTATACAGTCCAGCAGTTTAACCATTATATATTTATTATATTATATTTAATAAATACTTAAAAACGATTACGTCAAACTACACTTTGTCGCCTCCATTTTTGTTCTCAACAAACATTAGCGGCGTGCAAACAGAGGGTAGGAAGCTTACACGGGCGGCAAAGGGCAACCTTGGCGCGGTTAAAAACGTTGGCGCCATTGCCAGTTTTCGCCACTCGACGCCAAGTGTCTGAATCGATCCGGGAATGGAAACACGCCTCCGGGTTCAACAAAGAGACTCTAGTTTGAATCTAGATCGGGGATGACATTTTTTTTTTCCTATACCAATAAAGCTCTAGTTGAGCTCAAATGTAGGTACCATAAATTATTAAGTTTAATAAATCCCCCGCGAAAAGCCCAAAAACTCTCCCGGGGGGCTCTTTGTGTGTTGACCATTATTTGGCAATTGTGTTATCCCTGAGAAGGGTAATAATATCTTACAACATTAGGAATGTATGTTCGATTTTTTACTATGTGTGCCAAATTATAAGTGGCCACCCCACTTAAGAATCGACTAAACTAATCTTAATTTAGTTTATATCTTTAGTCATCAGTATCTTTAATAGTCATCAATTTCTTTGGATTGAAACCCATGCACCGCATCTAATCACTGCCCGAAGTAGACGAGCGGCATATAGACCACTTCTATATTGCTGTAAAAACTGTTTTTATTTACACGCATGCTATTATTTAAGTAATCAACGTATAATTATGTACATTAAAATATATTCACTAAGGTAAGAAAATACTTACTTCACCACATTGTTTAATTATTGGAATATAGAACAAGATCGATTATTTGCTGAAGCGATTAACGATATCGGGTCGGTTATAGTATATGTTGTCCGGCTGATTGTTGAGAAAGCCTTCAGGGAAAGTGACATGTTCTTGTGATTTCTTTAGACATCACGTGGGTTTTTTGCAAAAATGTACGTCGGATTTTTCATTTGTGGGGTTTGGGAAATCAGATTTTCACCACCCTGCAACACTATAGGCAAACAACAGCACCCTGATCATCTCCACTTCCTTCGGGCTCGCTGGAGTTGAGTTCTCCCCGCCAACAAGCTTTGTTTGTTTTGTGTCTGTTGATGTAAATATAAAGCGGGGTGATATCAACTCCAACCATGATCCTTTTGTGCCGAAAGATTGTCAAATATCCGCCATTACCTGGCTGTCTAGTCTGCTAGGTAAAGGCGTTAAAAAACTTTATACTTACAAAAAATTGTATTCCTTCTGAATTCGTATAAAATGCGTTGTTTTTAATGAGACAGTAATAAAATTAACGATTATCTGAAACGGTAAATTATATATGAAATAACAGATATGTATATATACGTTGAGAAATGAACCATATGAACAGAAAGGCATTACGTGCATAAAACTCTAATATCACAGAGAATAAAAGAATTCAAATTTAAGTAAAGCATCTTTTTATCTTCGAACTTTCGAATTATTCACAAATTTCTTTGACGTCTTTTATGACTCTGCTGTTACCCGAAGCATTCTGCGCGTTTGTGAATAAACTGCCTCATAAATTGTATTCTTTTGTTCCAAAATACTTTTGCAATTTTAAAATGCAAAATATCTCCCTCTCTGCCGTATTTTATGAGCCTAATGTTGAGATTTACGAAAATTGCCGCAAATAATGATTTACCCTATTCTCAAACACATAAGCGAATGTATTTTGTTGGAAGATAGTTTCTGAAAGTTATCTTTATTTTTCAGTGGCGGCCCAGTTTACAGCCAAATTTCACGCCGAGATAACAAAGAAAGGCGACGACGCCAAACTTACTTGCCAAGCATTCGGTGAAAGACCGTTAACATTAACCTGGAGCAAAGATCGCCAACCTTTAGAAGTTCAGAGCCAAGATAGGTGAGATAATCGCCATTCAATAATTTATCACAACCTTCACATTTGGTTGCAGTCGTAGATCTGAAGCCAAATGAAATGTTCTATAATATCTGTTTATATGTTATCTCCAGAATCAGTGTTCATTCCATGTACAATTACAGTGGAAATTATGTACAACGACTTACAAGTGATCGCGTAAATTCCGTCGTTATAACCCATTGCCTTTAAATGCGGATTTTTTAAAAATTATTATATTGTAGCATATCTTTATATTTATTTGCTCTAGACGTTCGTACTGGATTAATATCTTTGTGGCTACAAATAATTCTAGTTTGAGAACTGTCGCTATCTAATTGGGCAACCAAGTCGTAACGACCAATATTGAATCCTCGGTATCGAAACGAATTGTCATTTTGAAAGATATAGGCACTATATAGAGTATACGGGATCTTAATCCGGATATGTTTATCTTATAGTGAAATAGGGAACCGAACTTTCTGTAATGAGCCTTGCACTTCTTGCAGTTGATAGTTATAACTGCCATCGTTATAAACAATTCCGCTAAATATTAAATCCAGAAATATATAGCTATTAATTCAAGAATATATCCTAATTGTTATATTGCAATGCGTGAAAATATTTCATCATATCCAGTTTCGCTTAAAAACAAAATATACTTTCTATCATTGGCGTACGCAGGAGCATTGATTGGAGTCGTACCCACCAGTTGATGAAATTTTGCGCGTATACATATGCATATGTAAAATTGTAGCCCCCGCCACTCATATACCTACTTCGTACGCCACTATTACCGGATACAGACGCCAATTCATCTCCGTCTATTCCAGCTTCCCTTAGCTTCAACAACTATTAATTACTATTCCAACGCCTTCTTGAACATTTTCGGAGTACTAGAACGCATTTTACAGAATTTTTACAACAGTCTTTGATTTTACCATGTTTGGCGCAGTATAGCCCAGATGCTCTTGCGCCATAAAAATCCAAACAAACAAAGCTTTTCACAAATTACTTTGGAAGTGTTACTTACGCTTAATATATGGCAAGCGAAAACACGTTTTGGAAGACTTGTTACAAAGAGTTACTTTTATATATTTTAACCTTTGTACAATTTCTAGTTTAATACTGAATAGGTAGTGTGAGTAAAGTTTGCTCACACGAAACAAATCTTCACTTCCTTCATCTTTCTTTTTATAGATAATAAAAAATTAATAATTAAGGAAGAATTATTTGTATTCAAGCATGACTAATTCAATGCCCTTATGATTTGCATCCAGTTTCGTTCGGAAAAACAGCCGTGTGGCAAAATATAACTCACTATTACCCATAGCTGCCTCATGACGCCACTACTTATGCAGATTCAGTGACGTGACTTTGCCTTTGCTGATAGCGGAAAATGATCGAATACTGTTTCTGCGAAACATTAAACCTTTTCGACAAATAAATATTATGTATTATATTATACATATTATAAATGTCAAAATAACGTAAAATATATAAAAATGAAAATCTGAGTTTGTTTTTAAAAAGTAAATGTTAAACGCGTTTAGGGAATTTAAAGGAAAACGTAACTAAATGCCTGTGAAGTTTGAACCATTAGTCATTAGGAATAGAATAACTGAAACGAACAAAAATACATTTTCTAAAGACGTAAATGTATTTTTCGTTAATTCGTTTTAATTCCATAAAAAAGGAAATTTTTCTTGAGAAAAAATAAAGGCAATTCGAGCCTTTGTCGACAAAACACTGCTCGAAGCGGCACTTAATCTAAATTCAAAGTTTTTTCTTAAGACATATCCTGGACAACGTTAGAATCAGCGAAAAGGGAAGAGACAGGGCAATTGATTTTCTCAGACTCGTTGCTAATGGAAATGTTAATGCTTACAAATTTAAAAAAAGCTTCCATTACGAAGGAAACCTCTGAATGGTTTCCTTTATGTTTCGTGACATTGACATTATTTTTCCTGAAACATACATGCCACTTAGGAGAAACGACATTTCGGGCAGAGACATAAATTTGTTTAAAGATATATTTCTTCGCCCTATGACATGACAGAAAGATAACCGTTTTTCATTTGCACGATTTAAAACTACATATTCAATTCTTCATCTCAGGATTGTCAGATTATGATGGTCTCCACAAACGGCGAAATGTTTTCAAATGTCCATGAATTTTAAGCCTCGAAACAGGGTTTGTAAAGTACAGTAAATGCAGGCTCCAGCCTCCTAGTAATCAGTCAGATGGAATTGTTCTACTGTGGCACAGTTTTCACGCGTACTCATGGCGTGACGCTAATGTGTGTACTACCTTTAATATTTAAAAAGAAAAAAAAACATTTATAAACCAATTGCTCGCTATAATTCATGGCTCGCACTCTGGGCTTTTCAAAAACTTCGGACTTTTTAGAAAAATGTAGGGTATCTGTTCTAGGATAGCGTAATGATAAGGTACGTCTTTCGCACCATTATTTCGACTTCAATTTCTAATGGTATTTTGGAACTGGTGCCATTTTTCTGCCCACTGTAATCATTTTTTTTTTCCTTGTCATCAAAAGCTCGGACATCTGGAAAACTGTATGTCCCTACGCAACATCACCTTTGATGTCCTTGTGCGCTAAAGATACACACACACGAACAATCTATAGCCATAGTGTCATCGACTATATAAATGACTTCCGGGTTATATGACTTAGGCTTAAAAATATCCAGGTCAACGTAAAACTAGATTTAGTAGCGCAAATATTAATAATCTATGATTTGTCATCTTACACATCAGGAGATTATGAAAGCAGTTTGGTTAGGAAAGTGAGCAGTAGCGATGACATTAGCTGACTAGTAAAATGACATAGATAATAATTCCACTACTGAAAAATGAAAATGTAAGTTGTTGCAGCAATATAATTCACTAAAATTGTGTTATGTGCTAAAATATGTTATTAGAAAACACATTTTTTGCGTTAAGTTTCGATTATTTCCTTATGAAGCCTAAGGTTTCGAGTACAGAAAATGCGCATGTTCTCTGTGGTCGTGATGAAAGGTTTTACTGTCACCTTTCTAAGAACAATCTGTCAGAAGGTAGGTCGAAACAAGATAAAATTATGGTCACATAACCAAATTTACACGAAAAATATGATTGCAAATGTGAATATTATAATTATTCGAATTCAAAATTTAATCCTATTTTGAAGCTTTATCATTATATTTTACTAATTGAGATAGCTGCTTTATTGCCATATAAAAAGTTTATAAATGTGAAAATGTGTATTATTTTTGTCCAGTGAAATATTTTTGTAAGGACAATATAATAGCACTAATAATTCTAAACGATTATACTTGAAAAATGTATTTGTTATTTTAAAGAATACCGAAAACAAAGATACAAATTGTAAGGAACTTATAAAAGTAGAAGGGCACTAACTGAAATCGGATGGGGAATTCATATTGGATGTTGGTCAATCTGCAGAAACGGCTGCCTTTTCAGGAGCAAATTACCCTGTGAAAATTGTGTTTTATATTATCTTATAATTTTGCAAATTAATATTAAACGTATAAAATTTGAATGTGAGCTCTTATATCGAATGTCCACCATTTGCAAAGCAGCCATAAGAAAAAAATTCATTATTTTTTTCCAAATTGATTCAATAATTAATTTCTAAGGTTTAGCTCAAATAGTTTCATAACGTGTTTTACAATATAATTAGAAAACATGGAAATTAAATACATCGCAATTAGTACCAAATAAATAGCTTTCATCGCTTTTAGTAATTTAAAATCCATTAGAAACTAGATTATATTTCTTCGCATAATATCCTTTTTTACTGAAACTCCAATTTCTTAATATAAAATGCACCTGATACAGTAACATGCAACATTCCGTATTTGTAATCTACGAAATGAAGGAAAACTAAAAAAAAATAATAAGCAACTTGACAAGAAGGAGGATGTTACGAACTTAGCTTTTTGAGTTCTCTACTCTTCTGAAATATTTTTCGAACATATATTAACAATTTTTCTTCGAAGAAACCACAACGCCGAAACATCACGTACCCTTGAGGACTTGCGAATTTCAATTTGATATGATTGATGACATACCCTCACTTCAGTTCGTATCATCAACGTTAGAAAATACGTAATAGAAAATACTAAATGGTTGTTCACGAAAAAGTTTTGAAAACAAAAATATTTACGTTATTCTAAGATATATTTTTAAAAATAAAAATAAAAATAATATTTTTGGACTTTAACTACATTTTTTGGGGATTCTCATAATTAAATCTTTAAAACTACCCTTAGTAATAGATTTATAGATTTAGTAACACTCAATTACAAATAAATATATATTGACCAATTAATTCCCAAAATGCATAGATTAAAACGATCTTATACCACAAACTGTGCAATTGAAGTTCATTAAAAATTTAATAATTTTGTAATTTTCGCCAGTTCCTAACTGTACTTGTTAATTGTTAAGAAAATTTTACCTTCTCTAATGACCACAGAAAAGTTACTTTCCTTTTTACAGTAATCATAACACATACTCTAAAATGCTTCTGATATCGTAGATCATTGGGAACGATTTGATATCCAAGAAAAATTACAGTCCACAAAAAAGGATTAACTGTGCATAAATATCATAATAACCATAACTTTGATTTAGGCAAAAAATTATTGTTCTTCGATGTCAATTACACTCTGTTTGAATTGATCCATTTAAACAGCTCTGTATGGATAATAACTTTCATATCTAAAAAACCCTATTATGCCATAGGTATGATTAAATGTATATAAAATGTATATACAATGTATATACAATGTATATACAATGTATATAAAATGTATATAAAACGAAAAATTTTAAGATTTAACACAAGGTTAAGTTTTTAAAAGGAAAGACACTTTATATTAATATTGTGATCTATTAGGAAATATATTCCACATCCTAGAAATGTAGCAACATGTAGGGACTAATTCTTGAGAAGACAGGTAGTAAAGTGTTGGCATTTCTGATATTGATTATATTGGTAAGGAATTAATGTATCCATTATTTTTACGCAAAATTGTACGAGGAAGGCGATTTTGTAATCAAGTAGCACATTAATCAATAGGATATGTAGATTTTAAATAATCCCTGCGGTAGATACCATTGACACATAGATAGACATCGAACATACTTGTTTTGAAGTAAGTATCAGTATTCATTGAAAATTATGTTTAGTTATGAAACATCAAACTAATAGACTGTAGTATACCATCCGTCAAATAAATGCTCTGAATTTTTAATTTGAAAAGCTTGCTTAAAATGTATGAAAGAAAATAATTTGTTATAAGCTGATAACAGTGAATCTAATTATAACACACAGTTTTTGGCGCGATCTGTCGAACAGTGTGTAAAAAGCTGTTAATTAGGTTAGTCAACTACAAATGTGCTTTTCGATTTTTAAAATGGATAAAAGAAATCGAACAAAGGGTTTGCCTTAAATTTTGTGTTGCTAACCGAATTTTTTGTTTTCAATCATTGAAGATGTTGGACAAGGCCTTCGATGAGTCAGCATTATCGAAAACACGAGCATATATATGAGTGGTACAAATTATTCAAAGGCCGAGAAGTGTTTGAAGACTTGCCTCGTTTTGGTCGACCGTTAACGTCTTTGATGGATGAAAACATTCACAAAGTAAAAGAAATTTTGACGGAAAATCATCATTCAAGCCCAAGAGTGATAGCAAACAATCTGGCTGTCTCACATATCCGTTCGCACGATTTTAGTTGATGTTTTGAGCGTGAAGTGCGTACGGCATGACTGTTTTGAAGTAGCTAAATTTTCTTCGAAAGGAGCAAAGAAGAAACAGGTTACTGAGGGCATATTTAAAAGATCCAATTCGGACTATACATTCTGGAAACACATCATAATAGGAACGAAAAGTGGATTTGTGAGGTTGACATGCAAACCAGTCAAAAAGCTTTAGAATGGCGGCTCGATAACGTGCTGAAACCAAAAACCCGCCTCAAAATCGTTCGAAACTCAGTCATGTTACTATTTTCTTCGACTATCGTGGTGTTGTCCACTCCGAATTCCTTTCGGGGCAGAAAGCACTCAACAAACAATATTATTTGGGCATTACGAACTGTTTGACAGAGAGTGTACGCCACAAAAGGCCAGTTTTGTAGAAGAACATTTCTTAGACTTTGCATGACGATAACGATTCCACACCTCTTCTCACACCTTGATTATCTTACGTGTTTTGGCCAAAAATTAAACAAATATTTTCGACTAAGCATCATATTCACCAGGTATGACCCCGTATGACTTTTTCTTTCGTTCTCAAAGTCAAATAACCTCTTTGTCAAATTACCGTTACGTTTTGAGAACATTGAAGCCAAAATTCGGCGAAGAAACTGCGGGTTATACCGGAAAGTTCCTATAAGAAGTGCTTAAACGAATGGAATGTTCATTGGCGTAAGTACATCGCATCAAATGGGGCCTATTTTGAAGACGACAAAATAAATTTAGATCATTAAACCAATATTTGGGGTTTTATTGAACAATTTCCGATTTCCGGATGGTATATATGAGAAGAGCAGCGGAGACAAATAGAGTGACTGTATTATATAATATTTTAACAAATGATAACGGTTATTTAAAAATATTTCTCTCTTTCTATTAATTTTAAGACAGATATCAGTGTTTCCGCACAACCTGAAAAACCTAAAGTACCTCGAATTGTCATGGAATTTGAAATCGCCCTTAAAATTCAGGAAAACACGAACTTTTTTAGACAAACATGGGAAAGTCAGAAAAAACTTTTCTAACTTATTCTGAATAGACAAATTTCGCACAAACCTAAAGCTGTTTTCACAGTAACCGAAGTTTAATTCAAAGTTTTATTTGCGATGAAACAAAAAATTTTGTCTGAAAAGTCAGGAAAAAAACCCAAGAAAAGTCAGGGGAAACAGCAGAAAAGGTCGGGGAAATTTTTCACAACAATAAATGGTAATTCTGAATATAATGAATGCGGAAAACCCCACATAATTACGTTTTAGTTTTAATTTCAGAGTGGCTTCAAACAAATTTTATTCCAACCACATATGAGATAATATCACAATTCACGAAAATATTAAATTGATTTAAATTGAGATTTTTTATTAGTAAGAAAGAGCATTTCTACTTAAGATGGAGCAATTTGCATTGAAATTGAGGTTTGCTACTCATATTTTCTGACTTAAACTAAAGCACATTAATCTGTATATTATAAATTAAGACATGAATTCGAATAAATTGGTTTTTGAAAAAATTATAGTAAAATATATTTTATTTCATTATTATTACCCAAATAAATTAAAACATTAGTTTTTTATTAGAAAAGATATTTCTAGCTGTCAAAAAAGCATTTATTATATAGAAGGGATTTTCATATCGAAAGTTCCCGGATTCGTGTCTTTCTTGTTTTATACTGTTTTATAATAATCATGTCCTTATGCAATTTTCGAAACTATATATACAGTTGTAATCACTGATAACGAGCTCGCATGTAACCAAATTCACGATTGAATGAAAAAAATATGGATTTTGTTTGATATAAAACGTAATATGCACAATTTAATCGCTTTGAGCAAGCAAGATTTTGCATTCCCCGAACGGAACAAGGGAAATAGATAATCAACGTGAAATGTAAAAAAAAATGTGTCCGCTTATTTTATCTAAAAATGTATTTTATATCTAAAAAAACATTTGTCCGTAAAAAATTTTAGTGAGAATTTCTTTTGCTCTGTTAACAACGGTCGGAGAGATGACTCCATAAACAAAGCAACATTTACGATGCGTAAACAATTGGTCTTGCTTCAACACGAAATGTCTTCAACCAACTTCCGTTGAAAAACTGCAAGGAAGACTATGAACACGCACAGCCCGTTGATAATAATACAATGGAAATACTTGGTAAATTGACCACCTATGTTAAGTGAACACCTTTTATAAGAGAGAACTGGTAGGGACTTAGTCATCCCTATACCAAATTCTATCGTGTATAATGACTACCTCTCTACTGTGACCATTATAGTTCAGTTATACAATAATTTCTGCCACCCACGTATTAATTAGCTCAAACTAGAGCTTATGTAATTTTGGAGAAAAAGAGACGCTTTCCCCATCCTGGATTCGAACCAGGGTCCCTCCGTTTAGCCCGGAGTGTCTTGGACCGCTAGACGAATGAGGACAGGAAACAACGCTCTCTTTCTCCGTATGTAAAGATGTTAAGGTATTATTACCCTCCGCAGGGATAACACAATTGCCAAATATGGTCAACACAAGAAAGCCTCCGGGGCGAGAATTTTGTGAGTTTTCGTGGGGGAATTTATTATACTATAATTTTTGCCACCCACGTATTAATTACAGCTCAAACTAGAGCTTATGTAATTTTGGAGAAAAAGAGACGCTTTCCCCATCCTGGATTCGAACCAGGGTCCCTCCGTTACGGAGGGACCCTGGGAGATGATTCCATTAACTGCCATAGAGCTTTAGAGATTGGCAAGGTGTCAATGAAAACTATCACAGGAATGAATTCCAGAGACCTACGTTTAAAGAGAGAAGATAAAGTTAATCCTTTGTCTAGTACGAACGGCAGCATAGCTGTTTGTAACTCTCGCGTAGAAGTGAACCCACAGCAACTCTTTGGTAGGATACTATGTGTTATGAAGGATAAAGTTTGTCTAAAGAAGGCTTTTAAATATGAACTTTTACTACAATCTCCCCCCCCCTCATGCTTATTTGATGGCGTTTCATTCCGGAAGACGACCAAGTCTAAACATGCAAAAACAATTGAAACTTTTTCCCTTGTTCATCAATCCTTCTAACAGACACATGTTTTTGACAGTGGACATCTTTTACATGTTGTCACTTGGCCGTCCCGTTTTGCAACTTACGAAGTTGTTTGTGATTCATATACATAATAATAATAATAATAATAATAATACTTTATTCCTTATTATTATGTACATCAGGAGACCATAAAAACGATTTGCTTGGGAAATGGAAAGAGAGCAGTAGCGATGCTAGTAACGGGGCTCTCATACATCATATGTTGTGCATAATTACGGAACACCGTGCACAGTAGCTTTTATTCTTATAGGGGTGACATTGGTACTAAAATTTGAAGAACAAAAACGTCGATCCCAGGTAAATCGTGTGCAGACATAAAAGTGGAAACACATTCACCAACTGGGATTAGAAGTGACGAATTTCTTTGTAACTCGGAAAACAAAGCACAATTAATAGATCTCCTGATACAAAAGCTATCGGCCACTAAAATAATCATGTACGAAGCTGAAGCTGACGCAGACACACTTGTCGTTAATACAGCATGCAGTT
The DNA here is from genome assembly GCA_006491805.2 of Dysdera silvatica. NCBI lineage: Eukaryota > Metazoa > Arthropoda > Arachnida > Araneae > Dysderidae > Dysdera > Dysdera silvatica. The sequence goes on from QLNU02015003.1 coordinate 96,945,788, forward strand.
TGTCGTTAACCGAACCTTCTGTAATGGTTGTCGGTATGGACACTGATACTTTAGTGATACTGGAAGCAAGGGCAGAAACGACCTTACACATTTATGTGTTAAAACCTGGGAGCGGAAAAATTCCAAGTAAATTTTATAATATCGCGGAAATAAAAAATAAAATGGGAAATCTAAGTAATAAACTGCTTTTTGCACACGCGATGTCAGAATGTGACACAACATCATTGTTAGTGGGAAAAGGAAAAACATTTAAATGTGTAAGCCGAAGTACAGAGTTGCAAAAGACGGTTTCCGTACTTAACGATCCTCGAGCTAATCGAGACGACATTGTAAGTGCTGGAGAAAATTTTGTACTGCATCTGTACGATAAAACGAGCCTCAATATTGATTTGGATACGTTGAGATATTATATAATCAGACAATTGCGCGGCAATCAGTAAAGGATAATTTTCATCTCACTTCTCTACCACCTACTAGAGACACAACCCGGCAACACTCGTCACGTGTTTACTTACAAGTACAGCGGTGGATGGGAAACGATCTTCAATCTTGTGAATGTGGTTGTACTAAATCTGGTAGAACTCTAATTTCGGTAACAACAGACTTACCCCCTGCTCCTGACCACTTACTACAACTAATCAGCCGCGGTTGTAAGAAGGGATACTGACGCTGGTGTGAGTGTCGGAAAGCAAACTTGACTTGCTCAGCCATTTATCGCCAATGCATTGGTCTATCTTGCGAAAATTCTCCAGAACCTAGATATGATGATGGAAATTTGAAGTTTATCTATGCCTTATCAATATAATTGTACAACTAAAAATATACTGTAATCTGCTATGTACACTGAATTCAGATTTAAAATAAATACGTTTCAAACGCCAGTCTATGTGTCTATATATATATATATATATGTGTGTGTGTGTGTGTATGTATATATATATATGTGTGTATATATATATATGTGTGTGTATATATATATGTGTGTGTGTGTGTGTATATATATATATAATGCGGTGTTATCGAAAACTCAACTCAAAATTTAAAAATAGTACAAAATCCGAAATAGATATTAATGGTACTACTCTATTTTACTATGAAAGAGGGATAGCAATAGATTAATTTTTAAAGCCCCACTTACGTGCAAAAACGTACACCACACCATTCTTGTGCTGTGCAAAAATTTCACGTCACGTAGCTACTTGTAATACTGTATCTCGTGACGAAAGCGGGGGAGTGGTGGAGAGTTTCAGAGATTATTCAATACATAATCCGGAATACATGTACAAACAATTAGCTGGTAATAACACATTTTGAAACGTCGTCAAATTTTGACCCAAAATTCCTGGGCTAAACATTATTATCATTTTTTTTGTATTTCGTATTTTACTATATATATATGTGTGTTTTTGTGTGTGTATGTGTGTATTTCACTTTAAATTGGTTCCCACATTGTAAAATTTTCTCCTTGGTAATTAAAATGTGTTAATTTTGATTATTTTAGATATAATCTTATAGAAACGGTTTTTAATAACGGAACGTTGTCCGAACTCACTATACAGTCGGTGTTAAGAGGAGATTCTGCTCTTTTCACGTGCTATGCTTCAAATGCATACGGAAAGGATGAAATGAATATCCAGCTGATCATCCAAGGTTCGAATGATTTATAAACATTGAATATGTTCTTATTATACAGTACAATGATATGTAATTACAAGTTTTATGATAAAATATGTTTTATATGCCACCCTTTTAAGCAATATAAATATCAATTTTTATTTAATTTCTTTTTCACCGTTCTCTTTCCATCCATAAGCACTTTTACATGTTTGTAAAAATGTTCGTCCTTAACTATTTTTAATTTTGGTAGAAATGATGTATAAATAGATTCCAAAGTCCATTTTTGGCCAAATTCCGATTGTGTTCCATAAAGAATTTTAAATTTTATAATATACTTTTTTATAGGATATTATTACTACCATTCGCAGGGTTATCACAATGGCCAAACTAATCAACACATAAGTCGCCTGGGTCGTGGTTTCTGGTATTTTTCGTGGGGGAATTAAATATGAATTATAATTTTTGGCACTTATGTTATGAGCTCAAACCAGTGCTTTTTTATTACAGAAGTGAAAGAGCGACCGCCTTCACCCGGAACCGAACCAGGGACCCAACCTATGATTCGTTGCACCGAGAAGGTAAAATTACAACGGGTCATAGTCATGGACGCCCATGTGCTCACATATGGGGGGGGTGGGTGAGAAAAATTAGCGAGTACTTCTGGGGGGGTTGAGATAAAATATTATCTTCTTCTCAAGACTGTCGAGAACGTCAGTGAATGTACAAGATACCAAAACGCTACAAAAATAATTGATACTGCTTGACAATTAGTAATGAGCTAAAAAGTACCTTAGTTTAAAGTGTAACTGTAATTTCTTTTAAAGTAAATGTATAGGAGAATCGGGCAAATCAAATTTTTGAACGGCTGGGTTGGGGGGGGGGCTCCAGCCCCTCTGCCTTCTATATGGGCGCCCATGGTTATTGTCGTACGTTGGGTCCCTGATTCGACCTCGGGTTTAGGGGATCGCTCTTTTTCTTCTAGGATAAAAAACTATAGTTTAAGTTCACAGTGTAGGTAACAAAAATGATAATGTGTTTTCAATGTACTTCCCTTGATAAAAAAACACTGATGATGAAATGAAGTCAAAAATGAATAAATATAATTTGTTAAACGAAGGTTAATATTTAGCACATTATGAGAAAAACTCATACTGTGTGAAATATTCAGATTTCATTTCTTTTTGTTTTATTTCTGTAGCTTGTTTTAACCATTTTCTCGCATTTTAAGTTATTTTACAGAGGAGTCACGTTTCTTTTCAATTCTTATGTACTCGACAAATTTAATATTATATCCTTACATAACGAAAAAAGTCTCCTTGAATTTGAAGACAATAAAGGAATTCTTGAAACAATACTCACATTTATTTGTCTTCCAACGGTGAGAAAGCAGAAAAAAAACCGTAGATTTACTTTTTACTCAGTTCGAATTTTTTTAGTACGAATGGAATTCTTCCTTTAAACAAAAGAATTGGAACGTACTGTGTTTCTGTCCAAAATGATAAATTTTAAATTCATTTGAAGAGTCCTTTTGCATAAGAGGATTAATTATATAAAAAATACATTGTTCACATGTGTACAGGGCCGGATTTAGGTTACGAAGCGCCCTGGGCACAACGCTTTTTGGCGGCCCCTACATTGCCGTAACTAGGTGGCTAACCCCCTAGAAAATTTCTTCTAAGCATTGAGATATGTGGTTTAGCCCCCTAGACTTCGAAGCTAGTTATGCCCATGCCCCCTCCCCATACTGGTAGAAATAATAAAACTCTGTCCTTCCGCCCCCTCAAATGCAACGAAAAATCGCGGACGATAGGGAAGGAGCGACATTTATGGTAAGCAGTGGCGTAGCTATATATTTTGTCGCCCGGGGCGAGTGACTATCATTGCCCCCACCCCACCCAATGGGGTAACATAACAAATAAATTTTGTTTTTTAAAGGCTAATTGCCGCCCTCCGAATTGTGGCGCTCGGGGCGACCGCCCCTTGCCCCCTTAGCTACGCTACTGATGATTAGCCTACCTTATGTGGATCATTATAAGATATAACAATGATATTTTTACAAACAAATTTAGTTTATTTGACGACGAGTTTTTGGATATTGGGTATAGGGGGCCAAGTGCGGATGCAGAATAAAATTTCAGGGAGGCGCAAAGCTCGAAAATTTCACTTGTAAATTTGATTTTAAGTATCTTTTTACTTGAAAATAATCATTTTTAATGTAAATTTATTATTCTCAGGGGGACGCATGCCCCCCCCCTGTCTCTATTCGACCTTCGTGGGGGGGGCAGAGATCGTTTCACGCAGTTTTTCAGATTTAGAAAAAAAAAAGAGTGGATGGCGCCTTCTCGGGGTGAGCTGATCGACAGATTTCTACGGTAAATAATTTGCAATTAAAAAACTCCTCTGCCTCTTGCACCCCTAGAAATTTTGCGCCCTGAGCAAGTGCCCAGCGTGCCCATTTATAAATCCGGCACTGCATGTGCGATGTTGTTACCCTCTTGTATGGACGGAAAAATATTTTTAAAAACTGTTTGACACAATGCAGTTTCATGTTTGAGTAGGTTCGCATTTCTTCGAATGGTCAATTTACTATTTAGACGGTTTTATTAAATATCGATTTGAACTCAAAAAATATTCCAGAAAACTAATGTTTATTCCCCACTTACGTATTTTGTCTGGGGACCACATAAATTCATGAAGATGGGAGTTCTCTCAATAGCGTGTATTTAATACTTTGTCAGCTATATATTTGAAATATGATTTTGTATACATGCAATATTATTCAATAAACTTCTATGCTGAGGAAGAACGATGATAAAGAAATCGTACAGTCTTCGCTGTTTTACATTAAGGTTGATTTATATGTGAATGTGCATTTAATTGTAATAAACTATATATTAATTAATAAAAAGATTATGTTTTATTTCCGACGCAGAAAAACCAGATACACCGCAAGACCTCCGTGCATCAAGAATTACAAGTCGTTCTGTGCAAATGTCCTGGTCTCCACCCTATAGTGGAAACAGTCGATTATTAAAATATTTGTTGCGGTACGAAGAAAGGTCACAAAGCAAAATGCTAACTATTCCATGTAAGAATTTTTATGTCACTTCCTTCTGTCATTTTTACTTAATTCCATGCGTTTTATTTATTTATTTATTTATTTATTTATTTATAAGATAGTACAAGAGCTGTATGTAAATATATTCAAATAAATTTCCAGTTTTTAAGCTTACCTAAGGGCAGTAGTTTCTTTGTTTTGTAGACTATTTAACAACTACTGTAAAATATATATATATAACAACTGTGTAATCTATGCATCTGTTATAATTATCTAATTTATATATCTATAATAACTGTGTAATCAATGTATCTATAGCAACTGTGTTATCTATGTATCTACGTATAATAACTATGTAAGGAGTGTGTCCATCTAAAGGGGTTGGACAAACGAAATGGAAACACTTTGTAAAAAGAAAATAACATTGGCTAAGATGGCGTAGAACCACCTTTTGCATTAAGAACCACTTGCATTCTTCTTAGAATGGATAATAGATGTCCAGTATAGTTTTCGGGGGAAGGTCGTAGCAGTCTTCCTGCAAAATATTGGCAAGTTCCCTTAATGATGATTGCGGTGGACAACGCGTTTGGTCATATTTCTCCAACCTTGACTACTAGGGCTCAATAATATTGATATTGCGCGATTGTGAATGCCATGGAAGATGGAAAACTTCATCTGGGAGCTCAAAAAATCATTCCTAGACGATGTAATCTGTGGGAACAGGGACTTATTCATTTGGATAAACAGCGTCACCATCAGAAAACAAACTTTGCAACATGGTATATTCCTGGTCACTCAAAATAGTCACGTAGTCGTCGGCAGTAATGTTACTTTGCAGGGTAATGAGAGATCCACCAGAATACCATAACATTGTTGCCCATATCATGATAGAACCCCCGCAATATTTCTCTTTTGATAGCAAACAATTTGGATTGTAAGCTGGGATGGCGTTCACCAGATGTAAATTTTGACAGAAGTCAGAAATAAATAGTGTATACCTTGCCTTATCTGACTTTTGTCCATTGCCCCATATTCCAGGTTTTATAATTATGGCACCACTGTCTCATATTAGAAGAAGTTTGATCACTGATGAATGGTTTTGCAATGGCAGTTCGTCCATAAAAATCTTGCTTGTTCAATTCCTTTCTTACTGCTTTGGTGATGATAAGGTTTATGAGCATGGTATTCGGCTCAGTAGTCGTTTTTGCGGCTGTAGACTTCTGATTTTAAATTATAACCTTAAGAAACCTTCATCTGCCTCTGTCATTCAACATACACTTCCATCCACGCTGGTGTTCGTCAACTGCGATTTCCAGTCTTTCTGTATGTAGTCATCATCGTAGATACTGTAATTCGTGATACATGATAATTTCTACTATCTTGGCTGCACACTCACCTATCATACGAAGCCTAAACAATTTGGCCGTTCTGGAATCTTGTTATCTATGGCAACCACTCACAACGGCACAGAATTCTGTTTTGACGAAAAATGATAGTTGCATTGTGCAGACGACTTTATATCGATAGTTGTATTGCGGCAGACAGTCAGCACCACATGACATTTCACTATAGCATAAATGTAAATTAAGGCACCAATTTTGCGAGGTGTTTCCATATTTTTGTCCACTCTCAATATAATATTTATATAATTTGTGTATAGATTATTTATAGAGAACTGTATATTCTCTTTCTGAATTTATTTTCATGATCAGCAACAAAATCTCGAAGAGATGTAGAAAATGATGTAAATTCAAGAACAGTTTCTGAAGATGGGTCAGGCTATGTGTTAAGTATTCCTGCCTCAGAAGTATCATGGACCATAAGTAGTCTTAATCCGAAGACAGAATTCACCTTCCAAATATCCGCAGTTAATGCCCTTGGTGAAAGTGATCCGTCTGTTCCAGTCTATGTTGCCACTGAAGAAGAAGGTAGTAAACGTTTTTCTTCCTTATTCGTTTGCAAAGTGTTTTACCTTTGATAATTAAATGAAATCCATAATATCTATATGATACCTTAAGGATATTCAGGTTATCTTTCCAAAAGTATTATTTTCATATAGGCCTGTTCAAAAATGTGTCCAAAAGTATTATTTTCATATAGGCCTATTCAAAAATGTGCCCAAAAGTAAAATCTGTCAGAGGAAAACGTCTCTCACCAAGAAATCAAAATTGACAAATAGAAGTTTGACACTACATCCGCATCTTTCTTTGTTTCAAGGCTTTTAATTCATTTACATATTTTAACTTTCGTTTTTTATGGATATTTATCGTATGGTTTGTTTGCATATCAGTAAAATAGTACCCGCACTCAACAGTAATGTCCGCTCCATTGCAACCGATAAATCTTAACTTTTCTGTGAATTTCTTCGTACATTTATTTCTACGAATATAAACTTACCTCCCAGACATTGGATTTAAACACCATCACCATGGATATTAATCTAACTATAAATAGAACCAGAGCCAATTGAAGAACTACCACATCCGAGAATATGTGAATGTAAATCGGGAGCGCTATCAAAGAGAGAAAAATACTTGCAATATTTTAAACTACATATTCATTACAGGTAAATATATCTTACAGTGCGTATTAACTGTTAACTTCAGTGTCGCATACTTTTTGTAAATTACAGAATTCATTGATCGGTCTAGTACAAGTGATTTTCTTGCTCACGTGCTAATCTCGCGCGCCATATATTAGATTTTCAAAAATAAATTAACGTAGATTTCAAGGGGCCCCGTTAAAAGTAAGATGCCCATAAACTACGAGCCCTGCCTAGAATTAAAAATAACAATAATATTCACTCTCATTGGTAAATTCATATGAACCTCTAATTCTCATATTTGAAATATTATATAAGATTTACCTGCGAATATTTACAACAGTAATTAAATGAAGAAATTGAAGTTTTTCTCATTTGCACTTGGAGTCCTTACTCGCTTTGGTAATATGTAACTCCATCATACTATTTTGTAAACTCTGACGGGAAAGATGCTCCTAAGGAAATGGAAGAATAAGGATTCATATAAAAGTGATCTTATCCGCATTGCCCCATTTTCTCTTCATAAAAAGCTCTGATTTAATTCATATTGAAGTCGAACGGAAGAAACGAAATCTCCTTTATAATACCACACATTATTAGGATATTTTTCTCAAATTCTTGTTAATATATGAATTGAAATAGCCACAACGTTGAACGCAGAGTGAATAAACATTGCCTTCCTGTTTCTTTGTAAATTTATATTTTTTATTTGTGAGTTTAAATAATATGAAATATATTTCATTATTTTTGCTATATAATTCTATAAAATCTTTAAAATATCTTCT
>QLNU02015003.1:96953889-96986113 GCA_006491805.2 Dysdera silvatica
TGGGATTCTGCAACAGTAATTCTTTTGCATAAAAAAGGTGATAAAGAGGATTTGAAAAATTACCGACCAATTAGCTTGTTACCTGCTATTTATAAAATCTTCACAAAAGTTCTAACACATCGCCTGCAGAAAAAATTAGATGCAGCTCAACCAAGAGAACAAGCTGGATTTCGAAGTGGATTCAGTACAGTGGACCATATTCAAGTATTAAGAGAATTAATTGAAAGAACACATGAATATGAACTTCCATTGTGTGTTGCATTTATTGACTATGAGAAGGCCTTTGACTCTATAAAAACATCAGCAGTCATCAACTCTTTAAGATCAACAGACATTGAGGATGTGTACATTGACATGGTGAAACGTGTGTATAAAAATGCAAGTGCAAAATTTCGGTTACATAAAGATACCAAAACTATCAAACTTGGCAAAGGGGTGAGGCAGGGAGATACCATTTCTCCAAAACTTTTTACTTCTGCTTTACAGATGATTTTTCAGCTGATAAATTGGAATAACAAGGGAATAAAAATAAATGGTGAATATTTAAATCATCTGCGGTTTGCTGATGACATTGTTATTTTTTCAACGGACCCATTAGAACTCCAAGACATGGTACAAGAGCTCTCAACTAGAAGTGAAGAAGTTGGACTCAAGATGAACCTACAAAAAACTAAGATCATGTTCAATAATTTTGTAGAGGAAACAAAAATACAAGTTGACAACATTGAGCTAGAAATTGCTGATTCATATATTTACCTTGGCCAGCTGATTTCAATGGATGGCAACATTATGAAAGAACTCAACAGACGTATTAAACTTGGCTGGAGTGCATTTGGAAGAAACAGTTTTATCCTGAAGGGGAAATTGCCTTTGTGTCTAAAAAGAAAGGTCTTCAACCAGTGTGTATTGCCAGTCCTCTCTTATGGATCAGAGACATGGAGTCTAACAGTTGGAGCAATACGAAAGTTACAGACAACGCAAAGGAGCATGGAGTGGTGGCAGTTTGTATATGTTTCTCAAAAACATTTTAGCACCGTTATCACGTCTTTAATATGAAGGTTAGATTAAAAATAATTTTTTCCACCTAGTTTAAGTAGTTCAAACTAGAGCTTTTTTTTATATTTGGAGAAAAAGAGACACCGTTCTCATCCTGGATTCGAACCAGGGTCCCCGCGTTTAGCCCGCGATATCTTGATCAACTAGACAAATGAGGACAAGAACAAACGTATTTTTCTCCGTATATTATGATGTAAGATATTATTACCCTTCACAGGGATAACACAATTGCCAAATAATGTTCAACATGGAAAAGCCTCCGGGGCCAGATTTTAATGAGCTTTTCGTGAGGGTAATTTATTACACAATAATTTTTGCAACCCATGTTTAAATAGCGCAAACTAGAGCTTTTTTATATTTGGAGAAAAAGCTCTAGTCTATAGAAAAAAGCTCTAGTTTGAGCTACATAAACGTGGGTGGCAAAGTTATTATGTCATAAATTCCCCCACGAAAAACTCACAAAAAATCTCGCCCAGGAGGCTTTTCTGTGTTGACCATTATTTGGCAATTGTGTTATCCCTGTGAAGGGTAATAATATCTTACATCCTCATATACGGAGAAAAATGCGTTTGTTCTTGTCCTCGTTCGTCTAGTAGGTCAAGACACCGCGTGCTCAATGCGGGGACCCTGGTTCGAATCCAGGATGAGGACGGCGCCTCTTTTTCTCCAAATATAAAAAAAGCTCTAGTTTGAGCTACTTAAACGTGGGTGGCAAAAATTATTGTATAATAAATTCCCCCACGAAAAAACTCACAAAAATCTCGCCCCGGAGGCTCTTCTGTGTTGACCATTATTTGGCAATTGTGTTATCCCTGTGAAGGGTAATAATATCTTATATGAAGGTTAGATACCTTGACATAATTAGAAATAGTTGCAGTGACAAATTTCCAATTCAACTGTATTTGGTATCGTGCTATGATCTACGTTTACCTCTCGGAAAATGTTTGAAGACGGTCTCATCAGCAATCACATCAGTGTCATCAAAATTCAGGGAAATGTCGATTGCATCGTCACTAATTCAGTCTTACTCCTTAAAAAATTATTTAACAGTGTCTGTTGGTGTAATAATTTTTCACTTCGTTAGCCCAAGTGGGGGGGGGCCTGTCCCCCTCAGTCCCCGACGTGGGCGCGCTGGTGTAATAAAATCACGTTCAAAGAAAGTCTGCTTATCAAATTTGCTGTTACTAATTATCACGATCAGTATACCACCAGGCAGTAACGCTCCTAGATAAAAAAATTTGGAGGGCACAATCCGTAGTGCACGGATGTTGCTGATGGCATCCTGGTACATAAGCAATAGAATAAAATCCGGTTATGTTTGGAGGGGGCATGGCCCCCCTAGTCTAGAACCGCCACTGCCACCAGGATTTCATTTAGGAAGCACAAGTGAAATTTGTGTTTTTAGCTCCAATCTTTTGTCCATTTTTCACGTAGCTCGGATTTTAATGGTACTCTTGGTCCAATGGACAGAATGAAATATTCGTTGTTGTTGTTGTTGTTGTTGTTGTTTTTATGCATTTTCTTTTTGTGCACGTTAATAACTTATTTCTCGTGTAAACAATGTTTAATACCATTGGCATTTATTATGGTAAAAACATAATTTTTACCAATATTATATTTTACGACTTCTTCATTGATAGCATTATTATACTACTTGAATGAAAAGGCTTCGGTCAGAATTTTGAATTAACGAGTATAATTAATCAATGATTGTATTACGGAGTTTAATTAATAAATTATTGAACTAACGAGTTTAATAAATCGATTATTATTGAATTAATTATATTAATTTAATTATTCAATGATTGGATTGACGAGTTTAATTAGTCAATGATTGGATTGACGAGTTTAATTAGTCAATGATTGGATTGACGAGTTTAATTAGTCAATGATTGGATTGACGAGTTTAATTAATCGATTACATTAACGAGTTTAGTCAGTCTATAATTGAATTAACCAATTTAATCAATCAATGTTTCGTTGAAGTTAGAAGTTCTAAGCAAGAAGCTAATAAAAAGTATTGGAAAGGTTATTGAAAATTAGTTCTATTATTTCCGTAATCGATTGGGATAAAAGAAGCAACCTTATCTTTCTCAACAGCACACCAATAACCATAATTTGCTCCCTTTAGATAAAAAAAGAAAAATTTATTGATAATTAACGCTTTCATTAAATCCTAAATAGCTCATATTTCTATGTGTATATGATACAAAGTTGGTTGGAACCAAGCTCATGACCATCTGGTTATTCTTTTACACATAGGCATTCTTTTTACACAATTAGCACAGTTATTCCCAAGTGTAAATAGTCAACTTGCGAGTTATGTCGAAAGGTATAAAAAGAAGAAAATTAAAAGGAAAATCTCGAATGAATCAGCATCATCACATAATTTGCCAAACATCAGATAATTTATTCTTAAAAAAACATCATATTTTAAGGAGAGAAATTCTTTTTGATAATATAAATACATAAAGAAAACCTTTAATATTGTAATCCATAGTTCATTGCAATAGCCTATATCTAGTAACTAGACATTCATAAGTTCACAGCCAGCCTAAAGAATTATCTATTATTAATTATTATTTTTTATTATTATTTATTATCATTATTATTATTATTAATTATTATTTATTATCTATCCGTTCCCTGACTCATAGTAATAATAAAAGTCTCGTTGAAACTTCGAACGGAGAAAAAATAAAATTTTGTTCTTCAAACTTATATCTATATCCTTCAGTTTTATAATAAAATTGAAATAATACAGTCGATATCTTAACGCTATGTTTTTAACGTTTTGACATAACACCTTTAACTTCTTGACATGATGTTTTAACTTCCTGACATAGTCCCCCCTTTCCTGACACGCCGCCTTGAACTAAGACCTTAAATTTAACGAAAGTGACTTTAAGTCGAAAAGTAAACTACAAGTTTTATGCTGTACTGATTAAGATTTGATAAAAGTGCTATGTGTATCTAACATATAAAATCTTATTCTTCGTCCATATCAATTTTAAATGAGGGCTAAAGGAAATACATGTCGGTTGAACTGATGCTTGCAAATAAAATTTTAACCGCCGAATTTATTCTTATTGTCGACTTTATATAAAAAAAACATGGGGAAACTTTATACATCTAATTTTGTAAAAACATTCTAGTTTGCCTTACTCTAAAAATATGTTTTGTAGAGTATTAATTATTTATTGGAGTACCTATTATATAAAGTATTTATCTAAAAGTAGTAATTTTCCTCTCTTTTTTCCTCTCTTTTTATAACTTCGTAATTAAACGTGATACGAAACAAAAGCCCAAAGTGTTATTTTTGAACTTTAATTATACTATTAAAATATCTGTTTAGAGTAAATCACTGGCAGGGAAAATTTCTTGTTATTTACACCCAGCTTTCATTCGATTATTTTTCAAAATAAAACGAACACGAGGAAAGCGTTTGTTTGCCACATATTTTAAAGAGTGAATAAATGAAAAAATATTTACTTAGTTGAAAATAATGAGTAAAAAAATGATTACAATCCTGAATCCAGGACGAAAATGCGAAAGATTGGAATCCAGCATCAGCATTCCGGCTACGCTTTAACCGAAAAATCTCTATGAAAAACGACCCTCAGAGCATGGTTTAAACATTAATTTAACGAGGTTTCCTCTTGAAGAGTGCTTAGTGGGATTTAGGCGTCCAGAAAAATCGTTATTGAGGACGGCGTGAATATAAATTCCCAATTCCTTTTTCAGTTCCTAATACTTTTAATTGCTCTTTCCTTTCCCTTTGCTGTCTAAATTAAAGTTTTTGGAATTCCTTGCTGTTTACGCCGGCTTAGCTGAAAGGAAGATGCAATTGGGAGACGCAAAAATTTTAGCGGTCTATTTAAATTACTTTTGTTTATTTTTACGTTTCATTGGGACTAAAAGTCCTAAGGAGGAACCTTTGGGCTCAGATTGCACTTTGCTTTTTTTTTAATTTTTACTGCACGGTTTTTAAATTGCTTCTTTATAATATCCTTGATTAGTTTTCTGATGGTCCATTTAATAACTATGAGAATTGCAGATTCATGTTAACTTTTTGAAAACATGTGGTTAGACATGGAAAAACATTATAAGGTCCATTAAAATATAACTAAATGCAAGGAAATATAAATAATTTCCCACATGTATAACGTATATAAATATCTGGAAATGTAAATTTTATATTTTAGTGTAATTTTAGATTTAATCTTCACCATCTTCAACAAATATTATCAGGGATAATAATTTTCATACCAGGGTTTTCCATCATTCTCCCACGAAAAATTACAAGAATTCTGCCACAGTGCTTTGGTATGTTGATCATTTGGCAATTGTGTTAATACTGATAAGGGTAATGATAGCTCTTATACAACCATTATCAAGCCACTGCAACGTGATATTATCTCTCTCCCTCTCATCACACATATCCGTAGAAAGTGGAAGTGAGCACAAAGGATTTGGCCTTTAGCTAAGCATATTCTACAGAAGTATTGGAAACTGGTGTAGTTTGATAAAGAAGCAGAACCTCAGTGTTGAATACGGGTTCAAAAATAAAATCGGAGTTCAAGCAACTAACTTAACTTTACAAAGATGGCTTTTAGAACTGTCACAGGTGGATATAGGGGAATCAAGTGATCATTGCTGACAAGATGGGATAAAGACAAGCGGCTTCTGTTGCAAAATGTAGAAGCTGTTGCCCACCTAACTATAGAACTGAAAGAAAGTTGGGGGATTTAAATTATGAAGCTTTTAGACATTAACTAATTAATAGGAAATGACATATTATATACACCAATAGAGTAAATAGAAGGCTGTACACATTTGATGGCGTCATATTCTGGTTACGTGAAGCATCTTTATTAATATAAATTCAATACTTACATAGAAATTACATGCTAAAATAATAATAATAACAATAATAAGCTGCATTTCGTCATTAATCATATTCATACTTAAGTAGTAGAATTATGGATATTATTGATAATAGCAAGCAGTTACACCAAGCGCTCCAATCTCAAACAAAGGAAAACTTTTTTTATCAAATGGTGAAAAGTATTCATTTGTATATCGTTGTGATGTTAGCTAACGTTTACTTTTGTAAGTGTTCCTATAGTAGTTTTAATATAACGTGGCAGATGATTTGCATGTTGAAAATTTTCAACGTTGACTAGAATCGTATTGATGTATTATTCATTCACTCATGACAGTATGAATTAGGTTCTCATGATCTACATAATACTCATTATGTATTTACTGTTAAATATATATATATCTGTTAAATCATGTATTTTTTCATGTATCTGTTTATGTGCCATGCAAAAAATTTATTTTACCATTGGATACTTGATGGTGCGATTTATGATGAGGCACTGGTGAACATTTTTTTCCGCTAAATAAATACGGTCTTTTATTTACCCTATAGGGTAATTTAATATGTCGTTTCCTACTAAGTAATTGATGCTTATAGCTTTTTAATTTAAATTTTCATCATATTTCTGTTAATTCTAGAGTTACGATCGATGTATTGCAAATTTCGCTGCAGAGAACGCCCCTGCCGTTCTTTCCGTCTTATTGAGCATGGCTACTTGATCATATCCACACCTAATGTTTATATATCCACGAGCCTCCGATTAAAAGTCATATATGTACTGACTTAACTTTACACCCTGTATTATGAAATTTATATAAATTACTTTGATTAAAGCGTAATTATTATCATATAACGCAAAATTATTATAGTAGTTTTAAAATACAGTTTATAGCAATTGCACTATGTAACATCTTATAATAATACATCAGTGCAATGTTTTTTCCTATCTTTAAACGCATGTTAATTAAAAATACCTTTATATTTACTTTCCACAACTTATACTTGCTTTTATGACATCCTTATGCGCTTAACGCAAAAATTATATAAATTTATTAAAATTATGTAATTAACAAAAAATTACTCTTTATTTTTATTTATGCATATCTAGTGCATTTTGTTCATATATAAATACATTACTTTTTCATCTTCTTCTCCAGACCCCTGAAACTAATCTTCAATTTGGTCAAATAAAAGGATATTATATAGGCTATCGAATAAAAGGGTCCAAAGACCAATATGTCTATAAAACCGTTGACCGGAACATCGAACTGGAAGGAGAATCTGTTTTGTCCAATCTTATTCGGGATACGGAATACCAAGTACGCGTTCAAGCATACAACGCAAAAGGCGCTGGACCACCATCAGAAGACGTCGATGCCCACACACTGAAAGAAGGTACCGGACATGAGGCAGTAAAGAAAATATTTCACAATGTCCTTGTTTTGGTTTTGTTTCTCCAAACGAGAGTTTATATATATATATATACAAGATAATGCTCTTTTTTTCCCTTTTATCATTGATGGATCTTTTTTTTCGTAGACCCACCTCGTCCTCCATCACTAGAAGTTACGGGTGTAACAGGATCAGCTATTTCCGTCACGTGGAAGAAGGATCCATCAGATCGAAATCCGATCAATGGTATGTTAGGAATGGAAAGATCAGTAATGTATTATAAATTCTTTGTTTTAGTATTGAAGATCATTAAAAAGACAACCGGAATACATAGGTGTAATCTGGCAAGGGCAAAGGGGGCAGATGCTCCCAGTTTTTTTAGACAGAGGCAAAATAGTATTTTTTCCAACAAATTTTGGGTCTTTTGTTTTTTTGCCCCTCCCCAGTTTAAGCTGTATTTAACTCTCAAGTTATGCCTATCCTGGCACACATCACACCCAAATGCTTTTGATGCGTACATTATTCAATGGTGCGAATCGTAATTGGCAAGGCTCCTTTTGGCTCCCAAAATATCCTTTGGGGATATATAGGCCTTCCGATAACTTATGGATACTATGTAAAATGAGCAAAAGGGAGCGTACATTGGGGGTAAAATACATAACTTATACTAATGAAGGAAAATATGAAGTATCGCGTTTTTAATATCATGCTTATCCAGCTTTTCGGACGTGTGCTTCTTTGACTTTGATTTGGTTTAAAGATCAGTCAAGGGCCTGGATTCCAAGCACGGCTCCATTTCAAAATTCGTTTATAGTGGAGCTTCATGTGCGTTAGCATAAAGGAAGGATGATAGGTCGGTCGTCTGTAGTTCCTTTGAAAGGGCTTTTAGCTGGCTACCAAAAGGTCGTGGATTCGGTTCCAACCAGGCATTGTGGATGCAGTTCATTCTTTGCGAGCAATTTACAAAAAAATCCCCAAATGGCTTTGTGTGCCGACCATTTGGGAATTATACTAACCCTTTGAAGGGTAATAATATCTCATGTTTAAAAGAAATTTATCACCTCATATATTAATTGTTTCTATTTATGATTTTTTCTGTTATGAGTAAATTATGTAAAGGGATCCAGTACAAAATTTTTCATATATTAATATTTTTTCCTCAGTTTTTATACATGTATTACAGCATACCTTTATACATAAAATGTGAACATCATTCTTCCATATTCATGAATTTCTCTTTAAAAAAAATAGAATATATGAAAATAACCAATGAAGTGATTTCCGACGTTTTTGATGTAACACAAGTTATTATTTAACGTAAAAAAATGCATAATTTTTCCCCTCCAGAAAAACATAAAGAATAAATTGCCTTCACATAATTTTAATAATTTATTTACAAAAAAAAAGAAAAAAAATAATCTTCAAAATTTGAATTTCATACATTTTTTACATTCATACCATTCGGAGCTCCTCCAACATTGTTTTGAAGTTGGTGCTACTATAGTGTCTCACATAATGTTAGATGTTTATATTCTACTATATCTCAACAAAACTAATGTAGAAAAAGGAATTCCAAACGCTTTCAAATAATTAAAATTATCCATGCACTTTAAGGATTTTAATGTTTAAATGAAGTCCTCCACGCTATTGTAAATATTTTAATCTCTCCATATTTGAGTACTTTGAAACTAAAAGAATAAAATATTTGTATTTGGGAATAAGTAGAAAAGAAGAGATATATGATAAAATGTATTGTTTACCATAATTTCCACATAATGAATACACAGAACACAATTTATCTAACAATAAATAAAAGACTAAGTGAAGAAAAATATGGGCACATCACCAGATACTTAGCCACAGACATACAGAAAAGTACATATTTTTTTAATCTACATTTCTATACCGAATACACTGCAGACATGCTCACTCCATAAATCACACACTCACTTCATATGTAAATTCATATTCATTTTACTAATGTATTCTACATTTTATTTCTTACGAGGAAACTCCTAACGTGTCCAATGGGGATTGTAACCAAAGTTCGAAATGTCTCAAAAAGTTATTAGATCTGTCCAAGCTTTTTCCAGAATGGCCCTATATTTCAGAGATATGGCTCCTCAAAATCCGAAAACAGCCTTATTACAAACCTTGATATCTCATGATTCCGCGGATGGATTTTACTTGTCTGCGCCTTTTAAGACAGGTTACCGAAAATCACTTAATAAGTGTTTCAGCAATTTTTCAATAAAGCTCAAATTTTGAAATATTAATCTTCGAATTTTTCAGCAAAACGAAATATAATCAACCCCTGTTTAGTGGTTTTTCAGCAAAACCCCACATTGAAAATATTAAGCTATAATAGTTACAAAATGGGATATTTTATCTATTGTGCAGTTATTATTTACCCATTATAACCCAGAGTTTGGTTTTTGTATGTCTTGCGAAGTTTCTTTTTTTTTTAATTTTATTCAGAGATACACTCGCCCATTGCGATCGATAATTGAAGCGAGTGTTCGTACTAAACATTATTCTGACTTGCAATCCAAGTCTTTGGTTTTCACTTACATTAATCACCGAACATGAAGTGGGGTCCTCAATACCACATTTGTTTGAACTATTTCCTCATCCTCAATAAAATTGAGAGAGGAAATTAAAATTTCAAGTTTTTTAAAAAGCGCGAAAGCTAAACATTTTTCTTCTTGAACAATTTCAATTGCATCATTTTCAAAAAAGTGTTCAAAATAGTGATGAACATTGAAGGGATTAATAGTGCTATTCATAATTTCAAATTACTGAAAATGACAAAAATTTTAAACATATATACTTTCAAAGCCCTATTAACTATCAAATAACAAACTCATCAAATCAATAAAAAATCATAATTGGTTTAAATTTAAATAATTTTTTAAAATTGTTGAGCGTATGATTTATTTATTTACTTTATATCTTAAAATCAATATTAATAATATTTAGGAAGGTGACCCGGTATAATACTCGCAATACGATTGACAGAACGAAATCTAACAAATAAAATCAGTTTTATTTCTATACATAATATAATTATTGCTCAAATATGTCTCAACTCATTTTTCTATATTTTCAAACAATTTTTCTCTTTAAACTTGTTTTGAATTCATTTATCGGAGGGGAAAATAACAATTATTATGCTCGCTTAAACGGCCAGAAAAGCCTACGTGATTTGTTTTAAATGTATTAGTAAAAAATATTATAACATGCTTTATAACTATTTTAAACTTTTAAATTCATTTCTTATTTACAGGCAGCAAAACTGCTCTGTACGTTAATACATATCTAGCAAGCGAACCTATCTGGATTTCGAACTAACTGCGTTGAAGCTTATATTTTCAATACGGGCTTTTGCTGAAAAACCACCAAACAGGGGTTGATTATTTTTCCGTTTTGTCGAAAGATTTGAAGGTTATAATATTTCAAAATTTTTAGTTTTACTGGAAAATTGCTGAAACACATATCAAGTAATTTTCGATAACCTGTTTTAAAATCCGCAGATCATTAAAATCCATCCATGGAATCATGAGATATCAAGGTCTGTAATAGGGCTGTTTTCAGACTTTGTGGGGGGGGGAATATCTCCGAAATATAGGGCCATTCTGAAAAAAGCTTTTTGAGACCATTCGAACCAATCTTTCGTTCCAATCCCCGTCGGGCACGTTGGGAGGTTCCCTCATTGGCATTTTTTCGGTTAATAATTCAGGCAAAAATTTGTTTTTTCTTTCAATATTCTATTGAAGCAAATATTTAAAATCTTATTTGTGGAATAGATTTAAACATCAAAATACTTGAATAGCCTTAACTTAGAAATTTTATTATATTACGGAGAAAATAATAAACAAAAATTGCAAATGATCGTTAATTGTTAATTTCCATATCAAAATGATATCGATAATGAATGAGATCTCCAAGACGATAGGATGAACACAGATTTCGATATAAGTATTTCATGCATATATATATGAATATTGATTTTCTAGTTGTCGCTTATTTTAATCTTGTCAATAGTTACCTTATTGTTATCATAGGATATATAATACATTATAAAAGAGAATATGGTTCATGGAAAGAAGTAGAACTTGATGTGGAAATGGATAATTATGAACTGAGTGGCCTGCAGTGTGGCTCACGATATGATTTGTACATCACGCCTCACAATACCATTGGGACCGGCGAAGGCAGCAACATTCTTTCTGCAAAGACAAATGGAAGAGGTTTGATTGCTTTATTTTATTGAAGTCAATTTCGATTGTTTTCTGAATCACCTTAGTCTTGTGTTCCATTTCAATATATATTTTCGTACCTTTGTCCTACCTTCTGTGAATCAGAAGTATTGCCTCTGAATGCAGGATAAAAATATGCATTTTGTCGAAGATTGTGTTATACATAAAATAATACCAATGCATTTTCTTTTTTGGATATTTATTTGTATTGGATTTATTATATAAAATATAGTCAGACATAGTAATTTTATAGTGAAACTATCTCCAATATGTTGTTGATATAGCTGAAAAAGCACGATCTAAAAATTAAGCTTAAATAACCGAAAATAATAGAACCACGCTTTGGAGAAATAAACTAATTGATTTGATATGAAGTTTTACTTAAAAGGTCTCCTTAGATTGTATGTCCTACTTACTTTGGTATGTGATCAAAGGTACATTGAAAATATTTGCAAAAATTCAGTCTAAAGTTACATATTTTTATGATCAGATATTTAAAGGTAATGGTTGTACCTATATATATATATATGATTAAAAAGATGGACTAACAAAATTGACTAAAATTGGTTAACAAGAACTGTGTTCAGAAGATCTGATTACTTATTTCTTCAACTTTATTAGATAAAGTGAAGGGGAAGCGATCTCAAATTTTGCCACCATGAACATTAGAGCATTAGAGCAACTAGATATTTAAATTTAATTAGAGCAATTAGCAACTCTCTTAAGATCAATTATCATTTATTTTAATTACTAAAAGTTTGAAATTCCGAAATCAGCTTAATAGCTTAAGTAATTTCACTGCAATCAGTGGTTTTATATATTCAATAATTTGGAGACTTACAAATCACTAACCTCGTGCACATATGAAAAATATAAATTTACAGAAAAAGTACTTACAATTTATGTCATAATTTTATTCTTGGCAAATTGAAAAGATTGGATGATTTGATTTAAAGTTAACTTATGAATTACTATCAAAATACATGTTTAGAATCATTCAGAATATCAGTGAAGAGTCTACGTGTATACGTGGTGAAATATCTGTATATCTTTAACGAACTGGGTAAAATAACGTATAGAATAAAAGACGTATTATCGAAAAAATATATATATTCTGGTAAGTGGGAGCACTTAATTTCTAACAAATATTTCACTATATGTCTTTGGACCTCTTTCATCTTCATTTAAAATTCGGTCTACGGTTCTGAAATGAATTTTTTTCCCTTTTCTATTAAAAAGGAGAAAATCTTTAGTATTTTAAAAATATTCTCTATATATGTATGTTAACATGCATTTATATACTTATTATATAAAAATGACCTCCAGGTCTTTGTTGCTTAACAGCCATTTACAAAGAATTTACTGAACGACACAACGAAAAATATTGATTTTACGAAATTTTATTTCTGCAGCTATAAGTTTAAAATTACATTTTCAATGTATAGTTTATCTGAATATCAATAATGATCAAATTTCGCCTATTATTGTTAATTAATTTCACATACTGACGCGTCACCAGTGTGTTATCAAACAAAAGTTAGTACGTTCTGATTGTACTCGTAAAATTGAACGATATGCAACTGCTTTGTTACTCACATGTCTTGTGCTCTTATGCTTTGTTTGCACTTGTGAAAGTGGTACGTAAATTTCCCTGTAGAATATTATTTTATCGTTATTTTAACTTCCCTGAACGAAATCTAAGGGAATCAAAAACAACTTCCCCAAATCTATTCGAAAACTTTCGGCCCATTAGTTGATTCCTCAAATCTTTTATTTAGTGAACAATATTTTGTGTCCTTCTTTGTTGCCACATGATATCCAAACATTTATCACTCTGAGTTACGCTAATTTAGCAATTATCACATTTTCAATACATATTTCAGATATACTTAAGATGTTTAAAATAAAATTTTGTCCGCAATATCAGATCGTGGTAATTATGGAAATTATGTTCTTACACTATTATTGATTAGTAGAAGTCAGTGCATTAATTATAAAATAAATATCCAATTCTGGATACTACAATTTCTTTAATTCAGATAAACAAGATCAAAAGAACTTTATAAATTAAAAATATTGGCAAACTTGACAATTGAACTTCTTTTTTAGAATCATGTTTCCTCGTCAATATATATGTTAGATTTTCGCTTATTGTTGCCTAATTTGCTATTCACATAGTGAAAATAGCTGTTTTTAAGGATTGTGACAGGAAAAAGAGACTATTATTAAGAATTTTTAGGCTTATTAGTGTTTTTTAATGGTATAGCTGTCTCTATGTTTTTAAGAATAGTTGAGATGTATTGATGGCATCCCCATGTATGATTGGCAGCATCCCAAGTAAAGTCTGATAGTTGTATTTGTGATGCATCCATATAGTATTGTTGTTGAACTCCAGTAGGGTGTAGGTCCTTATTGAAATGCATGTTCTGCTAAATGAAAGAATACGTTTCCTTTCATTAATGCGGTTTTATTAGTGTTTCAAAACGCTGAACAAAATAAAATGGCGGAATCTGGGAACCACATAATAGAAGTAAACATTGCATCATACAGCAACAATCATGTGTCACGACTAAATAAAAATGCAAGATGAAATTGCTCTAAACATGAAACAAAATATTTCACAAAATAATGATAATATTGAATTTTCTTTCTAGTTTCCAGATAGAAATAAAACTGCGCTGTATCCATTATATTCTTACTTGATATTAGAAAATTCCTTTGTAAAATCCCCTCTCTGTCGACCTGCCTTTGTTTTATTTGTTTCGAGGTCATTTCCTTATTCGCACGTATTTGAATACATGACGCGATCTCGGTAAAGATGCAACAACTACAAGCTGACCCATAGCTCAACAAATGGCTCAGTAAAGGTGGGCACAAAGGGGCATAAACCCTCATTTGATATCAAAACACAATATTTTCTCTAAGGCGACATCACAAAAACTTTTTTAAAACCGTTTGAGCGCAACCCCCATGAGTTTTGAATTGCCACGTTACTGAACTAAACAAATGCACGGCGCTCTATCCCACTGTAATATGCCGTCACCTAAAGCTACATATCGAATAAACGATATTTTATACATGGTACATGGTGCAGAGCAGTAGTTCTGGAACTTTTTATCACGCAGAACCCACTTTTCTATAACATGTCTAGCTGTGCAACCTCACTATAAATATTACTCAATGAAAACCTAAAGAATTACTATATGTTATTTCTTGGGTATAAACGTAGCAATAAACAATGATTCAGTTCGTAAAAGTACATGATGCTTTTCAGTTCCTTCGGGTTATTGATTTATGATGAAGTGACTTATCTAAGAGGGTGTAGGGGGAAGGAGATTGCAGAATTCATAGATTTCCCTGAAAATTTCAGAAATATTTTACAGATTATTTGCGAAACCTTCGAGGAGTCGTCGCGGAAATTTCCAGGATGCGACGGAGGACACAATGCGAAACACTGAGCTGGAAATTGTCATCGGTGTAACCAAAGATATAAAAGGAAACTATATTGAAAATAAAATATTAATAACAGTCATAATGAAAGGAAGTTATGAGGACAGAGTATAACAGTTACACATTTATTATCGTCCCGTAAGCGTATATGTATTGTTTGAATAGATAATCGCCATTTATAATAATATAAAATGTCTATTAAAAAGCAAACCTACAACATATAATATACAGAACTTACCGAAGGTGCAACTAAGCAGTCTAACTAAGGCACTTAGTTTGCAAATTCTGTTTTCAGGTAATAAATAGGCATAGAGGGTTACTTGGATTTTTTTCTCATCCCTCCCTCCATGTCATAAGGCTACGACTTTTAATGCAATTTTTAACGAACTTTCAAAATTTTAGTTACGAAAATAATGCTACGAGGCCATGAATTCTCTATTAATCTTTTTTTTTTCAGCGAATTTTGTCAGAAATAACTAACAATCTGTAATAAATTCAACTACGAAAGTCGTTATAGTGTGAAGTTAAGGCATCCTGTGAACCTATTTTACGAATTTCTAAATTCTTTTATTTCGCGCAAAATTGTACATAAAACATATATAACTGAACAATGATATGATAATATGAAAATTTTGCCGGGGCAGCAATAAGTAAATGCTTTAATATCTGACAAAGCCCACACTACCTAGGTTCTCCACCAGCAACACAGAACAAAACAATAACAAACTATATACAATAAGGAAAAGAATAATAAGTAAGCAAATAAGTAAAATATGATATGATAAGAATACAAACACAAGAATTATTCAGCAAATTAAGCAAACCTGTTTTAAATGAGGGAAGTGACCTGAGTTGTCACAGCTCATTCGGAAGAAAGTTCCACGCCCGAGAGCTCAGAGATCCGATTCATTATAAGTCAAAATTTGTTCGCGCGAAATTTGGTATCAAAGTAGTATTCATTCTGGTATCATATCCGTGCCCCGGCAGACATGGTTGAGAGATATCCATGTTGTTTCCAAGTTTGACAAATCCAAACATAAAAATTGAAATTTTGTATCTAAAGAGTTAATCTATTGTTAAAATATTATATTGGCGAGCACTCTCTGATGAAGTTCTGTCAATTCCAGTATTAAGAAATCTAAGAAATTTATTTTGAATTACAGAAATACGGCGCAAATTGGATTTAGTTGTAGTTTTTTTGTTTTTTTTGACAAAGAAATTAAAATATATCTATAAATAATAATATATTCCTAAATTTTAGTGAAAGTAAAAAGACCCAACACCTACAGATCAAACCATAAGCACAGTTTATAAAATGCCATGTGAAGGATACGGCGGCCCTGTGGTTCAGCGTTAATATCTGTCGCTTTTGGATCAGCTGGTTTTAGGTCAGATTCTTGTGTAAGCTTGGTTGGTTGCACCGTGAAGTAAAGTCAATCACCTATTCTGATGGCTTTATGTCAACACATACTAACAATTATTTGCCAGTATCTTGAAAGTAAAAACTGCCGGACACTAAATGGTCAGAAAACCAAGAATAATGGGCATTTAAGGGGGGGGGGAATACAATGAATGTAATATTAAATACACCCAACAATCTGCTAGAAGAAAAAAAGGAAATTTGAAGGAAATGCGAAAAGAATAAAGAGACAAATTATTACTGGATATGAGATATGCTATTTGAATAGAACTACAAATTGAAATGGAAGAGAGAGATTTGTTTTCAAATATTTGAATACTAATAAATTGAAAGCAGTGGAGATGTCGAACAGAAAGGTGTGAGATCTAAAGAGATAAGTGATAAGAGGGAAATTGCTAATATTAATCGGTCAAAAGAAAAATTAAATGAGATATTAGAATGAACCGAGCAGGGGTCGGTGCATTGGAAAAAGACGGTAGAGCAACATTGTCGTTCTTGGTGAGATTTCTTTCTTTGCCATACTGGTTCGATTATCGATGTTAATGTTTCAAATAGGGAGGAAATCCACGGTTTAATAATTTAAAGTTATACTGGAGATCTAGCCATTTATATAATTAGTAAAAACTGAACTATTGCTATGTAATGTTTATAAACAAATAACTAAAATATAAAACTACTTTTGATTGAAATATTATATTCAAAATCAAGGTTGTGTCCTTGCCATTTTTGGAGCCGAAAGCTTGTACATGACCACTGTACCTTCAACTAGCTAATTAGGATTTAACGCGGAGCTCCCTGCATTGCTCGTCACAATAACAAACTAAGTAGATCACCGAAACTTTCTAACACATTACAGCAATCCTTCATCAATATTAAAATGAAGATAACTTCTTATGTAGGTATCAGAACGTTTAAGTTATTTTTTTTGTTTGCTATTTTATCAGTGTTCAATTTTTTGTACATCAATGTTTTCTATATCGTATGTATATTATTGCATATGGGGCGATTAATATTCAGAAGGAATTCAGAAAAGTCATGAAATTGTACATTTACGCATACAACCCCATAAAAAACGGTTTAGTATAAAATAAATAATAATTAGCGTTACTATCTACTAAGATACTGCTATTTATTAATATAATTAATCCTACTTAATTATTTATTTAATTATTACGAATGCCAGGCGTTTCACTATTTAATCATTAAACTTCGAGCTTTCCAATATTTCTTAACAATATTTTGAGAACCTTTTATTACATTGTATACGTTAGCTGATCCAATGACATGGGTTGTCTGCTGTTGCACAGCTTGCAATCAGGAGTTTCAATCAGACGAAGTTGCTCGAGTATGCCTGTAGAAAATCATGAGAATTTAACACGCGTAATTTTGCCACATCGTATTTAGTAAATTACTAATTTAACTTGCACAGAGTTAGGTCGCATTATTACACTTAATTGATGTTACTTTTAAACAATCAAAAATAGTTATTTTTATTTTGATTAATAAAGTAGGAAAAGGATTAAATCTTGTGAAACAGATAGGGTGAATTAACAACAATTGATCATTAGCGTAGCAACTTAGAACTCATGGGAGATTTGTAGCTTCAACAAAAATTATGTCATGCGCCCTTAGAGCAAATAATGCGTTTTGATATCAAATGAGGGTTTATGCCCCTTTGTGTCCACCTTTACTGAGCCATTTGTTGAGCTATGGGTCAGCTTGTAGTTGTTGCATCTTTACCGAGATGGATGAAGATGGCGAGGGGGTTGAAGCCTTTGAGACCCCCCCTTTTCTGTGCCACTGAAATGGATCCTTCTGATCATGGGATCATTACAGTTCGGGTCAAATTGCTTCTTTGAACATCCTTCAACCTCTTACTGCGTTTTTTACCTCTTCAAATTTCCATTACCTAATATTATATTCTGAAAGAATAAACTTTGATCTCCGTGTGCATCGCGAAATGTAAATAAGGTAATAAATTGGCTATTGATCATCTAATCAAATGTTAAAAAAAATTAATAAGTTTAACCCTCATTTTCTGAAGAATGATTAACTTGCCACGTTGTAGCTTCGATATTGGTTCCATTATCTTCGACTCGATTGAAATTTCTGCTCCATTAACATTATCGATAGATTTATGATAAATTATCGTATCGGTACCACATCTGCTTCATCAATCTTTGTGTCAAAAAGGTGCCCCTTTTTTTATCATGGCACTCTTTTCAGCTCCGGAGAGAATGCTATTCTTCTGCTTACTCATATTTTTATGATTATTGTGATTGTCTCTGTTATTCATTAAAAAGTAAGAAATGTTAAATACAGGACACTAAATTAACACCCACAAAAATAAACAAGTTGAGGTAAGAAAAATTACAGGAAGGAGAGTGGCACGAAGAATGCCATAAATTAAAGGGGAGAGAAGAACTAGAGAGTGATAGTTAAAACTTCATTTCCTGTCATTATATCACTTTCAGTAAGATATCATACAGCTTGATGGGAAAGGTGATTTCATAACTATTCTAATAAGTTTGTTATCTGCGACCCTAAACAAGTATTTCTCACCCTCTGGAATACTGACAGTTGTCGATCTTTGGCGCCATCTATACCAGGCGCCGAGAAGTTTTCCTAGTATTTGAAATTTGGATTCTCTAAGCAGTTTTCGTCAGTAAATATTTTATAGAAAAATTTTCTGATGAGAGTATTATTCGTAAGAAACAAGTGCATAAAAAGCACTAAAGTAAATATTAACCTTATAGCGAATGTCAGTGACCAAGGCACATATTTGTAAACATGAAAATATTATGTACGCTGCGGAATTTTCAGATATCAGGATCTTTCAAAACATCAATGGACATGGAAAAAAAATACGTGATTACGTTGATCTGAAGCGATAGCGGATTCAGGGCGTCTCCCCGAAAGTAACGAAGTTACACACACTATAAGTCTTTTGTAATAGACATAATTTAATTTTTCACCTTTGTGAACCCCTTCACCCGAATATATTTTCTGGATCCATGTCATTCTGTAGAGTCCGAAATTCGATACTAGACTTGCAAGTGTCGTCTATTTTTTTTAAATGCAATATATTTCAGCCAAATGAAACTAGCACCTAAAGAAATTATAAGATATTTCGTACCCTTCTAAGGAATAACAGAATTACCAAATTGTCAACACACAAAGCCACTGGAGAAAGCTTTTTGTAATTTTTCGTGGGGAACGACATCCACGTTTGGTCTCAAACTAGAGCTTTCAATATATATAAGTGAAGAAGCCTAGCAATTAAGACGTTACAGACCTAATGTGAAAGACCTAACAGTTCGTCTCTTAGTCAGACCGATGTTTCTTTTCCTCTTATACATTAAAAGCTGTAGTTTGAGGTCAAACATGGATGTCGGAAAATTATTTTTCGCCTTAATAAGGGAGCCAACATTTACTTCCTGGAAGTTTGGTGGTCAGTAAGGATAGAAGTAGCTATTTATTGCAATATATGGTAGGAGTTATGAAGGCTATCCCCGGGGGTTGTGGGCGTCCATTATATATATATCGTAATGAACTTGAAATATATTGATAGCAAAGCACAAGAATATGAAATATGGAAAAATATATCATTGTGAAGTTGCGCATAATAATGCAGCATGACTACAACAAGGGGGTAAATATTAATAAACACATAAAAATCAAACAGAGAATTTATTGAACTATACATAGTAATGATTATATTTACTTTCTGAAAAGACGTTACAATCCCAGGCGGGTAGACTTCTGAAGATGTAACCAGCAGATTGAATTATTAGAATTCAAGCTTCATCATTCTTTTTAAATAAGTTTGGCTCTGCAAAATGAATAAAACACTAAAATAAAGGAATAATTACTGGCAGTTCAGTGGTTTTTAGTGATAGAAATTAATATTCATCAATGTAGAGGGTCAAAAGAAAGTGCAGAACCAGGAAGCGCGCCTCTCTCCTGGAGTAATAAATTTACACTTATTATAAGGTTTTAGGAATAAGTCAGTCTGGCTTAATTTTCAAGCAGATTTTTCCCTCCAAAATACAGAGATTGGCAACTTTTTTGGTGTACTCTCAAAAAGAAACAATACAGGGTCATTAAACATGCCATTGAAACTACTTCTTAATCACCTTGTACCGAGTGGCGCTCATTAAATTATGGCTTGATTTTCTTCTATTACTATTCAATTATTAATGCAGTTTGAACAAATTTTATGATATAATAATATTAATTCATTAAAATATTTGCTTTTCCTGAAAATCGTTGGTTCGTTGAATTTACGGCCCAAGGACAGCAAGGAACATTCTGTGCCAGACAAAGCGTTTTCTTGAAAATACTCTTGTGCATTTGACGTACGATTTACAATAGCTTAACAACACAAAGCGTAGTCAGCGAGGTGTTTTTCTGTACGAAATCACATTTCTTAGATCGAGTGTTTTAAAAAAGAATATTGTTTATATATATATATTTAATATTTTTGCTTTTATAGCAGGTATTGTGGCAATAGCAATTACTCATAACACTAATATCACGGCAAATAAGGCAAGGGATAGAATATGGGGAGATTTAGACAGGGAAATTTAAATTTTAGATGGAAATACAATTAAAGCTCCTTTAAAAAATTCTAGAAGTCAGCCACTCCGATTGCGAAAGTACATGCTTTGTACATCTTTTCCACAAATATCTAACAACATTCCTCTTTGAAGGGTGTGAAAATATAAATGAATTTTATCTAAAAATAAATAGCAGACTTTTTAAAAATAAATCTTTCCATGCATTGACATAAGCAGGGGGTGTTAAATGGGGTTGTCATAGAATTTTGCATATTTAACATAAGAATATGCGAATTGTATATTCTTATGTTAAATATGCAACATAAGAATATGCGAATTGTAGCTCTATAACCACCCATTGGACCCATAACCTCCCTTATGAACTTTCTGCGTAGACCTATGAGTTCACATACCGTATCTGGCACACCTGTCGTAAGTTACTGATTCCTGCCATAGGTATTCAATTATCAAATGTTCAATATTTAATTTAAATGTAATTTTATATTTGTCCGCGTGCCTCATATAATGTTTACATAAGAGTTCTAATACTCTTTGTAATTATAACATAATTATGAATAATTATATTAATTTTTAATGTATGAATTTAAAAAAAAATTATTATTATTTGCCAGTAAATGGGTTAGAATCAACTCTCATCTTAAAAAAATAAATTTATTGTCATAAAAACCGAGAACCGCTGCTCTAAACGTTAACTTTTATTCATGGTCATGTATGTTGACGATTCCTTGGTATATTGTTATTTGTTATATTTATTAATTTATTTTGTGTATTTATTGTTATTTGTTATATTTATTCATTTATTTTGTGTTATTTATTGTTATTTGTTATATTTATTCATTTATTTTGTGTTATTTATTATTATTTGTTCTGTTTATTTATTTATTTTGTGTTATTTATTGTTATTTGTCATTTCTTGGTATTTATTATTTGTTATTATATCATTGTTGTCACCGTGAGACAGGGCTCACGTTCTGATTGTGCGTTTTAATTTTTTATTGAAGGCATTAATGTGTAATAGGCAGAATAAAATATTAGTCATCTGAAATATTTATTTAATTTTTAAAATATTTCCAATAGCATGGTATTTAGAAAATATAAAATGGCTCTGCAGTGCCGAAGTGGTAACGCGTTCGTCTAGTGAGACGATAACTCGGGTTCGACTACTAACGGTACAGAGAACGCTTACTTAGAGATCTCATAAAGATCCCACTGTTCACTGTAGTCCGGGGTTTTTCCCTACGCCTAAAGAGGTTCGGATTCCTCAGAAAACAATAGGTTCCGATGCAGCATAACAACTGTATTCTTTGATCCGTAAAACCCTAAACGAACAAAATATAAAATGGTACGATAATAACTTGTTAATATACCATGTTTCTATTATAAGCAAAAATTATCTAACGATTGTATAACAGTCGATCCTATAAGAGGCAAAACTCAAGCATTTTTTTTTTATTTCTTGAATAGAATTGTGGTTTCTTATTAAAAAATTGTAATTATAATTTTATATTTATCATTGAAATAAATGCATTTTAAATTAGATTAGTTCAGAGTACAGCTGTGATGACGAAGCACCTACATGTTATTGCTTTATTTCAAGGCTTAATTTATATTGAAATGTTTTAGTTTAAATTGAGTTTAATCTAATTTACACTAAACAAAATTTCTATTTATTTTTAGCCACATAAGCAAATAAAAACAACCAGTTGTATAATTAAGAAATTATTTTACAATCGTGCTATGCTCCCACGTTCAAACGTTTTTGTTTCTGTCTTTGAATATTATGTTTGAAATGAACTATATAATTCATTTCTGCAGAATTTATGAAAGTTATTAGAATTCGTTTAATTAAAGAGATTATATTAAACACATTTACTGAAAGCTGATTAAGAAAAAAATTAAATTAGGCTAATTTAATTGGGTTCACTCTGAATTAATTTGTATTATTTAATTTAACTATGCATGATAATTAAAATAAAATGCCATCGATTATGAAATTAATAATCTATATCTGGTATCTCATATTACTGCCACGATATGAGGGGACTAAACGCAAATAGCATACATAAGACCTTAATTTTATGTAGACAAACTCTTACATTGCCCGTCTTTGCCATTGCATATGACATCATAAAAACCCGATTTGTAAGCAAAACCTTCATTACAAATGTAATAATATATTACGTTCAAAAGAGAGTTAAAATTACAATAAAATATAATTGAAAAATGAGTCCTCTCTTGGATTTATGATCAACCTCAATCGAAAAATTGTCGAAATATTTCTGTTCCTTTTAGTCATGCATCTGTAATACAAATATCGATATACGGATACTTTTAATTATAGGTAAAAAACTGATTACAGAAAATTTAGGAAATAAAGTAAATTTCATTTATTTTGTACATAAATTTACTTCTTTTTAATTAGCCTATATACTCGTATATGCTTCTCTAAATGTGTTCTATTTTGTAAGTATATAACGCCGAAGTTCCACCGAGATTTACCATAGGTTCCGCAAGAAATTTGTATGCCCTAAAATTTTAAAGAAAATCTGTAAATTGTGAAATTTTTCTCATGACATCAGCTTAGAATTGGAAATAAAATAAAAATATCTTCCCTCTAACCAAAATTCAAAGATTTTGCGATTGTAAAAAAAATCAAGTCACACTCATCCTACAACCATTTGACAAGCTACAGTTTTCTTCCATAAATACTTATACCATTTCATTAAAAATTTTCTTGCTTCTACACCGAACTTAGGTAAGTGCCAACTAACCTTTTAAATTAATTTATTGCTATATTTACGTTTATGAAGCGTTATGTTTATGTCAATTCAGCGTTACGTTTATGTCAATTCAGCGTTATGTTTGTGTCTATTAAGCGTTATGTCTATCACGGTTTCAAGCGATGATAACAAAAACAGCCTTATTGTTTTCATTTAGTAATATTTACAAAGGGGTTTCGTGGCCAGGTATGTGGTAAAAAGTGTGCCGTACACGCGCGATTATAAAACGTTTGTGAACTACTTATATATATATATGTTCAATTACTAAACAGTCCCAATTTAGCAATTGATGTGGTAGCAGCATTTAAATTACACCAAGTCTTACTTAGATTTCAGTGTAGACTTGTAATTTAAAACTGAATCCATCAATATTTTTCGAAAGGTACTTCATACGGAACACCTTATACGACTTTTGCACATACAAGTCCGTTATAGACGCGTTTTTTGAAGATTTTATAGCATTCGAATTTATAAATTACTCTTCACTTCTAAACAATTTAAATAAAAAATTAATTCAAATTAGTAGCACAAAATTTATACACTAAATTATATTAAAGCAAATATTTATCTGTTAATACATTTTTGTGATAACATAGATGTGTTAACACTATGATAAACCAAAATTATGTCTTGACTAAATTATCTTCCTTGCATCTTCCTAGCTCCTTCAGCTCCAGAGAAGGAATCCCTGTTATCTGTGAATTCGACGTCTGCAACGTTAGATCTCAGCTCCTGGGGATCTAATGGCTGCCCTATCACACACTTTGAGATTCAGTATAAACAACAAAGACATCAACAATGGATTCTGTTTGCTGACAGAATTTCTCCAAATCGAAAAAGCCTTATCTTAGCAAACTTGGCGCCGAGTACCTATTATCAACTTCGGGTCACAGCTCATAATGAAGCAGGGCCAACTGAAGCCGAGTATTTGTTGGTCACGGCACCAGAACTACGAAGTAAGCATTTGTTCCATCTTTATATGTTTCAATTGGTGTTGTCAAATTAATTCGAAGAACGTACCTCGTATATCTATCTTTTTATGGCGCATTGGGGAAAAGGGCATTCTGCCCTAGGTTCTACAATTTTCTCAGGAATTCGATCTGTGGTTGCTGAGGGAATCAAACCCAGGACACGGTGAGGGGGTTGCACAAAAACGGATCGCGCTTTACGGTATCATTGGGAGTCTAATGTAATTTAATGACCCGTTTAAAGAATGTGTTACCACAACTAGGGCCGTAGAAACTCAAAAATTATGGGGGGTGACTCATATAACTCGTGATATGGCGTTAAATAGAACCATGTGTTTTACTAACCTTGTGTTTGTGTTGATCCTCTTACCTTACTCCACTGACTACTACGTCATCATAGGGAAGTGGTTTTCCATTTTTCCGAGTATTTCGAAGTCCTTATGCCCTAAGTATCATTCCGGGACTGCAGTGAGCAGGGTTTTTTCCACCGTTAAAAGTTTGATCCAAATTAATGACGAACTACCTGAATACATTACCATTGTACCACCGCAGAGCGCTTGTATTCCATATGATGTTGTTATACTATAATAATTTAAAACCTATTGTTTATTTAATTGATGTGTTTTATATCAGGAGGTGCTGGATTGCAAGATGCAGTTTTGGTCAGTGGAGGAGAAGCTCTTCCATTTTATCTCGAACTTGAAGTCATCTTACCAGTATCCTTGTCGCTTGTAGTCGTGGTTGCTGTCCTCGTTCTTGTCTGCCTCATCGTTCGTAAAAGGAACCCTTCCTCGGACACTACCACAAGAAGTGCAGGTTAATAAATTATTGCCTAATAATCAAACGGAACTGCATTTACTAATGATAATAGGTTCGGCGTCCATTTATGTAATAGCCTAACGTTTAGACAAGCATCATTAATTGAGAGGTTCATTTGTTCTCTGATGAATACCTATTTCTCCATTGCTTTAGATTTCGGGCACCTTTGGCGATAAGATTATGTTTAAATGATAAATGTTCACATACGTAGACGAAAACGCCATTTAAAGCTTCTGCAACATATTAGTGTTCCAATAAATTACAGTATATGTCCAAAATAGTCACAAAGGTTATGTTTATTACGACCATTTTAATATCGACATTCTTTAGGGAATGCAGCTTGTAAATTTGTGTAATTAAATATCCTGCATTTAGACGAACTTCCTCAAAATATACCCTTTTATTGTAAACTAAGAATTGGAGGATATAATAAAGCTCTAACAAAATTATTAATGATAATAAATTATTGACATTAAACTATAACATGCAGTGGAACATTTATAGCAGAATTTTCAGGTATTACGGTATATTTCAGGTATTTTTGCTTACCAGCGGGGAGTAGTTTTGAAATGGCCAAAATATTGCTTGCGTGATAATTAAACGTTCCCTAAAATGTACGGCTAACTAGATATTCAAAATAATTTTAGTTGAAAGATTAATTAAAAAGAAAAATTATCACTGTAGAATTGTTATTGTGTTTTACTCTTATACAATTCACATTTGTTGTTGGCCATTAAAATTGCAATAACAGGAAGAATAAATAAATTTGTTTCGAAATTTGCAAAATGGGTAGGCCATAGAAACAAATGTAAATGATTAAAAGCGAGCACATATGTAAACCATGTGTGTAAGTAAAGCCCCACCTGGAAGTATGTATTATAATAGATTACGAAATGCTCGTATAAAGAAGGGAATTGTGTTTGCTTTCAGTTTTTGCTCACTAAAGCAGTTTTGCGCAGACTATTTTTATTGCCGACCCCAATTTTGTGTAAAATTTTGTCGTGATCCCTGGATGACGAAACCTCTGGATGTCGCGATCCTTCTAGATGAACTATCCTATACTTAAAAAAATGTTATGTACATATCATGTCACTTCTTTGAATTTGGCGACCCCAAAATATTTTCTCACGACCCTTAGAGGGGTCACAAACCACGGTTTGGCACCACTGCATTAAAGGATCAAGTTTATCCCGACGAAACTGCCAGATTAAGGTCTTGGTAGACCCTAGGAAAAATATTTTTCTGTCCCCGTTTTTCTCAAATTAAACTATTGTAATTATTTCATTTGGGAAATAATGTAACTTTTGTTATTCAATCCTTAATTAAATTCATATTTATTTAAAACTAACTATGCATATGTACTTCAAAAAATTAGGAATAAATAAACGGGAATATAATTTTTTTATAATGTACGGATTAAAAAATTTATATTAAAAATCCCTTTTCATTTCACCCTTTCTTCAACAAAATTAGCAATCACTTCCTCTTAAGTAATACTGTTTCGAGCATATTTTCTAAGCAAAATACAATTAGATAATTTAATTTTCATCAACTTAAGAAATTTCATAAAAATAAAATTTTCTCCAGTTGCATTTGAAGTTGCGTTCGTTCTTCACCGGTTCAGACTCTAAAAAATTAAACTCTTCCCGTCGAAAAGCAAGGCTAGCATGTGATAGGTTTCAAAATTTGATCAAGAGAGAACTATGAGATTAGAGAATTCCTGATTATCCTTTATAAACCTAGATGTTGGTTATAGACGGAATGCGACCACAGTTATGTGAAATGGACGTCAATGTGTAGAGCAAAAGCAAACATATCGATATGAGAAACACAAACTGCCTTTTCACCTAGATAAACGATAAAATAAATATTTCGTGCGCATGAAACTGGGTGATCATTCAGCCATATCGGACACCTTTAGCTCAACATTTAGGGTGCTTTACATATCAACTGGTGTCTACACCTAGAGATTCCACATCCTCTGCAACATCGGTATGTATTTTCTGATGGCTCAATGATGATGCTATCGTTAACTCTACAGTACACAGGCGTATGCAATTGCAATGCTTTTAGGAACTTTAAGCAGGGATTAGCGAATATTATCGCTGGTATCAATATGCAAGCTCATGTTGAACAAATTCGTACCTCATGGATCCCTAACGACAGAGTAAATGATCTTTGTGTAATACAAAGCCAAATAGACCCTAAGTCTCATGTTATGTTATAGGATTTTATTGGACTTAACTTACACTAGTGACTTTTACGTATTCAATGAATAGCTTTGTATACTTATAGCTAAAACGCTTTCTTATGATACCTGCTTTCTGTTGGGTGGTATAGTTAAGTATTGGAAAATAAATTAAAAAGCTCATAAACTTTTAAAATTCTTGGAAGACTGTGACGACATTTATCATCTGGTGATGAATTTTGGAATTAAATTTAAAGTTTTGCATAAAATTTCACATAAATGTTATATATTTCCTTAGGCTAATATTTAATATTCCAGTGTGATAGAGTATATATAGAGTGTATATTTCAATTGTCACAGCGTATATTAATGCAAGAAAGTATATTTAATGTTATATCATTCAGCTTCTCTAATAGTATTTTTTTTTCTTCCATCAAAATGAGATCATTAGAAGTCTTATTCATAAATGGAAGAAAATATAATATTGACAGTTGCTAATTAATGACTGGTATCTTCTATATTAATAGTGCATTGAATTGGTTATCTCAATTTTCTTTAATTAGCGGCAAGTACAACATATGCATCTTCACGTAAATCGCACACTGAATCAGTTCATCTGTGTGAAATGGAAAAGTCTGCATATCAGAGACCAAACAGCCGAGCAGCAGATCCAATTTATTATCCAACCCCTTATGCTACAACCCACATTGCTCAGCAGGAAGCTGCAGAAAGGGAATCTGCAAGGCGGAAAGCATATGAAGCTGCAGTAGAAAGAGAAGTACGTTACATAAAATTAGGAATGTCAAAATATCCTCCTATTCTGTAACGCGGTGTAATGCATGGGCTACCATTGGTAATCCATCCATTACGCACCAATACTACATTCACTCTCATACACACAAGTACCACTAAGTGATTACTTTTCAAATTTTTTACGTAAATGTCACCACGGTAATGAAAGTTATTTTCATTCCCTTTGCCTCTTATGGATGTATAATAACTTTCTTGAAAGTATGAAATAAGGTTGTATTGCAAGGTATTTGTTTTATCTATTTAAAATGTCCTGCGGTCAGATATTTTGTGGAATTGCTCCAATCGCATATGTTGTTTACAATGCACTGGCGAATCCAGCGATGGGCAGCCTGGGCCATTCCAGTGATTCTTAGCATTCCCTGCTTCCATGCCACGCTGTCCGCTGTCTTGATCAGGAGCACTCCAGCCATCATTTCACCACGCTGGCTAGACTGTTTAGCGAATTAACCCTCCCCTTCCGCCTTTTTATCCGTGCAGCAAATATTAATTTGCTTTATAGATAGAAAGCCCCAGCCGCACTATTTAAAGGCGAGGTAGGACACTAAGTCACGGCACCAACCGGTTCCACACATCATCGTATACGTTCAGCGTGTGGGTCTCCTTTCAGTTAGATAGCAGCCTTTTGCAAGCTATCTATATATATATATATGTGTGTGTGTGTGTGTGTGTGTGTACAGAGAGAAAGAGGGGGGGGGTGGATAGACAGACAGTGTAAACAAAATCACGGAAAAAAATTCACTACACGATTCCTTGTGAAAAAAGGATTAAAAAAAATATCCAGTGCATTTTTTGCTTAAAATCAATATTTAATAAGTTATTTCAAATCACAATTGGACCAATAAGTCCAACCCATCTAGCAACGCTTTAATACAACGACACATGCGTTTGCGCATGTACGGCCCTTCTACGAAGAAAGATGAGAAGCTAAGATTTCACGTGTTACTTCAGATTCAAGGGGTTGGAACTCCACCCAAAAGTTAGTTCATTTACGTCATAATTAATAGCAGACACTAGATTTGGCGATTTCTCGTGCAAAACCACTCATACCACGCATGGGAAGTAATTTTGTTTTGTTTGTTTGTTTTTTGGTTTTACGGCTCAAAGACTACAGTGGTCATGCTGCGCCGGGACCTACTGTTTTCCGAGGAATCCGAACCTCTTAAGGCCTGGGGAACCAAACCCCGGACTACAGTGAGCAGTGCGATCTTTTATGAGATCTCTGAGTAAGCGTTCTTTTTGCACTGCTGGGAGTCGAACCCGGATTAGCCGCGCAATAGGAGAACGCGTTACCACACTGCGCCACCGCAGAACCGTATGGGAAGTAAACGGATAGAAATGTGAGTTTGCCACTAGATTCAACCACTTTTCTTCGTTGTTGTGGGAAAAATATTATAATTAATAGTAACTTTTTCTTATTTTGTAAGTAGCCGCGTCCCAGCGACATTTCTTCGCGTGCCAGTCTGACAGGCTTGCGATGTATTTGCTATCAACAGTATAGTAAAGTGAACTCTAGACCCGCGCCT
This sequence comes from Dysdera silvatica, assembly GCA_006491805.2. Lineage (NCBI taxonomy): Eukaryota > Metazoa > Arthropoda > Arachnida > Araneae > Dysderidae > Dysdera > Dysdera silvatica. The sequence continues at coordinate 96,984,023 of QLNU02015003.1, forward strand.
CTGCCCTTGAAATACATAATCCGCCACTGTCCGCGACGTGCACATTTTCCGATATTTTAAACAAAACTAAAATTGAAAGTCATTTGGTTTACCAAGTTCATTGGAGATACTAAGTTGCTAATGATACCCCTCCCCATTTGGAGTAGGTTCATGCTGCTTCTGAGTTTGCCATAGGCTATTTCCTTCCATTTGGAAACTGATGATCGCTATTTCATTTTTTAAAGAAAATTTCATATGATTAATTTTTGCCTCATTAATTGTAAAATAATAGATATTTTTTTTTTTCTCAAAGTACTTACTATAAGTTTTGTGGAAAATGAACAATGACGAACTGGGTCCTTTTCCTCTCGGGCTTTCCTTACTGCAGAGGTTATCAGCACGCTACTGCTGTCTCATGATATATGAATACAAAAACAACAGGATTAAATGCCGGGAAAAGGGGCAGATGGCTTCAAAATGGCTATTCCCCTTCCTTATTGCCGTACTTCTGCTCACTTTTCATAAAGTTACACATAATGATAGCGAGTGTGGAAGCTTTCAAGTATTACGTAAGCAATATTTTGGCCATTTTCAACACCACCCCCATTGGTAAGCAAGAATTAAAATTGGCTAACAGAAATAAGTACAAAATCGATCCCCCTCTCCCCTGATGTGCTTACGTAATACTTGAATGCTCCCTATGCCAAAAGATACATTTTTTATAAAGTTACCAGATTTAGAAAAAGATTGGTATTCAATTGGCTTTCTTTGGTGACGAAAAAACTTTCACTAGGTTGCCATACTTCGGAATTCCAATGACGTATTTGGACACGCAACTAAATTTTCAGGTTTGAACTTAACGAATAAGATCATTTGTGCTTAGCCGTGCCTCTCCAAGAATTTCTTTGGTTTGCTTTTCTAATGATGGGCGTGTCTGGAGCGTGATTCGTTCATCTTTGGCCTTAATTATCTTATTAAATATTGATTTTAAGCAAAAATTGTACTGGACATTTTTTATTCCTTTTTTCACAAGGAATCGTGTAGTGAACTTTTTCCGCCATTTTGTATAGACCCTATATATACGAAATTGCATCGTAACGGAGGATTATAACACTCATCTATAACCCCTGCGCGCGCCAATAACGTCACATTCTATTATACAACATTTTTCAATGAACGACAGGTAGATCCTTGCTACTATTAGAAACTTGACTGTCGACCAATGCGTGGTTAGAAAATGTAAAGCAGTAATGATCCTGAAAACAAATGATAATTTTTCTTCCGATAGATGGCAGCACCTAGAAAAACGGAAATGCCTTCAACATTTCACCGTTCCCACCCAGAATGTAACCAAAATTAATAACTGAAGATAGATGGCAGCACCTGTCAACATGGTCTCTAATTATATTATTATAATTTTCTACAGAAAAACAATTGTCACGAATTTAATTCCAAGTCAGTTTTTAACAACCTTATTAGTAAAAATCTACATCTTCTTTCATTTATCGATATTTATTTTTACACTCTATTTAATAAAAGAAAACCTATTTAATAGAATTTGGATTATGGTTTTGAAACGTGTGCAAAAGTATACGTAGGTGATTTCATTAAAAAAAAGAAAGGAAAAAAAAAAGAAAATTATAGTTCAGCTTAAAAGAGCGTGTCAAAAATATTATACATGTCAATTCCTCATTAAAAAAAATAAAAAATTTATTTCTTGTATTGACCAGTTCGCGATTGCGTTAATCCTGAATAGGGTAATGATATCTTACAAGTCATAATGGAATATATGCAAACATGAGCGTCCATATGAATAATTCTAATAATTGGGGAAGGGGATCAGAATAAATATTAGCTTCTTCTCATGGCTCTAAAACGTTTTAATGAATGTACAAGATACTAAAATGCTACAAAAATAATTGATACCGTTTGACAATTAGTAATGAGCTAAAAAGTACCTTATTTTAAAACCTACTTGTAAAACCTTTGAAACTAAATGCATAGCAGAATTAGGCAAATAAAATTTTTGAACGACTAGGGTGATCAAACCCCCCGACCCCATATGGGCGCCCATGTCAGTAAAGCCTCCGGGACCGCTGATAAAAAATAACG
>QLNU02015003.1:96986213-96998463 GCA_006491805.2 Dysdera silvatica
TTGAAGAAACAGGATAATAAGATTCTTAAGCTTCGGGACGATAATACAAATCGTGTTATGACCGATAAAAAACAAATTACCGATATTTTAGCCAATTCTCTTGAAAATCAGCTCAAAACACCAAGCCTCATTAATTCCCCGGTCTTATATATTGTGTGCAAATCCATAGACATCTTTAAAAACACCTGTACAGAAACCAAATCTTTCTTGCCTACATCACCAACTGAAATAACGAAAATAATTAAGGAGCTACATACTAAAAAGGCATGTGGACTAGATAATATCACAAACAAACATATTAAAAATTTACCTATGAAAGCAATAGTCCTTCTTACAAATATTTTTAATGCATCAATTAGACTTGGGTATTTTCCAGAAGTGTGGAAAACTGCCAAGATCATTGCTATTCCCAAAAAAAGATAACAGGTGCCTTAATCCATCAATGTATAGACCAATTAGTCTTCTCTCATGCCTAAGCAAAATATTTGAAAAATCATTCTGATAAGGTTGAATGACGAGGTAAACAAGAAACATTTGCTACATCCTTGCCAGTTTGGATTCAGAGAAAAACATTCTACCCAACATCAACTCTGGAGGGTAACGGAGTTTATTCTAGACGGATTTAATAGAATGGAATGTACTGCCACAATCTTTTTAGACTTGGAAAAGGCGTTCGACAAAGTTTGGATAGATGGTCTCGTATACAAGCTGCTTAGATTTAACATTTCGCATTACCTTGTGAGGGTAATTTCGTCTTATCTCAGAAATAGGGGATTCGTATATGCCAATAATCGTGAATTCAGCAACAGGAGACCCATTACTGCAGGAGTACCTCAAGGATCACTCTTAGGACCATTATTGTTCAACCTTTTCACTAGTGACTTTCCAGAAGTTAACAGAGGCATCCTTGCACTTTATGCTGACGATACGGCAATTTTATGTAAAAGTCAAGATATCAACACCGCTGTAAATAACCTTCAAGACAACTTAACGACTATAGAAAGATGGCTTATGGCTTGGGGTCTTACCGTGAATCCAGCGAAAAGTCAATTAGTTATTTTCAGAAACGGTGGGAAAATTGGCTCTTACTCAGTCACAGTAAAAGATAAAAAAATCGCTAACACAAACGCAGCAAAGTATTTGGGGATGATGCTAGACGAAAGACTTAGTTTCAAAAGGCATTTTGAAGTTACTAAAAACAAAGCTCGTGCTGCCTTCTCCACACTGTTACCAGTTTTAGGACCTAAATCCAAAATGAGCCTTCCAACAAAAATTCTGGTATATAAATCTTCAATTAGGTCAATTCTTCTTTACTGCTGTGCTGTATTCACCTTTCTCGGTCCAGATAAAATGAGAACACTACAAATAATTCAAAATAAATGTTTACGAACAATGTGTGGAGCTCCTTGTTTCGTTTGAAACTCAAACATACACAAAGATTTAAAAGTCGAACTTCTTCACACAGCAGCACTCGACCAATGCTTCACCTTCTTTGGAGAGCTGGAGGACAATCCAATAGCATCACTCATTGAATCCTCAAGGTACTGCCTTCAATGCCTAATCTACTCCAAAAGGGACAGGCCACGTTCGGTTTTGCGTCTACGTGGGCTCATGGAACACCTGCAGCAAGGTGAACATTGTGCTTTGCGGATTTTTAATAATTAACTCACCTCGTGCTATCGTCGCTCGTGGTGAGAGCACTTGACTGCTCCCACTTACAGATAGTGGTTTCTTATCACAGAAAACCGGACAATGAACCAACACGTTTCAACTTGTTTTTTGGACCGTTTCATTCGTGCCAGTGCTATAGTGGCGCCTAACTTTATCATTAACTTAAAAGTGAATATCAATGCGAAATGCATGGGCGCTGCCTGGGTCATTTGTACAAAAGAATTAAATCTTTTGTAATTGCATTCCGTATTCTCTCCCCGCGTTTTGAAGGTTTCCCGCCTTTTTTAGTTCCCGCCCGATCCTGGAGGGAAGAGCAGATTTAAAACTCAGATAAGAATAGGGAGAATGGGCAATGAAAGTTCAGATGATTCCATTTCAAACGTTGGCTGGTCCCGGGTGTAGGGATCATGTTTACAAAAAGCCATCAGAAAGCAGAAAGTTAAACACCCAGCTGCGAGAAGATGCATAGAGTGCTTTGGTTGAGTTGAAGTTTTAATTTTCAAAGGGTTTGAAAGTTTAAAAACTGAACAATTTCGCTTGGTTTGTCAAAACCTTCCTTGGTTGGCGGCTGTAAAAAATGTTATTTGGAAATTGTGGCTCCATCTATTGGTGAACGTAGAAGCAAAACTTTTGAATTAATATTGTGGTTGGATCAACAGATTCTAATTGTTCTGCTGAGGATGTTAAAACGCCAATTAAAGCTGAAGTGGATCCGAGGAAATCTAAAGTTGGTGTTAGAGGCATGGAATTTGTGGGTAAGAGAGTTATTGTAAAATGCTCTTCAGAAGAGGACAGAAGGCGGTTTCAAAGTGTATTAGAAACTAAATCTAATTTGACCTCGTCTTCTGAAAAGGGTAGAAATCCAATGCTACTTTTAAAAAATGTTCCTAATGATGTCAGTGAAGCAGAATTAATTAATGTGCTGGAAGAAAAAATCCCGAATTAAATGAATTTAGAGATGTGTGGAGACAAGGTTTTGTAATTTTGAAATTTGTTTTGAAAAAATTCACTGATATAAAACACATTGTTTTGGAAGTTAACCCAGGTTGTCGCAAAAAAACTTCTAGTGTTCACCTCACTGAGATTGAACTGGACTATGTGTAGAGTGGAGGATTTTACAGTGTTAAGTCATTGTTTCAAATGTTTGTCATACAACCATAAGGCTGCTGAGTGTAGAAATCCTACAACTTGTTTCAAGTATACAGGAGAACAAAAGAGTTCAGAGTGTTTTCAGGAGATTCAGGTTTGTGTTAATTGTGTTCGATTTAATATAAGAACTAAAGATGTTGGCAAAAAAGTTGATTTTATTCATAGGCCTTAGTTAGGCTAGTTAGTGCTTTAACTTACTTCTGTAAGCCTCGTGGTATACGATGTGAAACACCAGGAGATAAATTGTATTCAATATTAAAAAAAAAAAATGCTCGACCTGTAGTTTCAGTCAGGGGGCACAAACTAAAGGAATTTCTTCACTATCTTAAACTCAGTTTTATACTTATCTGTATCAAACCGTTTCAAGTAACGAAAGCAAATCGTCATTTGCTCTACAGTTGCAATATCTGTGGTTTCATTACATAAAATAGAAAAACATTTGGCTTCATTCATCTCATTTGCAATGTGCTTCACAGTGGAACCATTAAATGCTGAAATAATTTAATTTTGGATATTCCGATTTATGTTAGTTGCACTTTTGCACAACCTTGTAGATGAACTTTCAATATTGCTTCTCCTGCATCAACTCGGAGTCGCAAAAGAGCTCTGAAATTTCCTTCGCTGTGGCATAGTTCTGACAATACGTCCTCACAATCCATATGCCCTCTCATGGTCAGCCCTTGTCTTCTACAAAAAATCACTGCTTCGATAATAGGTTGAAGAATAACCCTATTCTGCAAAACTTGCTTTTGCTTGCCTCTGCTCAATGCTTGATCCATAGACGCCTTTATAACCTTCAATGACCCTTATAAGCTCATCGGCTTTGAGAACTGCATCCATACGTTAGAGAAAAGTTTCATGTTGGCTGAATTTTTCCAAGGCCTTTTAATTATTAAATCCTTTTGAAACGAGTTGATCTGTGGCTTATGACAACCTTAAACCGACTTCTTGGGGTGAAAAGTGAACACAAAATTTACAATAGGCACTGTCCTATACCCTTGAATAAGCTAGTCATTTATGCTTATTCAGCGAAGATAAGCAGAACTTCCGACTGCGGTGAGGTTTCCTTGGTTTGATACAGCACTAATCACAGTTGTAGGAAAATTGTCATTTGCATATGGTTCCCAAAGATTTTTTGGCACTGTTACCTTATCTCCATCGGTAACGTTAGCTTTCTTAACGTAATGAGAAATATCTGTACCTAGAATTTCCATTATTTTAACTGTGTTTTGGTCCACCTTTATTTCCTGAAAACTGTTTGAAAGCAGCCCCGGGTTACTGCTTTTTCTTGTCTCGATTGTAGTCTCATCACTGTAACAAGAGTTCAGAGAAATGTCGTTGGGTACGTCATTATTTTCGATCTTATTTTTTTTAAAACACATTTTACCAGTGTCTGTTGGCCTAGCATTTTTCGTTTTCCACTGATTGAAAATTGTTCCCCACACACGTCCTCGTTCCCGCACTATCGATTCACTATTATCACACTTGAAGTAAGGTTAATACGTTGTATTTATTCACATTCGTACTTTTCTGACTAAGCAAATTGCATCATCGAGTCTCTGAGCTAATTGCTGATTCTACGGCAGAAAGATGCCTATAACGTCACGTTTTAAGGTATCCGGTGCTTTTTCAAACGTAGACCTAATTCTCTATTGTGCTAACATTTAATTGATTTATTTTAATTCTAAACTCTGTTCTAATAACTTTCGCTTTTTGTATTCCAAGGAGGGCTCGGGGGCCCCCTCGGCCCTCTACGTAGGTGCGCCACTGCTTGCGACACAACTCGCAAATTATGAAGGTTACAAGAGAAGTAGAAGGAAATCTACACATTACGAGTTGTGTCGCATCTTCAAGGTACATATATGTAGGATATTCCAGTTAGAATAATATGTAGCAAGATAGGTTAAAGCAAAATCATCATTAGAAAATTATAATAAATAAGAGAATATTGTCTAACCTAGATAGCCCCCAGAGACGCCGTCCATTCTTTCAAATCTTCCACCCCCTCCTCCCGCAGGGTCTCCCCAACGAGAGGAGGAGGATGAAGAGGAGGTTCCCTGAAGTTCATCCAAAAGCTCTGGAGGAATATGCACTGAAGAACAAGAGCAAATAAGAATCAAGAAATTGGTATATAGCTTACTTTACTTTTAGATTCAAATACATTTATTACAGGATGTCGGGATGAAAGTTATGCAGATTTATCAAACGCATGTAAAAAAAAAAAGCACTTATTATAGGCATCTCTTGTTTACACCATTACAGAGTGGAATTGCTAAAGTATTTTCTTTTATAATTATCTTGATGAATTTGAACAGGGAATAAATGGGTGGTACGGCAAACATCCGTTGCCGATTTTATTGCCCATTGTTTGAAGCATGTTTGGTGTAACTGAGGGCACAGCATCTGTTATGCAAGATGTCAGATGATGAAGGAAAGTCCGTAGACATATTGTGGTCAGTGACAATTTAGCACTCTTGGAAAATAGTTTTATTTTTTTCTCAGAATAAATTATTGAAGAATTTTATTTTAAATATTTTAGTTTGTTTTTAATCTTTTTTGTTTTTAATTTAAAAAAATTTGTACAGGAAAATCCAAATTGTCCTTTGATGTTAAAATATATTCAAAACAAATTTCATGGCAGATCTTGTATACGTAATATTTGTAATAAAGAGCTTAATCTGCACCAAGTCTACATTAAAACAGATTATAAATTTTAGTATATCTTTGCATACGTTTGAATTGCAAGGTTTGTGTTAAATTGATTAGTTTAATTTTGTTGTTAAAAATGATTTTTTCACACAAACTATTTTGAACGTAAGTTATATTCCACATGTATTGTTATATGTCTTTTAAGTGTAGTCGAAGCGTAAAGTACTAAGAATAAATTAACTACATTAAAACATTCTATGTTTATATTGTAGATATTTAGTGGTATCACTCATTTTAAAAATATTAATAAAATATATATATAAAAATATTAACAAATCATAAGCCCCTTGCAGCATTTATAATCCCCACCCTGTATTTTTTCAAATAGTTTCTCTTTAAAGAAATTGAAGCTACGACCTTTAATTAAGACCATACACGAGACAATTTGCGTGTGTCTTTGGTAAAACCCCATAGGTAAAACCCAGTAAGGTTAAATTTGGCAATTGAGGAAGACGATCAATTGTGTGTGTTCGCATCTACCGATCTGTCTCCTAGGAATATCTCGATTCAGACGATCCATATCGTTTTGGTTAAAGTATGATGTTTTAAATATGAGCAGCTCATGAAAAAACATTAAAAAAATAAGTTGTGCGGAGTAAATCAGAAATGTTAATAATAAATAATTTTGGGAGATAATTTTGTTATTTTGAATATTTTTATTATTCTGATACGTTTACTTAGATGAAAATTTACAGAGAGTCCGAGTTGTAGCTGAGTTGTTAATAACTCGTCTTAGCTACAACTCTGAATTTCCATCTAAATTAATTCAGTGGTGAATTTAACCGACTATTACCATGTTTACTCGTATTAAATGATGTTACTTTATACTACACTTCGCTTGCTCCATTGTTTACTTTTGTCCCAGAAAACGTAATGAGGAAAATTATACACACAGATAAAATTAATTTGACATTCTTAGATCTATCCTATTTTGTATATAATATATCCATACTTTTAAATTTATAAAATATTTATTATTTACTTTTAATTATTATTAGATTAATACAGTGACAGAAAACATGTTTTTAAAATATTTTTTAAAAGAAAGAATAAAAATTTTTAATGGAAATATTACCTGGATAGTGATATATGTGGACGTCAGATTTGGGTGGTCTCGGAGTTCGCTTGACGGTGGCATATTGTGGTTCTTCTTGCAACTATTGGAAATGCGTTTAAAAAAATCAGAATGAATGAAAACATGCATACATGACAATTAGCAACGGTTCATATTCAGAAATAGTAAATTGCCACAAAAAATTTATGATGATTAAACGGTTAGATCCTTCTAAGGTATTTATATACAAAGTTGAATAGAACATTATAAATGTTTTAACGGTTAAAACTATTTACATAACGAAAGCCGAAGTTTAAGGGGATACGAGTTCAGAAGTTAGGGGGTCCGTGAAATCGATTTTTTTTTTACCGCCGCCTGGAGCTTGTAAAAGCCCAAGCTGTTGAATAGGATTTTATCGGAAGGCTTGTTAAGAACATGGGAACCGGATGTCCGTTACTTCTAACGAAGACCGTGAGTTCAGAATAGTAAATACGATTCCCGACATAAAAACTTGTTTTCCCTTTAAATTCCGGCATTATAAATGTAATCTGTTTGGATGTTATGAAATGAAAATCATATTGAAAGGGAAAAATGTTCAAAAACAAAGATAACTAAGAGTCGGCTTAGTGACAACTGGCTCGACTTTACATCACCGGATAGCAAGTACGATCCACGAAATGGGATTTTTTTATTTATATTTTCCGCTTATTAAATGCAGTCCTTTGCTGTGAAATAAAGCGACACATATATTGAAAAGGAAAAAAAATATTGAAGAGCTAACAGTTAAAGAGACTATGTCGAGAAAACAGGATTTTTTGCACATGATAGGGAAGAAAGTAGGATTTCCGACATGGGAACGCATTTTTCGTTTTGTTTTTTTCTGTCAAACTTTAATTTATTTCTAATAAATGCAGTCTGGTGCTGTGAAATGAAACGACCTACATAAGGAAAGGAAAAACAAAGTTCAGGAGCACGCACATTAAGAGACAGGGTCGAGAAAACTGTCTTGTTTTACATCAGGGTAGCGAGTATGATTAACGACATGGGAACGAATTTTTCTTCTTTTTGTTTTCGAATTTCAATTTTCCGCCTAATAAATGCAGTCTGGTGCTGTGAAATGAAGCGACACACATAGGAAAATGGAAAAATATTCAAAAACACGCATTTTAAGAGACAGTTTAAAAATATCTGGCTTTTTTTCCATAAAAAGGTGAACCGCCGTTTAGGGGATACTGGAAACACAGTACCGGGGCTCTGAGCTTTTACAGGCCCACGATGCTGCATTTTTTTACCTGCGCTTGGAGCTTGTAAGGGCCGAAGATGATAAATAGGTCGAGAAAATCGGTACCATAGACCAGGGATTTATATACACACCTCCAACCCTCTCTAACACCCCTCCAGATTTTTTTATACGTCCCCTAAAAATCTGAACATACAATGTGTTTAATGAAATAACTTCGTTGAAATAATGAACTGTAATGCGCGTACCTGTTTATTAACTTTTTCTCCTAGTAGATGGCAACACAGGAGAGGCCTATATTGATTTTATCGTATCGAATGTAGTATTATCGTTTTTCCAGTTTGTTTGCTCATCATGCACAGGGAAGGACGCTTGCTGTCCTAGTTTTTGTCTTGCCATGTTATTTTTTTTCATAGTTGTTCTTCATATTTGTAGTTAGTTATAATTATTTTAGTCTTGTGTAAAATAAACTGTTGTTATATTGTTACTGTGTATATTAAAAAGGTTTTTTTGCAAGGTTTAACCAAAATAATATGCAACATAATATAAAATCTAGTCCTGCCCCCAGTTTATGATCCCGGGTAGAGTCCTGCCGAGGACCGTTATTTTCGCAGCAGCGGTCCTGGAGCTGACATAGACCCTTATGGGGTCGGGGGGTCGAAGTTGATCACCTAGTCTTTCAAAAATTGCTTTGTGAGTTCTTTCATAATGTTGCCATCCATTGAAATCAGCTGGCCAAGGTAAATATATGAATCAGCAATTTCTAGCTCAATGTTGTCAACTTGTATTTTTGTTTCCTCTACAAAATTATTGAACATGATCTTAGTTTTTTGTAGGTTCATCTTGAGTCCAACTTCTTTACTTCTAGTTGAGAGCTCCTGTACCATGTCTTGGAGTTCTGATGGGTTCGTTGAAAAAATAACAATGTCATCAGCAAACCGCAAATGATTTAAATATTCACCATTTATTTTTATTCCCTTGTCATTCCAATTTATCTGCTGAAAAATCATCTGTAAAGCTGAAGTAAAAAGTTTTGGAGAAATGGTATCTCCCTGCCTCACACCTTTACCAATTTTGATAGCTTCGGTATCTTTATGTAACCGAAATTTTGCACTTGCATTTTTATACACACGTTTCACCATGTCAATGTACACATCCTCGATGTCTGTTGATCTTAAAGAGTTGATGACTGCTGATGTTTTAATAGAGTCAAAGGCCTTCTCATAGTCAATAAATGCCACACACAATGGAAGTTCATATTCATGTGTTCTTTCAATTAATTCTCTTAATACTTGAATATGGTCCACTGTACTGAATCCACTTCGAAATCCAGCTTGTTCTCTTGGTTGAGCTGCATCTAATTTTTTCTGCAGGCGATGTGTTAGCACTTTTGTGAAGATTTTATAAATAGCAGGTAACAAGCTAATTGGTCGGTAATTTTTCAAATCCTCTTTATCACCTTTTTTATGCAAAAGAATTACTGTTGCAGAATCCCATTGGTTTGGTATGTTACCGCTGTTAAGACATTTGGTAAAGAATTTTGCAAGTATGTCTTCTACATATTCTCCAGCTTCTTTTAGGATATCTAATGTAATACCATCATCGCCAGGGGCTCTTCCTTTCTTCATACTTTTTATTGCAAATGAAACTTCTTCTTTTAAGATTTTAGGAGCTGTTCCTTCGACTATTTCAGTGTCTTCGTTTAATCCACTGTTACTTTCATATAGTTTTTTGTAGAATTCTTCAACTCTTCTAAGTATTTCTTCCCTATTTCTTGTTACGGTGCCATCCTCTCCTTTTAATGCAATGATGTGTTTCTTCCCAACAGATAAACTTCCTTTAACAACCCTAAGGCTCTTGTTATTTTCAATGGCCTTCCTTACTAACTCACAATTGAATTTTCTTATGTCTTCTTTCATGCTTTTGCGCAGAGTTTTACAAAGTTCTATGTACTCAATCCTGGAACTGGTATTTCGATTGTCCACCTTCATATCTCTTCGCCTTTTCATGAGCTGTTTCGTCTTCTCAGATAATTTGCTATTGTGCTTTTTACAGGTTACACCACCAATTTCCCCAGCAGTTTCAACTATTGTCTTAACAATGTTTTCATTTGCTTCTGAGATATCACTTTCATCAATAAGTCCTTCCAGTGCAGAAAAGCGATTTTTTAATTCCAACTTGAATGCCTCGGTATTTTCTTTTAATTTCTTTAAATCCACCCTCTTACTTACTTGTTTCCTAATGAGCTTCTGTCGTTCTAATTTAGTATTTAAGTGCACTTTACATCTCACCATTCGATGATCACTTCCAGTATTAAATCTGTTCAGTACACTGCAATCTTCAATAATTGATTTCTTGTTTGCCAGGATATAGTCAATTTCACTAGTTCCCCCATTTGGGTGTTTCCATGTCCATTTTCTTTGCGGTTTCTTCTTAAAAAATGAATTCATGATGCTAAGGTTTTCAGCTTCTGCAAATTCGATGAGTTGATCGCCACGTTCATTCCTTTCCCCATATCCGTATTTACCAACCGATGTCTCTCCTTGTTCCTGTTGTCCAATTCTTGCATTGAAATCCCCCATGATGAGCTTGATATGTTGTTTCCCTTTGGTGTGTAACTCTTTGATTTCTTCATAAAATTCTTCAACCTCTTCGTCGGTATGGCTTGATGTTGGTGCATATACCTGTACTATTTGAAGTTGGTATCGCTGGGTTAGTTGAACAACGAGCCTCGCTGCTCGATCTGATGTACTTTCAACTTCCAGAAGACAGTCTTTAATTCTTTTGTTGATTAAGAAGCCAACACCACTTGTTCTTCCAGTTTCCGTTCCTCTATAATAAAACAAATGTCCACTTTTAAGTTCCACCAACTCTTCACCTTTTCTTCTAACTTCACTGAGTCCTACAATGTCCCATTTGATCTTGTCAAGTTCTTCTTCCAATTCCTGAAGTTTTGCTTCAGAAGCAAGGGATCGTCCATTAAACGTAGCCAAGGTCAATAACAAACGGCAGCCTGGGCCATTCCAGTGATTCTTAGCACCCCCTGCTTTCATGCCACACTGACCGCTGCCTTGATCAGGAGCACTCCAGCACCTGGAGACTAGGGGCCATGGTTTCTGGTGTGTCAACATAATGGAGGAATTAGCCATAATTTCACCACGCTGGCTAGACGGGTTGGTGAATTAGCCCTCCCCTTCCGCCTTTCTATCCGTGCAGCAAATATTAATTTGCCACATAAATAGAAAGCTCAGCCTGCACCACTTGAAGGCGGGGTAGGACACTAGGTTACTGGCCTGGCCGGTTCCACACATCGTCACATACGTTCAGCGTGTGGGTCTCCTTCCAGTTAGATACCAGCAACCCTTTTGCAGGCCATATATATATATAATCAAAATGTATTTTACCCATATTAACAAGTTCTGCTAAAATCCGCCTTACATTACCAAATATCAAGATGGCTTCACTAAAATAATAGACTGCGAGGTGCTTCTTTAATCCATTAATCATAACAATAATTTTATTTATTTTCTACAAATACATAATACCGCATGTGTCCGTTTACAATGTACAAGCAGCTTTACATTTTCTCGCGATATATTCTTTACTCGTATCCGACAGAGGCACAATTAATCAAGGTGTTCTTTTGATTAATCTAATTAATCAAATTCATTACCAAATTCTACACATACTCATGTAAATATCAATAAATTATATGAATCAGGTATATTACGTAATCCATATTCCCTTTATAATGCGTTTATCAAACATTCACCTGGTAAATTTACTGCAGCAAGTCCCAAAAAACACAACATCAGGATGAGGAACTCAGGACCTGAAATATTAATCTTCAGACCCGTAAAACAATTGTCACCTCACACCTAATATAATTATTGTAAAGAGCATAGGGGTCCATTTGGGAGCATAGGGTGTTCAAGCCTCCCTAGCCGTTTAAAAATTAATTTGCCCAAACCTGTTCGGCATTTACTTTCAAAAATTTTACTGGCACATTTTAAAATAAGGTACCTTTTAACCCATCGCTAATTGTTAATCAATACCAATTATTTTTGCAGCGTTCTGATGTCTTGTACATTCTCTAAAATTCTCGACAGTTTTAAGAAGCAAGTAAAAATTTTCTGTTCTCCCCCACTTGAACTACTCGTATGGGCGCCCATGTAAAGAGGCATATAATTTAAAATTAAAGAATACGACTATAATAAATAATTTCCTTGTTAGAAAACGAATGTGGGCTTAAAGTGTAAGATTATTTATTTGTATATAAATATATTAAATTTAACATAACACTTTCAATCCTGGTAGACTGAAGGAACATTTGTGTTTTATTTATCAGCTTTAAGGAGTAAAACCATTAGTAGAAATCGTATGGAAAACATGGGTTCACAACAAAAAATCTGAATATAAAACCACGA
>QLNU02015003.1:96998563-97039220 GCA_006491805.2 Dysdera silvatica
GGTCCAGGAATTCCTCTAAAACCCAATTTTCGAATTTGTTCATTATTGGTATCATTACTCCATGAATAATTGTAACACTCATTTTCCGGCTCATTTTACTCTTCGCTTTCCTTAAAATCAACGACTAAATCTCCGGGTAAAAAGGAATAACCTAATTCGTCATTGAAAAAATCACTTTAAAGATCATAGCTTTCAAAATCACTTTGGCCATTATCAAATTATGTATAGCATATGGCGTCATGTAAACCGTGTTTACGAGAAGCCATTTCAAATAAAATGAAACAAAAGATGCCACGCAAGCAAATAAACAAGCAAATAATAAAATTAATTTGCAAACGAAAGAAAACAAGATTGAACGAATGCAAAACAAATTCCCAAATAATGTTTGGCGAGATTTTAGTTGAGTAGAGCTAACTAGATTTCAATTGCAACCATTTGTCAGCTTAGATCATCGAAGAGCATACCCATAAAATCAACCGCAGATAGTTAACGCCTCGGGAGGTGAGGGAGTTGAAGACGAGGGTCAAGCCCCTCCACATGCCTCACCCCCCGGCCGTACTGCCGTTTCAGGAAGCAAGTAGCTCGGGCGGTTTCGGCCGTTTCAGAAAGCAGAGAGTTAAATTGATCTTCGCATTTATCGCAATTTCCAACGATTTGTGACAATTTTCAAGAGCACCATAAAAAGCATCATCATCATCTGCCACCGTGTTGGCGTACCCCCGGTCGAGCAATTGTAGATGTCATTCTCAAAGTCCTTGCTGACTGCAATATTGACATGTATTTTCTCCGTGAAAAAAGGTTTGATGGAGCGTCTGCAATAAGTGGAAAGTACCATGGCGCCCAAGTAATTATATATGAGCAACACACTAAAGCCCCCTACGTTCATTGTGCATTGCACTGTTTGAACTTAGCCATAACTTATTCATCTCGAGTTCCGGCTATCTGAAACAGCTTTGGAACAGTAGGGAAAATCTGTAGTTTTTTTAATACACCAAAGCAAAACCTTGTTCTCACCAGCAAGATTAATGCAGCTAATCAGGGAGGGACAGAAATCGGCGCCATAAAATTGAAAAAATTATGCCCTACTCGTTGGGTAGAGAGACACGATGCCATCACAGTTATGGTTTCATTGTTTGATCAGGTAATTGAGCCTCTGGAGGAGATTGGTATATGAAATGACATGGAGACATGAACAGAAGAAGCTCATAACTTGTTATGTTCAATGTTAACATCAGGGTTTGCCGTAGAATTTTCTTCAGCTGATAGATTACTAAGATACAGTGTTCTTATGAGTGAAAAGCTGCAGGAGGTGGACCTTGATTTGTCAACTACTGTACGTGACGTAGAAGACGTTGTGAAAGCTCTTTCTATAATTCGAGAATACGCAGAGAACAAATTTCACCATCTCTTTGAACAAGCTGTTAAGAAGCTAGAACAGTATGAAGAAAATATTACTCTACCACGCCGTGTCACCAGACAAATTTACAGATCGAATTTTAACGTACAAACTATTAAAGAATACTACAGACTTTCTGTTTTCCTTCCATGAATTGATAATTTCATCACCCATCTCCGCGAAAAATTTCTTAACAACAAGAAATTTCTACAGCGTTTTGAGTTTGTTGTTCCGAATGGAAGGAAGCCTACACACGAAGAGCACGAGGGATTTGTTGCCTTATCAAGGAAATTTTCAGATGATTAAACTAGATCAGCAAATACTCTAAAAGCAGAACTTCGTTTTTGGTATATGAAGGTCTCTGCATTAAATAACGAAACAAGGAGCCCAATCGAACTGCTTAACCTTTATGAACAAAGAACTTTTCCTACTTTATTTGAACTTCTAAAAGTGTATGCTACACTCCCAGTGTCAACAAGCAGTGCTGAGAGGTCATTCTCTATGATGAAGGGGTTAATAAAAACTTATTTGAGAAATAGTATGAGTAAAACTAGACTGAATGGCCTTCAGCAATGAACATTCACCGTGAAGTAGAAATTGTTCTAGACAATATAATAAATGCTCTAGCTATGAAGAATCGCAGGAGTCTAGACTTCATTTTATGAATATGTTTTGATTACTATGTAATAGTATAACAATATCTAATCATAAGAGGAAGGAGATGGAAAAAGTCTCTAAGTAGACCAGTATGCATAATTATATCTTCATCTATTACTTGTGTTGTATTGTATAATCATAATCTACTACTACATCTTCTAATCGGTTAACTATTTTGTACTGTAGAATTGTTAGTAATTTAATAATGATAAATATTTCCAAAAAGAAAAAACAGACAACGGTCTTAGTAATTGATATAGCCTCAGACCATTTTCCCACCAAAAATTCTGTGTACCATTGACTCCCCCCTTGACAATATACTGGGTGCCACCACTGGTCGCAAGTACACATACCATTATGAATGCACCACAGTGGCTATGTCATCGTGACATACGATACTATATAGAGAGAAATTTTCGGGCTACAGTTATGAAAAACTTCGTGTTGAAAAACACGCATGTCTCCTAAGAAGTGAATGAATAATCCAAAAATTGCGATTTTTTACTTAAATCACTTCAGTTAGAAGATCGCGATATGTTCAGTTAGAGAGTCCTGCAGTTCGTTATTATTTACTAATCCAATTCTCTTAATCCCGCAAATAAATAATTCCTCTGAGAAGTCTCTGCTACTTAATTTTAAAATAAATACTACTAAATGTTTAAATATGGGTATTAAAATATGTAATTTCAATTTGCTATTATATGTAACATGTGTTCATCTTTGTCATAATATTTTTTACACGAACTGTTACAAATATTTTATTGCATTGTAATTGCGTTGTGTTTACTGCAAATATATTTTATCGTAGTGATATGATGGATAACAACATTTGGCGATACATACTTGGAAGATAGTAAAATATTACGTAACTGTAGTTGTTGAAATTTTATAAGCTTAATAGTTTGCTAGCGAATTTTAGTTTTTTGAAATAAAATTAAAACGTGCTCGCATCTTTTTTGTAGTTCGTGAGAAACAGGGTATTTGAAATATCAGTGCTAGGACGGGTAATACCATTTGGTGAACAATGGAGGAAATATTGGCTGAATTAAAGGAGCAATTTAATATTT
This sequence comes from Dysdera silvatica, assembly GCA_006491805.2. Taxonomy (NCBI): domain Eukaryota; kingdom Metazoa; phylum Arthropoda; class Arachnida; order Araneae; family Dysderidae; genus Dysdera; species Dysdera silvatica. The sequence goes on from QLNU02015003.1 coordinate 97,001,684, forward strand.
AGAAAGTGCATTCAAATAAAACGGTTTTATAATCACTGAACGTTGCAAAGGAATTCTGTGCTCTTCTAAATGAAGAAAACTTCAAAAAATTTCATATCAGATGGAGAAAGTGGTTTGAATATCTATTCAATGTTATCAAATAAACTTTTGTGATCTAATATTCAGAGGTGTTGTCTAATAGTTTAGAATTTCCAAGCAAAGAGATAAGGTTTCTGATCTCATTGTATGAAGCATTTTCAAAATCCCATTTGTATATGAGTTACAAATAATATATTAACCATGTGTACGGTGACCTTCGTTTCGGCATTAAAGAATACTAAGCATGCAATAAAAAGCGGGAAATGTTACAGTCTTTCACTACAAAACATTGCTGAATATTTGATTAGAAATTTGTATTCGAGAAGGCTGAATTCGAATACAAAGTATTACTTTTCTCCATCAGATTTGAATCCTTTAAAAGTTTTTGTCGCCCCCCCACCCCGTTGGCCCAGTATTCTAACGAGTAAACATAGTGCGCCGTTAACTCGGGTTCGACTCCCAACGGTGCAAAGAACACTTACTCAGAGATCTCATAAAGATTGCACTGCTCACTGTAGTCCAGGGTTTGGTTCCCTAGACCTTAAGAGGTTCGGATTCCTCGGAAAACTGTAGGTCCCGGCCCAAGATGACCATAGTAATCCTTAAACCATAAAATAACGAAAAAACCTTCTTCTCAAGGCTGTCAAACATTTTAGTGAATGTACAAGATACTAAAATGCTACAAAAATAATTGATACTGCTTGACAATTAGTAATGAATTTTCTCTCTTTTCCGTGTCCAGATCAAACATTACATTTCTAAAAATTTTGCCACCACTATAGCCTTGTTATTGGCCTGAAATAAGTTTTCCATGGTACATAGATCCGGTAAAGGCGGACAGATCAGCAAGAGTGCTGGACTTCGAATTTCTCCACAATGGCACTTCATGTCTCTGTCAATTGACAACCCCCACTTGATCGGGTTTGTCTTAAATTTCGGTACCCCAACCCTCATCCTATTCAATGTCCTCCAGACCAGCGGTCGCCAACCTTTCGGACCTCACGGACCACTAAATTCATAATTTTAAATCCCGCAGACCACATTTCGTGAATTTAGTGCAATATAAAGGCAAAAATTGTCATTCAGAATATGAGAATTTCTTAGAATATTATTTTTGTTTTATTATTAATAAAACATTAAAAATGCAAATAATGTCCAGATTTTGCTGCGGACCACCGGTTGGCGACCGCTGCTCCAGACGGTATAAGTGGAGTTTATGACCGATAGCTATCTCCTCTCTCAGTTCCTGTTCTCTTCTGATAAGTTCCTCCCTCCAGCCGACTTACTCTCGTAGAGTCCTGGAGGTTGGTTGCTTTTTGGTTTTACGGCTCAAAGACTACAGTGGTCATGCTGCGCCGGGACCTACTGTTTTCCGAGGAATCCGAACCTCTTAAGGCCTAGGGAACCAAACCCCGGACTACAGTGAGCAGTGCGATCTTTATGAGATCTCTGAGTAAGCGTTCTTTGCACTGCTGGGAGTCGAACCCGGATTAGCGGCGCACTAGGAGAACGCGTTACCACACTGCGCCACCGCAGGGCAGAGTCCTGGAGGGCTTTGCTTCTTGACATAAAACCCCTAGACTTCAGTCATGAGTCTGGGGCATGTATCTACTTAATGGGTGTCGAGTGTCATTTTCTTGTTTGAATCTCTCAGCATTCACCGCCACCTCCCTTTTAATATTTGCTGGACGATACCAACAAGAGGGTATAGTTCATCAGTTGGTTCTGATGCATCCTATCACTTTGAGCATTGTCTCGTTTGCTGCAATGTCCACGTGTCCGACATGCAAAGAGGCATTCCAAACAGGGGCCGCATATTAATCTGCAGAAAAACTCAGTGCCAATGTCGATGTTCTCAAAATGGAAGGCTGAGCTTCCCAAGTGGAATTTGCCAATTTGCGTATGATGATATTTCTAGCACTTACTTTGGCTTTTGTGTTGAGGCGATGTTGTTTAAAAGAAAGTGTTCTGTCCAGAGTGATACCGAGATATTTGGGAGTTAAACAGTGTTGTAATCTATTTCCTCGTTATGTGACGTCTAATTCTATATTTGCATTCCGATTACGGAGGTATAATGCATACATTTGAGTTTTCGTCGGGTTTGGCTTTAAATGATTGGCGTTATAATATTGAGATAGTTGTATAAGGCAGTAATGAGCTAAAAAATACATTATTTTAAAGTGTTCTAAATGTAAAACTTTTGAAAATAAATACATAGCAGAAAAGGGAAAATAAAATCTTTGAATGGCTAGGAGGGGTGATCGATACCCTCTGCCCCCCATATGGCGCCTATGTCAGAGAGTATTACCCACACATCCATCCGCTGATGATACAAAAAAAATATTTTTCAGGAATCAAAGAAACAAGATATTCTGCCTCTTGCTCCAAAGAGAGAATCAGGCTTTCAAAAATGTTTAAGCTTATTAAATTTTACCTTTATGAATTTTGTAATGTTTTATTATTTTTCACGTACTTTATCGTAAGTTGGATGAAAATCTCTATTTCTATGTTTATTACAGATTCGAAAATTACTGAGATGTACTTGTGCCTTATTTTACACTTGTATTATTTGACAGGCGCCTTCAAAGCAGGCTATTAACTGATCAGGATAGTTTAAAAATAATTAAGTCGATATTACTATATTCTCTCTCCCTGTCTGTCTCTTCCTGAATCACTTAATTTCATTTATTTTCAATTTGAGCAAATCTGTTGTTGATGCGTGCTTTGTAATTACCTTCCTGAAAAACTTACTGCTAATATATTTGCAAATCATTTCTTAATTCCAGTTTAATTATCTTGTACAGCATACTAATAGCTTCACATACATATAGCAGTATAATTGGAAAGTGCTTGTAAAATGTAAAAAACTAATGCACTATAAATTATCATTTTATTGATTTTTATTCGCATTTATCATTTTATAAATTGATATTGTAGCCATTTGTGGAAACCTTGAATGTGGTGGATGCACATATTAAATTCACTGTAGTGCCCGAACGGCTAATTTTTGGAAAAAAATTCACTGAACAAAGATTGTTCAGTTCGATGTCCTTTACCTGTTGTACACACTTTGCAGTTCACAACTTATTTGCAATGTAGTAAAAAAGGCAGTTTTAGGCTTATTTTCACTACATAGTAACACAGATCAGGATTAAGAAAGGGAATTCCGGATTTCTTTGTCTCTACTGTATTATTACGTGAATCACTTAATTTATACATTAATTTCTTTTATTGCCGTAATCGCCTACGCAGCAACAACATGGACGTACACGGTAGTTTCGCATTACCGCCAAACTGGCTCGTTTGCGGACATGCAGATTTCGCCAAATGTGGCTTATTTGACGTCCTTTATCACCCCTTCAGTTTGTTCTATTAGTTGTGAGTCACCCTGTAGAATATATATATATAAGGTTTATCTCTGTTTATGACAAGCAGCCTATGACGATATATATTTTCCCTGTCCGTAGAATGTCGGTTTAGAGATATTTCACTGTATTTCCACTAAAATCAAATATAACTGTTTTTTATCACATGAAAGATGACAAATTTTTTACTACCTCAATATATATTATTTATTTGTTTTCAATCCTTCAACTACCACCGTTCTAAAATTGAAGCCTACTAAATAAAAGGAATTGCATTCATAAAGTAATATAATTCTCAGCTTACATAAAAGCACGTTTAACCCTCTTCGTACGAAACGGCTGTTATACTGTACGCTGAAGAGATCATTTGAATTTTAAATAATTATTGCTTATAATTTTGACAACATACCACCGCATTACGTGTCCTGTGCGCTGCTGACTCAATTAAAAACAATTATACATTTTGAACATAGAATTGAATTAAAAACAATCTATAAATTGAAATGTTATCATTTATCCATTAAATCAACTTTAGAAAATTAGATATGGTTAAGTATGGAGCAACTTCGAGTGACAAACCTTACAGTAGTCACAATTTTGATAGCATGCAATATAAAAAAACAAAAAAAAAAAACATTAACACCCGTTCTTCATTCTTGAATCAATATCTTTCTTATACAATTGCAAGGCGGGCTAAAACTTAACGAATTACAAATTTCAGTTTAAGCCTTTGTTATGTATCTGAATCTGATTACATGACACACGATTTGCAGGTAGGAGAAGTTCCAGAATTACATCCTAGTGCATTATTGCTTAAAAAACTACAGACAAAACAACGCATCTTACAGATGATTCCACGGACCGGTGCAGACTTGCAGAGTTGGGCCCATTTTGAAAGAATGCCGATGGTGTCATTGCCTGAGAAAATTTACAACAAAAAGAGCGGGAAGAGGAAAGAGACATACTGCGAGTTTCAACATGTGATAGACCCAGGTCCACCCAGAGAATGATAAATTACAAGAATGAACCAGAGCTGATTCAGTGGAAGTCTACAAGAGTATTTATGCTACACATTTTGTATTTCTCTTCTTATTATGGAACTCTTTAAACTTAGACGTTTTCTTTTACCTTTTATTATATCCTGTATTCTAAATTATTGTTTTATCTATACTTACAGTTTGCTCAAAATTCGAGGGTAATAAAATGCCGTAGTCCACTAAAAAACAATTTAATTTGCATAAAATAGAGTACATCTTAATGCGAGGTGTCCGTGGATGATATGAATTTCTACAAGCGTCTAAAAGTATCATACTTTTGTATGTGTTGTTAATAAAACCATTAAATGCTGATATTTCAAGATTTATGCGGAATTATTTAAAAGTGGATACTAATTTTCTTATCTTTTACAATAGTTTCTCCAACAAGTAGTTTATTACCAATGTCAAGGACAGGTGGCGCCACTATCTAATCTGTTGTTATAGCTAACTTGCTAGCTACAGTATAGATTCACGTTTTTACCTCCAATATAGGAACTACATGTATTTATTTATGAAATAGTGCATTAGTATTAAAATTATTTCAGTGAACTGATGCTAATTCCGGTTTGCGAACTTTTTACGAATTTCCTTTAGGATTCACATGAGTTTGTAAAATCGTGAATGTGCTTTGTTTTAGAATATGTTATTGTTTTAAATTTCAGTTCAAGAGTTTGAACAAAATATTAAAGAAAATGATCTGAGTTCGTAAAAAATAGCAACTATTTCTTCTGGAAACTTACATCTATATCATACAAAGCCTATTTCTCCAATGACGCATTTTACACTACATTTTTTTTTTCCATTCTGAATAAGTAAAATTTTTTGACAAGAAAGGAAAATTAGTATAATTGAAGTCAATTATGTTAGGTAGGACGAAACTTGGACTTGCATTTATCGATTGCTTAGGCCCTAGGGTGGAGTCCTTTTCTAACTCATTTAAATCTATTTATTAATTTCCCTAATTTAAAAGATTTATCGGTGGACATCTATTAAGATATCACCATTTCTTATCTAATTTAAAACTTCCATACCTATATTTAATACACCAACTCCTTTATTTTATTTATTTACTTAATTATTTACCTTTTAAAATTATTTCCATTAATTATATCCAACCCTGGGCAGCATATGTTTCGTCGGGCCCCACAATTATCTGACCGTAACCCTTTGCTGTCCGGAGGGGTAAATTTAATAAATGTAAATAGTTATCACTTCATTAAATTAATGGTATATCCGTCTGAATAAAGTGTGAGTTAACTTTTATAAAACATTTGCAATTACGTTTCAGCTGTAGTATTTTACAGAAGTTTAGATTCCATTGATCTTCACCAGTTTTTCCAATTTCTATTTCAATATTATATATGAAACTAAGGATACTACTGAAATGCCCACAAGCGCAGTGGAGGACTGGGTCTAAAATTTCGATTGCCAGGAGGCAAAGGTGATCTTAGCCATTAAAATATCATTTGTAGTTTTGACATATTGTCTGATGTTTAAGAGAGCTCACCAGGCCTGCAGTCAAGCTGGGACCAGCAGGGAGGCGGCACCAGTTGACCCATGTTTGTTCTCCAGTTGCCCCGTCGAGCTATTTATATATAGAGTAATCTGTGAGTGCCCTGTGCCCCAGTTGCCCCTTCATCTTGGCTACAGGCCTCGGACTCACTTCTTCAGGGATTCACAAGGCCTATATTTCATTGAGCTAGCTTACACCTTTTGCAGTTCTCCATTTCCCAACTCTATAACAAAGCACAAGGTCAACGAGTAACGAGCACCCAAAGCGTTCATAAAGCCACTTTGAATATTTTAGAAATAAAATAACTAACTCCGCTTCGTAGCTTAACAACATTTTTTTTTCATTCAGATATTGTTCTTTCGTTTGAGACCTTCCTTAATATTTGCCCTTTATTTAGAGCAGTATAATTTTGTAGAATTTTTGTAATAAACATTGAATGCCAAGCAAACATTTACTGATATAACTTCTTCGTTAAGTGACACAAAATAATTTGCTCTGACGTAGTGGCGCAGTCAAGTTCTTTATTAGTACGAATCTCTTAGCAAGAAAACATTTGGGTCGCATATTTTTATTAAAATTAGGGAACAAAGCATGGAATAACACCGCAAATCGACTAAGGATACTAGGCCATGATTATTTTTGCTACACTGTAGCTACGACTGTGTGTCGAAGTACAAAGAGGAATAATACAAAATTCAATTTTTAGACTAAAAATGCATTTAAAGATTGTGGCGCTATTTTGCAATAGAAAAAACATTATTAAATCTCATTAATTTTGCTAATTGTTCTGAAGTACACCAGCAGCAGTATACAAAAACGCCTGATGAACGTGGTTGTATTTGTATGATTATATTCACTTCTATATTCTTCTTCTAATATTTACATAGTACAATTGCATACGCACACACTTACGAAACTTCCTTTGAAATACGAAGTTTTGTTAACTATGTACAGTTGAGTTTCATTAATCCGAACCACGCTTATCCGAATTTTGAAAATTCGGTTGATGCCAAAAAAAATTCGGTTCATTCAAAAGAATTTCGGTTCATCCGAAAAAAATTTTGGTTTATCTGAAAAAAAATTCTGTTAATCCGATTTTTTTTTCAGTCGGCTTCAACAAAAGCTAACTGACCAGACATAAACAAATATTGCAGTGTGTGTTGCTAACGAACTGAAATTTCCCCATAAATGAATTAAAAATTTTCCACCGCCCGCCGGCGGTCTGTCACCTGTTACTCGTACACACCCAAACACACACACACATCAAACAATTATACAGGCCTGCACAAAAGTTTAGACACAGAGGCAAATTATAAATAAAAGCGAGAATTTGCATTGAACTTCGCCGATATTGTATCTAAATAATCCTAGAACCAATAATAAATTGTGCAACTTAAAAGATTACCAAAAGTACTGAAACAAAATATCCCAACACCGTAATATTGGAATCTGCATGCCACAAATGTTTAGGCACATATGTCAGATTTATGCAAATTAACGGCGCGAAGTTCCCAAGTGATCGAAGGGGCGTTTCCCAGAGTTGTTATATAAGGCCTGAAATAATTTAGAATGCTTAGAACGATGCCGAAGTCAAAGCAATTTACGAATGACGAGATTTTGAAGATTTGGAGGCTGAAAACTAAAGGTAAATCTGTTACTCAAATTTCTGTTGCATTGAACCGTTCAAAGCGAGGCATTTATCGAGTGTTATCCCGGGGTGATCAGTATCAACCAAAATCACGATCTGGGAGGCCTCGAGTGACCAGCATTCGGGATGATAGACAAATACGAAGATTGGCTTCAAATGAAAGCCTGTCTGCAAATCAAATAAAAAACACGTTAGCAATGCGAGTGTCAAGAGAAACCATACGTAGAAGGATTGTAGAATGCAGGCATTTGAGATATGCAAAAATGCGCCGCAAGCCCTGCTTGCAATTACATCATAAACAAGCACGACTACAATGGGCAAGGCAGCACATATCATACAGTGACGAATGGCTGCAGGTGTTATTTAGTGATGAAAAAAAGTGGAACTTAGATGGTCCCGATGGCCTTTCGCACTACTGGCACGATCTTCGAAAACGCCCCTTAAGTCGGTTCAGCAGACGTCAAGGAGGAGGTTCAGTCATGGTTTGGGGAGCCTTTAGCTTCAATGGACAGACTTCTTTGGCGTTTTTGAATGGAAAACAAGATTCCAAGGCATACCAGGCAACTCTTGAAAGTCACCTATTACCTTTTGGCGAACTTTTATGTGGACGAAACTGGGTTTTCCAACAAGATAATGCGTCCATCCACACATCCAGGTCAACAAAAGAATGGATGAGCGCTAAAAATATTACAGTTCTCGATTGGCCTGCTCTTAGTCCTGACTGTAATCCCATCGAAAATGTATGGGGCATACTAACGAATGTTGTGTATGCCAATGGAAAGCAATATCCGTCCGTTTTAGAACTTAAAAAGGCTATAGAAGAAGCGTGGTTTAATTTTGAACCAGAAACCTTTCAAAATCTTGTGCTTTCAATGAACGACCGCGTATTTAATCTAATACGAAGTAATGGTGGCTACATTGATTATTAAAATTGTTCATTTCCTTATGCAAGTGCTAAAATTTATGTTTGTGCCTAAACTTTTGTGCCACATATTTTACTTATTTTAAGTTATATATTGCAGCAAGTTCGCTACTGATGTGATTTCTGTTCTCAAATTTTTAATTTGCATATTACATGTGTTCATACTTCGTAATATTAAAGTTCCTACTTCTTCAGTTTTAATAGTATTTTGTTATACTCAAATTTGTGTTGTGTCTAAACTTTTGTGCAGGCCTGTAGTTTAAAGCACACTCTGTATTAAAGATTTCGGTTAATCTGAACAGGTCCATCTCCTAATTAGTTCGGATTAACAATACTCCATTTCCTGTACTAATCGATTCTTTTTTAGGCCCGCGACTTTTGGCAAAGTAGTCGTCGTTCGACGACTTTTATTTTAAAAACCCTTAACCAAGCACATTTTCTAGAAGGACCTATGCATGAGTTGATGACTAATTTTGAACTTCAATCCACTTTATTAATATTTGCTTGAATGTATGAAGTTCCAAATGTAAAATAAAAATGTGCCAATTTGCAGCTGTTAACGCATGTTGTTCAAATGTCTTCCTTGAAATCAAAACCGCAAAACTTTGCGGCTACAACTCTGATGTAGTGAGACTTCATGAAGTTCATTTTTAATTTTTATGTATATATAGGTGTGCCTAATTATAGATCATTCTTTCATATACATAGAGCGTTCAATACTTTTTAACGATCTGTAAGTGTAATGGTGTCGTCTTCATTCTTCCACAGCGGGGCTTAAGAATTTCCGACTTGCCACTATTTTCAGTTAAACGTTGGCGAGAACTTTGCCAAAAAATCGAATCTGCATTTATTTTAATGCAGAAAATAATATGTCATTTGTTAGATTTCTGTTGTTTGATATTACATGTAGATTAATATTAGCATAGTTTGAATACAGTTTATTAAATCTTTTATGCCTGTTGTACAAATATATTTGAATTTAAAGCGGAACATTACATGTAAGATAATTTTGAACCATATATGCATAATTCTAAAAATCTATTCATGTCATAACGAGTCACTCATCGATTTGCATGATTTAAAAATATTGTCAAAATACATTTTTTATAAAATTTTCTAAACAAGCGGTTTTGTTACTCAATTCTGTGTCTAAGCATAAAAATTATATCGAAAACCGTCAATTTTTAAAATGTCATTTTCAAATGGAAGTGTTTAATATGTTTATAAATTAGTTGCAGAATTTTTTTCTCCTTGTGGTGTTTTCTAATACGGTATACGAAAAAAGCGGTATCGTTGTGAAGATGTTAAAGTTGTTTGTTGAATTTTCTGCTTCTAGATGGCAGCACATTCTAAAGAAAATTTGAAACTGAAATGTTTATGTCTGGTAACAGAAATGTACAGTTTTGATAATAAAATAAGATTTCCACGCCTTATTTATGGTCTTCCATTCGTTATATTTTTCTCTGCTTACTGAAATGAATAAAATTAATTAATTGTTACACATGTCTTTAAGAAATAAACACAACAGTTGCCTATCTTTCAACACATAAAAGACGATAAAGTTTTCTTACCCTAATTCACACTGTTTCATGGGCGCCCATATAAGTGGATAGAGGGGGGCTCGAACCCCCCCTAGTCGTTCAAAAATTTGATTTGCTCGATTCTGCTACGCATTTACTTAAAAAAAAAATTGCAGTAAAACCCTAAAATGAGGTACTTCTTTACTTCATTACTAATTGTCAACAGTATCAATTAGTTTTGTGGCATTTTAGCATCTTGTGCAATCACTAAAATGTTTGATAGCCTTAAGAAGTAGGTAATCATTTTTTTGAACCCCCTCCCCTCGTCCCGGATATACTCATTTGGACGCCCATGCACTATTAATTCGTTTCATATCCTTGAACTGACATCATATTAAAATAACGAATGTTACCAGGTTTGTATCCAACGCTTCAAGCTACAAGGGCAGTCGCGTCTTGACACTGCAAGCAAGACTTCGTATCTAAACACCGGGTAAGCTCTTTCAAGCGAATCGATAGACACACAAATCCAAAATGGTTTCCACGACGCTCCCGACAAGTAAATTTCTGCTTATTGTACTTTTGGTGACAATCATACAATGGCCTGCGGTGTGGAATCCGTTTCTGTAAATATTGCAATTTGCATGCGTAAGGGCTATTCGTGTATTTTGAGTAATTAGGTGCGGTGACATTTCTATTTAGACAGGCAATGGGTTTATGTTGATTTGCATTTCACATTGATGCTACATTCTCATTACTTTCACGCTCTTCATGTACCAGCGTCTCAGATTAAAATTATTTCGCCCATATGCTTAAAAAATAGTCAGTATTTATAAATTCAATGAATGTTTTACTTAATGATCTAACAGATTTCAAGCAGAAAACACTGATATATAGAAAACAAAATAAGATAACAATAAAATGCTGCTTAGATATGCCCATGATTGATTTTCTCCTTAGAAAACTCATCTCAGAATGCTTCGGATGATGACATAACATGCTTGCCCTGAAAATGTTGCGCACTCGAGCGACAAAAATTGCTACGATTAGTTTGACCTCAAATAAATTGCCAGTCACACAAAGGAAATTTCTGCTGAACCTTTTTAATTAAATAACAAATATAAATATGTTTCAAATTTTTGCTTTAAACTGATGTTAGGTCTTTTGGCTTTAAACATCACACAGTGCATTTAAAACAAGTTGCGTACAAGAGTTGTAGATACGGTTAATGCCTAGATAAAAAGTCTACTCTTAGTTCCGTATCTGTATGTTTGTGAAAGTTATGGAGCTTTTAGATAAAAAATTACGTCGTTTTGCCGGGTTTTTGAGGTACGTAGTGCGAGGGCTTTCAGCGAACTCAGGATGACATCCAATTTCCAAATGAAATGTGTTTGTGAATTCAGCAATAATAGTAGAATGGGAAATCGTCTAGTAAGCACAAGTTTTTGGTAATTATATTTTTTTGGACAACCCTAATATTACCCATATAATGTGGTACATATGGTTACCATTAAATGTTAAGTACAGCATATCGACTCTTTTCAGACAGATGTCGCTGCCTTTCGTTGGGAATCGACTGAGTCTAATTGAAAATTAGATGACTTCAGCCAGTCAGTAATTCGGAAGTTCGTTTCAGTTGACTTTAGCGAAGGGCAGCTACGTCTATCCGAAAGACGTAGATATGATTTGTACATCGATATTACTATTTTATATGCTATATCGTCAGTGCTATATCGTTTTTACGCTTAGAAAAGACCGTGTTATTAGTGGCGGATTCGCGAAGGGGAATTAGAGAAACTTTCCCTCCAGAATTCATAAAAATGCGGTGAAAATCGGTTATAACGAGCGCCTTTTATAACGACCACCTTCATATAACGAAGGAATTTTTACAAAAAGTTTGATTGCTTATTTTATTTTTTAAATTGCTCGTTAATTCCGGGGTCCAAAAAAGGCTTGTTCACTAAAAGCAGTTAACTTGCATTATACTTAATCATTATACCAAACAAAATTAACGTTTCCCTTGCTATATCCGGGAACTTATTAAATACGGTATCATTATAAGTGGGTCCAAATGTATTTTGCATTCCACTCCTAAAATCTACCTCTCATATGAGGTCTATATATCTGTCAGGAAAGGACTATAAGGAATTGATGGTGCAACGGGCCGTTAGGACAATACACAATGATTCTTTTATTAAAAAATATTCTTCCTTTCATTTCTGTGGGCGCTTTATATTTTTTCTAACTACATAGTTGTGTCCAGGGCACTGGAAAAATGGCCAGGGCCGGCCTAATGAAAAAAAAATAATAGCACAATAAAGATAATTGCTTGGGGGACACCTATTCGCTAAATTGCCTATGGACACCCTGGTTGCATCATTGTTTGCATTCTGCATTTGCTGTATAAGTTAGAGTTAAAATCGGTTAAAACGAATACGAATATTACGAATTCAGAGCTACAACGAACAAATGGATTAGGTGAGTTCGGTTTATTTTTTACTATATAATCATCAACCATTTTCAGTTTACTGTGCAGGATGGAGGTCTCTCTGTTTTCACACATACACGTAGTACGGTGAAAGAAATACAAAGGAAATGGCCTTAAGCGCAGAATGTTGGCCAAACGGGTTGGCAAACTGGACCTACAGTTTAACGAAGAATCCGGACTTCGGTCACCACAGCCAGAGTGCTGAACTAAGGCGGAACTTGGTTGAGTGTGGGTATCAGTGGCTGCTTGTCGGGTGGCGCGAGTGAAGAGGCATTTAACCTAAAATAAAATTAGGCCGTGGAACAAATTGTTTTATTTAAATTCTAATTTCTTTTTATTTTTTATCAAATTTAAAATTTGATTAGAAAAATAAAATTCGAAATTTTATTTTGAGCCCACTATTTTTTTTTGAATTTAATTCCTTTAATATAATTGGAATTACATTCAGGAACAGAAGGCTACGTTTTTAAGTCAGCGCTTTAAACGCACCAACGAAATGTTGCCCGCTGAGAAAAAGGGCCGAATGAAGCGACGATAGAAATTCAGAGCTTCGCTTCAAAACGGAAATGCTTTGCGAACATGGTTACCATGGCGATGGAATATTTACGGCGAAAGCAAGTACTGTCAGAGAAGAGAAATTTTTATCGCATCATCATGTCAGCTAGTATTGCCAGATCAGAGGTTTTACCTCTGAATCTAGATATTTTGCATGGAAAAAGGATAAAAATTACCAAAACAGAGGTATGGCTTGATCAGAAATAAAAATTGAGATTTTTGATTACCACAGAGGTTTCTAGAGGTAAAAAATTTTCTGCGGGGATGTGTTACTGGTCAAAGAAAAAAAATTAAATCAAACTTTGATTCAAACTACAAACAGTTTAGTGTTATATCTGTTAGAATTATTTAATTACCCTGAAGTATTTCGAGGCACGTTGAGTGGTAACAGTAGAAGCGTGTAATTTCGTTGTGTTTTTGTTTCTTAAGGGGACACAGGACCTTTAAATCTTTAAAAAATCGATTTTTTATTTATTAGTTTAAAAAATAATATCGATTTTTGGCAGTGTTTTAAAACAAACCGCATCAAAATTCTTCAATTACTTCTTGCACTATTGTATAAAATAAAAATAACTATTACATGTTACCTTGTTACCAAGTTCCAACTTGAACACTCTTTTTCTATATTGCGCGCAGATTATCTTCAGATCTATGCGCACTAGAGTTCTGAAATTTTTAATATGCTTTTATATCATAAATACCTATATTTTAAAACCAACTGACAAAGTAAAAATATATTTTCAATAATTTAAAAAAATATGATATTTAAAATATGTCGATTTTTTATATAATTGCTATATATTGTTTTTTATACATTTTAATGACTTATTTCTTCCATATTTTCTGGTTTTAGGTTAAAGCTGGTACCTTTCTTGGTAATTTGTGTTTATGTGTGAATGAAATGTTTATGCGTGATAATGGGAACCGTATCATTAACAGTGTGAACAGAAGATATATACACATTAATAAGCCTGTGAAATGAGTAAATTCCGCCTTTCTTCCCCACCCCTTTCCTTGCAATTATATGCTACACTGTACCGCACCATGATCGTTTTAACACACTAGAAGAATAGAGAGAAGCTTGCTAGGAAGGATGAGACGTCCTTTCCACTTTCCTCACGTGACTAATGAATTACGTTTAACATCACGTCATGTGGAGCCGCTCGAAGAGCAGCCGTTAAACTGGGGACACTGCTGTGTCCATCTTTTATATGGTCTAACGTTCAGATATGCGCACTATGCTACAAGTTCTCAAACCGCCTAGGAAATCGCCATTTCCGTTACTTGATTCGTTAGGGCTTCTTCTGGGGACTCAAACCCGGGAGTACGGATTGCTTGAACACAGGCAAGCGTTCTATACTGGTGGGATTCTAAAACTGATTTTCGGAGTGGTAGGCAAACTCGCTAAAGCTACACCAATAGTGGTGAAGTATGTTTTTGGCACCTGTAACTTTATGCTTCGTACATGTCGGCATGCCACTCAAGACATCTATTCACCTAATGAGTTACGTCCGTATCGAGGTTTTAAATCAAAAAATTATTATTTGCAATAATCTTAAAGTTCACTGCCATTATATAATTCTCTTCTGCAATTGTACAGTGAAAAACACATGTCTGTAGCTCACAAATGAAGTGTTATTTGTGAGCCGCGCTGTCCAAGTCCAGCAAAGGTCATGCAGCTCCGGGATCAAAAGTTTTCCGAGGAATCTGAACTTTTTGAGCCTAGGGAACCAATCTCCGGAATACTATGAGAAGTTAGCCCATAAACGTTCTCTCTTTCTTGTTCTTTTTTCTTTGGGGGACCGTTGGAAGTCGAACCCGGGTTAATGGTACACTTATTGAATGCGTTACCCGTACACCACCGAAATGACACTCAAACTGCTTTATTAAATTTCAATGCGGCTTTTGGATTCGCCGGTTTCTTAGAATTTTTTATGGGTGTGGGTTTACTTTTGAGCACAAGCGCATGCTACGTTAAATTGTTTAGCTGATGGTAAGTTAAATTTTAACGATAGTAGCTCTAATTGTGTTCATTTCTGATGAAGTTTATTAAAGCACCTAGGTTGATGCAAAAGTGCAATAGCACTTCAGTGCCAATTCGTAGCAAATCGGCAAATGGGGAACTAGAAGAAATTTCCTAGAATGCAGTATAATTACGACTAGCTCAAAAGGAAATTAGCTTATGACATTTTTAAATTGACGTAATTTTCCTCAATTTCTGTGAGCACTGTAGCTCCAAGACTGTGCTCACTCAACACGGAGCGTTTATTTTTAACTTCTGTCTTTCTAGGGAGGGTTAAATTTTTAAACTAAGAAGTTAGGCTTGTCCCTATCTCCAACCTAGATACGCTAATGTATACTCACATTCAAGTAGAATATTATAATGGTGAAATCTGTACACCCGACAGTGTGTGAAAAATTGAATTATTATTCGTTCTCTTGAGGTTTTGTAGCGTAAGGTCAATTAACCCTCGACGAAAGGACCTAATACTTTCCAAGGAATCTGACCTTCTGATGTTGAAGGAATCAAATCCTGCAATATAGATTGGAAGAAAATAGGCTGTGCAATACTCACTTGGGCTATACAATAGTCAATTAGACCATGCAGTACTCAATTAGACGTACAGTGGTTGCCTCTTTACGTTACTGCGGTTAATGTTATCATTCGCATAGCTTTATCGAATTTAAGAAATAGAATCATATAAAGGCTCCAGGCAAAAAATGTGTTTTCTAAAAAAAATATGAGGCTTACGTGTATTGCACTTGGTCAGCGGGGGCAGTTGCCACTGTTCTGCACCAGAGTATGGCTGCGAAGTATGGAAAATAGCTTACAAGGAAGCATGAACGCGCATATGGAGGCAGAGGGGTCTTGAAACCCTAGCCGTTTAAAAATTTTATTTGCCCGAACCTGCTATGCATTTACTTTCAAAAGTTTTACAGTCACATTTTAAAATAAGGTACTTTTTAGCTCATTACTAATTGTCAAGCAGTATCAATTATTTTTGTAGCGTTTTGGTATCTTGTACATTCACTAAAATTCTTGACAGCTATGAGAAGGAGGTAATAATTTTCTCTGCACCCCAGCCCTAGAAGTTCCCGTATGGGCGCCCATGCAAGGATTACCTGACAATGATCTCACCAATTTGCTTGAAACTTGAAACGTAAGTTCAGAGCATCGTTTGAAGTGTAGCTCTGCCGGATGAAAGAACATATTGCCCATCTTAATCTCACATGGAAATCAAGAGAAAAGTGCCTCTTGTGTGGTGTGCTGACTACATGTAATTGAATCGTCACTTAGGTGGACCACAATATCTTTTAAAACCTTAATTACGAAAACCAGAAGCATCACTCCCTTGACCCAGTAGTCCAGTTGCATAAGACCTTTCGGCTTATAAGAAAAATTCCATGTTTGGTCAGAACAGTGTCATTTTTCCCTTCTCCATAAACTACAAGTTGAGCGCATTGGTGTGAGTGCAGGAAAAATATCACGCGGTCGACTTGTTGGTAGAAAATGAAAGAACACGCAGTTTTCCGTGCTATGTGAATCAGCTTTCTTTCAATATTGGTATGTAACAATGGTGTTTCAATTCAGTTTCTTTTGTAAGGTGCATGTTTTTCTATATTCGCTTATTTTGGTCACTTATTATTGTATAACCCCAATGTCACTACGATGAATAGGTCACTCAACTGTTCAACATTTTATTGCAGTTTGATTTAATTATCATGAGTTGGCTTTCAATATGACACACATTCCTTATCTTCGTCAATCAATCGACTTTTATATTTGTCTGGGCCGAGATCCCTTATATAGGTTAGCAATTGTCCTGTTTTAGAGACTTTTTCCTTCCACGCACGGAACACTTAGGTTTTAGATACCGTAGAAATGCAAAACACACACACATATAATGACTTTAAAATAAATGATTATTTATATTTAATGATCAAATTAAAAATTATTAACTACATTATAGACAACGACAGATTTAGGAAACGACCGGCCCTAAGCCTAGGCTGACTGTTAACTCCATTTCTTTAAACTACCATTCCATTAACTTTTAAAAAAATGCTTTTCTGTAATTTTAAAATTATAAAATTACAGAAAAAAATGCATAAAATGAATATCATATAAAATAAATATCATCATCAAGCATCGACTGTAACTATTTTTCAAATTACAAATATTTGAAAATATATGGTTCAATTTAAGATTCCAAAAATGTTTATAAGATCTGACAAAAAATAAAATTTAACTCCAAAAAAGTTACGTTTAAAATATTTTTTAAGTATAACATAACCATACCATTCTCGATTACAAAAGCCTATTTCCAAAATATTGTACACTGCAGAGTAAGGCAAAGGCATTTAATAATCCGACTTGCAAACGAGTTCTCCCACCTTAAATTGGCTGTATATTTACCATACGAATTATGTAAAAAAATTATCTTTTTACCGCTTCATTGCAATTTCTTTCTCGGTTTACAATTTAGATATGTACCCTTTAGAGTCAGTGATATTTTCCTTGGGGATTTCTTCTAGGAGACGTAATCAGACACCGAATTACTGGCCCACTTAATTTAGCACATTTTTGCTATTATCCGATTTTTATTTATTCATTTGAATAATAAAAAACTTAATACCATAGGCGTACGCAGGAAGTTTCTAAGGTGGGGGTTACAGAGCTACAACTCACATATTCCTATGTTAAATATACAAAAATTCATTCATTGTAATAGGGGTTACAACCTTCATTAACACCCCCTGCGTTCGCCAGTGCACAAGATGAACTTGGGGTTAAATATAGCGTAAAATGGGGGCGGGGGGCAAAAAAAATTGTACAGGAAAAAGTGCGATTTTGCCTTTTTTCTAAAAAAACTGGGGGAAAGTGCCTCCTTGCCCCATACAGATTGGGCCTATGATTACAACATACATTAGTACGCAATATAAATTCTATACGTTTCTATTAATACAGTTCTTTATTCTATTTGTATTTACCATTACGTTGTAGAGATGGCGCCACCACCGTTAGTAAAAGTAAGTGCTAGTTTGAAGAATTGTTTTCGTTTTGTAGCTGTTTCTAATCATAGGCGTAACGCGTAACTAGAGGGTCCTAAGGAAGGCTCAGCGACTCCTAAATTTTTTTTCTCTAAAATAATGGTGATTGATTCCAGGCAAGTAGCCAGGATTTCATTTGGGGGGCGAGGGCTGAACCTTATGATGGAAACCGTAATGGACCTCCACCTTTCTGGCGTTAACTTTTTCAATTAATGCCGAGTTATGACCCCTCCTCACACTCCGACTACTCGCCTTCTTACCGTTATGTGTTTTTTTTTTCGATTTCATTTTTCGTTTCGATTTTTATATATTACAACTTAAACTTAAACTTTATTAACAACTTAAATTTATCGAAATATGGTGAAATGGCATCTGCCGAAAGCAAGACGAACAAAACAAAAAGTTTTAAAAATAGAGCAGTGAGTAAACGAAGCAAAAACCAAATACGTTGAAGATGAATACGAGGAAGCTGAACTCGGCTTCATTATGTTTATATGGGCTTATATACATTTAAAGTTGGTTGTAGCATCAACCAATTAGATAATTTGTACAATGAGCCAATCAGATCTGATCACTAAGGTTCTAGATCGCTAATCTTGCGAACGTCCACAAAAGCTACATCTACTCGGACCTGGGGGAAAGCTACTGATTTACAACCAATCAAAGGAGTGT
This sequence comes from Dysdera silvatica, assembly GCA_006491805.2. Lineage (NCBI taxonomy): Eukaryota > Metazoa > Arthropoda > Arachnida > Araneae > Dysderidae > Dysdera > Dysdera silvatica. Next base: position 97,020,534 of record QLNU02015003.1, read on the forward strand.
GATTACATTTCTTAACACTCGCTCTTAATCATACATTAATATAATCAAGATATGCATATATAAATGGTACATATTTTCATTCACAAAAGATATTTCAGAACATACATATATATACAAACATATATATTAATACAAATGTCAAACAAATATATATATATATACATACAAATATGAAAACATTTCAACTCTTACTTGAATTTTAAACCGCATAAATTTAAAAGTTCACACAATTTAATTTTAGACAATGGTTTTGTTAACACATCAGCAATTTGAACACTGGATGGAATATACTCAATTTTTATATCATTTTTGTAAATGTCATGAGTGAACTTTTTAATATCAATGTTTTTCAATCTCCCAGTGTTGTTTTTATTTAACACTCTTAATACATGATTGATTATCTTATAAAACAATAATATTTTTAACGTCTGTAATTTCAAAAATATTCTTTAACTATAAGAGGTCCTGAATTGTCTTACATAAAACAATAACTTCTGCTTCTGTTGATTAGAGTGTAATACATCTCTGTTTGTTGTAACACCATAAAATACGGCAGTTACGAAACATTATCTCATAACCAGATACTGACCTTCTATCATTTGGATTAGCTCCACAATCAGCATCAACATACGCAGTTAATTTAAAATTATTTAAATTATCCTTTTTGTACGCAATTTGGAATTTTATAGTCCCTTTCAAATATCTCAAAATTCTTTTTAGAGCATACCAAGCAACATTCGTTGGATGTTCTTGAAAGTCGCTTAAGCAATTGACAGCAAATAAAACATCAGGTCTAGTTATATAAATTAAATATAATAAGGAACCTAGTAACTCACTAAGTTCCTAGACGTCATTAATTTTCATACTCCTCATTTCATCGTCCATTGCGGCCCTCCAATTTAGTTGTTCATCTTCAGATAAATTAACAAGGTCATTAAAAGATTGCCTCTTGACATGCACACACTGCCTCATACACTTCTGGGTCGGGAAATCTAATGGGTTGTATTTTTACTCTAGAGGACCTTCTTTGAGTTTCATGCTCTGGATCGACCTCTGGAGTATTATCATTGACTTGATCAACATCGCCACGTTCAGTTACCGTTATGTTGGGATCTAGAATCTGAGAAGCGTATCTTTTACTATTATTCCCGACGTTATTTTTTCTTCATTAAATTTTACATTTCTAGACACTGTGATACAATTTGTCATGGGATCTCTCGAACGAGGTCTCATTTTGGAATACCCAACAAAAATCATCATTTTCGGTTTTTCGTCCAGTTTCTTGCTCAGTGAATATGGTATATGCATGTACGCATTACATCCAAATACATGTAAATTTTTCAGCTTGGGATTTTCTCCATACTTTAAATAATAAGGGGTACTATTGAACTTGTCAATTGAATTTCTGGGGATTTTAGTTTTAAGATAAGCTGAAGTCAAAATCGCATCAGCCCAAAAACTCTTTGGTACATTAAACTCTAGTACCATGGCTCGCTCTTTATCTAAGAGTGTGCTGTTCGCTCTCTCAGCTACTCCATTTAAAGCCGGGGTATAAGGGGTTTCTGAATCTGTAGTAATTCCAGCATCAGAAGCACATCTGACAAGTTCACCCGTTACATATTCTTGCGCATTATCACACCTTATTTTACTAACTGAAGGATTAGATTTAAAGAACATCCTAAGTTCTTTTGTAACACCACTTTTTCGTTTAAGTAAACGAATTTCAGTGAAACGTGAATAGTCATCAATAATGGTCATGAAATATCGCTCACCTGCATGCGTTTCAGGAACTATTGGTCGACAAACATCGTCATGGATCATAACCATGGGCTTAATTTCTTTTCTCCTCGGACCCTCTCCCATAGGTGCTGCGCTTTGCTTTGTACGAACACACACACATCACAAAAAGATGAGGATGTAAGAAGTTTTAATTAATTTAATGCTTGGTTCGATGAATGTCCAAGCCTTCGATGCCATAAATCTAAATCATCTTTACTTGTGAAAAGAGCAATTTCCGAATTGGGTATAAAGTCACTTGCATATTGTCTGGAATCATCACGATGACCAAAAAAGCACACTGACAGTCTTCATTTCGATGAACACATTTTCGTTTTTAAAAATCACGCCATAACCTGTACTTTCGATATTTTTTACAGAAATTAATTGACCACTAAGATTTGGCACAAAAGTACGTCTTTCAAAATTATTTCCTTGAAAGTAGATATCTTGACACAAATATTACAAACTCCTTTCACATCAAGCGTCGTGGACTTCGAAGCACATTTAATAATACCGGACCTTGGCTTAAACTATGAAAGCCATTCCTTATGAGAACACATGTTCTCGAAGTTGCACCAGAATCCACGATAAATTTATCAAACTTTATATCACCTACCACGAAAGTCATTGCAGAAGGCGCTTGTTTTTCACAGTACTTGTACGGGCTTTGACGAATTTACAGTCACGGTTTTAATGACCAGGTTTTCCGCAATAGCAACAAACGTTTTTCTTTTTACAGAATTTATAAATATGCCTTTTCTTTTGCAAATATTACAGAAGCAGTTTTTACGAGATGTTGAGAACGCTTCATTATCCACGGATCATTTAGCTGGACAGTTTTCCTTTTCAAAGTCATGCAAAAGGGCCTCTGAGTTGATTAACTTTCGCGTCACGAAATCTAACGTTAAATTTTCATTTGGTGGTTTCCAGCGCCATTTTAACGTTTTCATACTCTTATGGTAAGGACATCAAAATATGAACAATGATATCAATTTCACTTACTTCAGCGCCAGAAAGCCGCAAGTCACTCACCAATTGAGTTACTTCTTCAATATGTTGTATCATGGATTTTTCATGGCAAGCTTTATTTTTAGTTGCTAAAAATTTACGCATTAGAATCTGACTAACCGCACCTTTGGTCTTGTAAGTTGATTGCAATTTCTTCCATATTTTACAGGCAGTATCTTCATCTTGAAGCGATGTCAAGACCTTATCATCCAATAAATTCAACAGTAAGGCGTATGCCTCCTTTGCTTTAACCACATCCGCTGCAATAGTAGCATTAGCTTCGCTTTCCAAAAAGGCGTCTATTTCTTTCGCCGAAAACACAGCTCCGACACGCCGACGCCATAACGAAAAATTAGTTCCGTTGAACGGTACAACACAGTAGGAATCACTTCCAGTTGCCATTGCTGAATTAAAACCTAACTACCCTGAGCAATAAAATTGTGGATTTCTATATTCACAACCGACAATAAAACGAAACACGCTCTGCTATCATGTTAAAGATGAAGCAGTGAGTAAACGAAGCCAAACCAAATACGGAAGTTGAACTCAGCTATATTATACTTATATGGCTTTATATACATTTGAAGTTGATCGTAGCATCGACCAATTAGATAATTTGTACAATGAGCCAATCAGACCTGAGCATTAAATTTCTAGATCGTTAATCTTGCGAACGTCCGGATCTACTCGGATTTAGGGGAAAGCTACTGATTTACAACCAATCAAAGGAGTGTGATTAAATTTCTTAACAAAAATTGCAGTTCATCAACCATCTGAACTTTCTATTACGTTGAAAGCGTAATAAAGTGCTCCCCACCTTTATCTCTCGTTCTTTGCCACTCAAGCTCTCACCGTCAAGATATGTTCGTCTTGCTTTCAGCAGATACCATTTCACCATACTTCTAGTGCTCATTAAAGACACTTGATGCATCCTTGCGTCCATTGAACATGAACTGTATGCGTTACATCTTCGACTTGCTTCGACTTCTAGTGACTTTCAAGTGTTTGACTCACGGTCATGGAACCACACCAAACTAATTTCTTCTATCCAACGACTCATACACGAAAAAATAAATTCGCCAGTTTGATTGGTTCTTCTACTCATCAGAGTATACGACCATCCTGTGTTCACGCCATTGTGAACATTTCGGGGGTTCAGATTTTGCCAGTTCAAGAACATGCTCTTTCACTTAATTTCAACTGTGCTGTGACTTGTCGCCCTTCAATTTCGGCCTTCATCGCTTCTATCGAGACATTTTTTAAATTCAGCCGTATTTCTGCTGTACAGAACACGTCATTTCCCAGTCAAGCAATTCAGTCCAATACCTCCCAGAACACCAAGCGTTCCATGAACTTTATCGCAACGATCATCTGCGTATCACAAGGGTTGATAAGGGCGGCCAACTTGTTGTCCTTAATAAAGACCAGTATCATGCCGGATCCCTCAGGTTTATCGAACCTAGACCATATTCATCAATCCTCCGTGATCCTACCGAACGTCTTTGTCTACAATATAACAAGCGTGTTAAGAACTCTTTCTTTTTTAATCAACACCAGAAGTCAGCACTTTTTTTTCACACACAACACCCGTTCGATTCTACACTCTCCCTAAAATACCTAAACCTGGCATTTCTTTTAGCCCTATCATTTCTTGTATTGGTTCAGTTCCATACGTTTGGCGAAATTTCTTGCCACCGTTTTCTCACCTATTACCTCGTCTAACTCTTTCACCTGTAAAAACTCGGTCCATTTCACTTCCGTTTTTCATTCATTTTCACCGGATCATTGTACAATAGCTGCACTTGACATTAATTAATGTTAACAGGAATGTTAGTGAACATCGACTTAAGTCGATATTCACTAACATTCCTGTTGACGGCGCCCTTAATTGCTTCGGTATTGCCTTGTGGAGTTCCGTTTTTCTCAACCTCAGATTGTTGCATTAATTACTTTAACTTTAGTGTATGTTAACTTCACGAATTTCATTTACAATGGCGTCCATTAACGACAAACAACTAGTATGACAATAGGTATCCCCTCTCACCTATATTATGCGACATCTACATGCATGTTTGAACTTAGGTGATTTAGCCAGGTAGTTTTCCGATTCTGGATTAGGTATGTCGACGATATTTTTATTATCTGAGTTGACCCCCGGATCATATTGATGCTCTTTTGCCTATCATAAACTCTTTACTCTTGTCTTGAGTTCTCTCTTGATTTGGAAGAACGTAATACTATCTATTTTCTTGATGTTCTTATTAAAAAAGTCGGCTATCGGTTTGACCTCTGTTTTCCGTAAGCCTTTCGCTGTTTTACTTCCTCCACATTTTAAATCTTGCCATCCTTTTCAACAAAAAAATGGCCGCTTTTTGCACTTTCATGTTTCATGTTTACGCATCTGCTCAACCAAAGCTGCCTTAGCTTGTGAAATTAAATCCCTTAAAGACATTGCCCCTTACATGGGTTTCAACCCCACTATTATTGACTCAGCTTTAGTCAAGTTTTCCAAACTATCTCCTTCCACTACTATCACCCGCTCCAGTTCCGACTCTCCTATTGGTATAATAGCTATTCCTTTCATCGCTAATGTAAGTGTTGCCATAGCAAAAATTCTTCGACGGGCAGGATTCCGAGTTATGTTCTGTCCTGTCAATAAACTTCGTCCATCTTTAAAAACCCCATTCATACGCTTCATCGTTAGGGAATTTATCGGGTTTTTGCCAATATGGAATGTCCTACATCGGTCAGACGAGGAGAGCTTTGTTCCACCGTCTCAGAGAACGCCAAAGATATGTTGAATACGCAGGGTTGAAAAAGTCTTCCATCGGGGTGCATTGCCACGAATTCGATCACAAATTCCTCTTCAATGATGCAAGCATCATCTTTCAACATCGCTCACCTTTGAAATTGGACTGCGCAGAGGTCTTTTTTTATTCACAAATTCAGGAATTACCTAGTTAACGATCTTGGATCCACACATGGAGTCAGTGGTGCTTGGAACTCTTTTCTCCAGCCTAAACCATCTCCGTATTCTTCGTCAGACCCTCCTCGTGTTTTTGATTCACCTCCGCAATTATGCCTCTTCTCTTACCAGAAAGAAAAATCGGCCTTCACACAGCTCTCTTTAACACTTTACGATTAATCGTTTCTATTTTTGTTAATTTTTGTGGCAAATCAACCAGCCTGCAAACGGTAACACGGAATGGGTGTTATTCTTTCTCGACTAGTTTCATTCTTTGTTTTTATATCCTAATTCAAAATTTTAATGATAGATTCGTTTCAAATGAAGATATTCTACCGAGTTTCCAGATACTACTTCCTGTTTCTACTTCCGTTGATGACACAAGCAAGTTGGAAAATCTATCTCCATGTTTCGACGATAAGATGTCACTCTCAAAACTGAAAGCTGAATATGAACTGCGGTGTGAAAGGGTTTTAATTATTGACACTAACATTGAGAGGAAGAAACGACAAAAGTTGTGCACAGATAGTAAAAGGTTCATTTAGCAACGTTTTTTAGCGCAATACACCTTTTACTATCTGTGTGTGAATATTCATAGAGAAGTGTTTGAGCAGTTGTTGTCATCGTGGTCGTGGGTTAAAAACTATAGTTTCGCATTAAACGAAACGTGCACCGACACTACGTCTCGCAGGCGAAAACTACGAAACATAACTGAATACTGTCCGTTTTCGAAGGCTGCGTCTATCACTCGCGGACGATTCTACACTGCATTCGCGAAGGGATGATACGCTGAGATGAGATGGTCACTTTACTTTCCGAAGTTCTGTTTTACTACTCGCCCACTTGTTCGTTGTCTTTTCGGATGTTGATATCCAGCGCGATTTGAATCTTTCTATCTTTCTATTTCGTTTTAATTCGATTTAAGACTCGAGTCTTATCAAATTTCAAGTATACACCTCTCTTAGTGGCGATTTTAAACTAAGGCCTTGCTATTATAATTAATGCGATTCCACTGCTGCTAAAATGAAAAGGCAATAACTTTAAACTGCATACACAGACATCAGATTTAGAAGCAAGTAATGGAATTTTTAATTTTTGGAACTAAAAGGTGCTTTACATTGATTTGATAAAAATTGGAAATTGACACAGAGTTGAACGTCAAGTTTCATTCGTGACTAAAGATTTCTTTTTTTTTCGATTTCGGGGTATGGGGGCTTCAGCCACTTAAGCCCCTTCCCTGACTACGTAACTGATCGATTAAAAATTTCAAGCGAGAAAAAAATCAAGATCTGGAGAAGTTTATAGCACCACATAGACTTCGAAGTTTCTTAGTACAATGCTTAATTTAATTTCATTATATAAAGGTTAATTATCATGCAGATAAAATTAAATATTCTCAGGCGACTAATATAAAATGAAGTTAATATATTGTTTACCTGACACCACAGAATAAAATTTGCTAATCCAAGTAATCCAAATTCCGAATTATAGGAACTCATTGAAAATATAGTATTTTCTGTTTACATGGTTAATTCTTTATTTAAACTCCCTCCATTTTAATCTCCAGCTTTATTAATATCATGCAGAGAAGGGTAGAACAGTTATAACGGTTCGAATAACGGGGTTCCCCAACACAAAGCGGTGTTCCAAACTGACAAGGTTTTTTATTATATATTATATTTTTCTGAAAGCAAACATCTGAATGTTTAAAATTAGTATAAATAGGGACCCTTAAAATGGTCGAGGCTGGGGCCCATGAATGAGTTAACAGGGCCCTGGATAAAAAAAACGAACTGAAACAGCAATCATATCATTATTCTTGAAACCTGATATCCGTTGGTGTCAACTTATTGTGTTCCTCTATATAAGAAATGATACCATAACAGCTGAAATATTAAACCACTATGAATATATAAAATGCCCGTTGTACCAAATACAGTAGTGGACAAAATTGTGGAAACCTTTTGAAAAAAGTTTATTTTAGAGGTTTGATGGCTAATAACACCACTTTTTTTTGTACCAATACTATAAAATTATATATCATTAGAAAGGTAATTTAATAAAGATTGTAATGCAATAACATTTGTTCAATTATCTGTATTCTATCAAAAGTTATAGCCAAATAACCAGAAAAAAGAAGCACAGCTTGCTTACATTTATATGAAGTAGCTTTCCTTCATTTGAATGTGGCCAATGAGCATGAGTGTTTACAGAGCCAATCAGGTGTCATCTTGTTTTGGCAATGAGCCAATCATGTTTTCTCTTGTTTTGGCAATGAGCCAACAGGTTACAGGACATTTATCAGTGTGTTCTGTAATTGCTATCAAGTTGGTTGTTTTTTTTTTGTGCTCTTTGATTTAGTGTGCTTGTAAAACGTAATAAAATTAAAGAAATGGCGCAAAGAGTTGACTGGTCACCTAGGAAGCGATGTAAAATAGTAATATTAAGTGAACAAGGCTACAGTTATGAAGAAATTAGAAGAAATATTGGGGGAAACTTAACTAAAGGTGGCATTTCTAAATTTTTGAAGAAGTATAAGGAGACTCAGTCATTACAAAACCAGACTGGTAAAGGCAGAAAAAGGTGCACAACAGCAAGTGATGATAGAAGAATTAAAAGACAGTGCCTAGGTGACAGGAAAAAATCATCTCTGTGTATACAAGGTGAAATGGCGCAATGCAATGTGAAGTTAAGTGCAAGGACTGTTCGGCGCAGACTGCATGAATGTGGTCTAAATGCAAGAATTCCACGAAAAAAGCCATTTTTGTCTGTCAAACAGAGGTTGAAAAGATTAAACTGGGCTAAAACCCATGTTAACTGGACAACGGAACAATGGGACAGTGTAATTTGGAGTGATGAGACCAAAATCTCACTGTTTGGTAGTGATGGCGTAAAATACGTATGGAGAAGAATTGGAGAAGATTTCCATCCTGAGTGCATTACACCTACCGTGAAACACCCAGTTAGTGTTATGATTTGGGGTTGTATAACATCAAGAGGTGTGGGCAGAATTTGCGTGATCAATGGGAATATAAATGCCCAAAGATACATAAATGAAATACTTGAGCCCAAGCTGCAGCCTTCTGCATGTGATCTTTTCCAAGATAATGAAGCATTTATATTTCAACAGGATTCAGCTCCATGTCATGTTGCTCGTGTGTGCAAAAAATGGTTTCAAGATCATCATATTCAACTGCTGGAATGGCCTGGAAATAGCCCAGACCTTAACCCCATCGAAAATCTATGGAGCCGGCTAAAGAAGCTTGTTAGTCGGAAGCAACCCAGCAATAAAACACAATTAACAGAAGCAATAATTCAATCTTGGTTTCATATTATAACAGCTGCAGAACTAAAGAACTTGGTTCACTCCATGGGAAAGCGTTGTAAGGCCGTAATTAAGGCTAAAGGTTACCCAACTAAGTATTAACTGGTATGGTGAACATTTTTGTATATCTCATTTTTTCTATGTATATCTCATTTTTTCTATGTATATCACCTTTCTTCTTTATGAATGCTGTTCTATTAAAATACGATTCATAAATGTTATTGCATTACAATCTTGATTAAATTACCTTTCCAATGATATATAATTTTATAGTATTGGTACAAAAAAAAGTGGTGTTATTAGCCATCAAACCTCTAAAATAATCTTTTTTCAAAGGGTTTCCACAATTTTGTCCACTACTGTATATATTTTGCCGCTACTATTGCGGGAAATATACCAACGAAACAGTAACTAGTCTCTGCAAATTTAGACCAACCAATTGGACAATGGTCGCATAAAATATCCCAAACCGCCGTCATGCAAATTGATGTCATAGGCTTAAAATCATTCACCCGCTGAATTGGTGAATGATTTTGTTTATCTATCGTAAGATTTGACCAGTTTAGTGATTCGGTCAATGAACGATTAGACCCGTTCAGTTATTCGGTTTTTGACAAATTTGACCCGTTCACTGATTCGGTCAATGAAGTTTTGACCTGTTCAGTTATTCGGTCTTCGAACGACTTGACACTTCATTAATTGAAGTTAGTTGTGAATACCGCGTGACGAGCTTACGAACAATATATTCAAGATAGCTTTATGTATTGTCGAACCATATACTGTATAACAACCTTCAATAAGCTATCGAAGTTGTGACGCTACAGACGATAAATGCTGTTTACCTTCCAATGAGGGATACCCGCGGAATCGGATATTTTGTCCCTTAAATGGAGGTGTCTTTTCTTCGAAGGTGCATATGTCCCTATTCAAAGGGAGCGGGGATCCGAGTGAGGAATCGTCCCTTCCATAGAAGTGTCCCTTATACAGGAGGTAAACTATAATAAAACACAAATAACCTACGAGGTGACTTCAAATTTTTTATATCATAGCCATCTTGTTAATATGACCCAACAAATTCCAAATGCGGAGACCCTGGGCTTCATTATATTTTGGTGCCTTTTTTACACTAATTTTTCATTTTTAACATTTTTACTTAATAAAAATAAGTATATAATAAACAACGTGAAATATATAATAAACAAAGCCATTAAAATATATAATAATAAACACCGTAAATGCTCAATAAAAAACATATAACAAAAACATAATAAGAACTTATATAATAAAACATATAACAAAAAACATATAATAAGAACTATATAATAAAAAACGTAAAAATATACAATAAATAAAATGTTGCCTGGTACGAGGCGAATCAAGAAGTCTTTTGCCTATTTTTTATTAATAAAACAAGGTACATACAGGTAATTACAAATATACGTGCATATACATATACATGCATATATATATGTATAAATATACATATGTACCTTACACTATTTTTCCACATAGTCCCCACACCGGTTCAGACATTTGTCCCATCGCAGCACTAAATTTGAGATGCCCCTGTGGTAGAATTCGTCCGGCTGACTGTGGAACCACCGTCGGACTGCTGTCTTGGCTTCATCGTTGCACGTGAATCGCTGTCCTGCCAGGAACTTCTTCAGCGGACCGAAAACGTGGAAATCACTAGGGGGCGAGGTCCGGACTGTATGCAATCAGAACCGCCGACAAGCTCCGGTCATTTCACTGGGAGAGTCTGGACCACCCACCATACAGTCCGGACCTCGCCCCTAGTGATTTCCACGTTTTCGGTCCGCTGAAGAAGTTCCTGGCAGGACAGCGATTCACGTGCAACGATGAAGCCAAGACAGCAGGACGAATTCTACCACAGGGGCATCTCAAATTTAGTGCTGCGATGGGACAAATGTCTGAATCGGTGTGGGGACTATGTGGAAAAATAGTGTAAGGTACGTAGAATAGTACGTATATTTGTAATTACCTGTATGTACCTTATTTTGGCTAATAAAAAATAGGGGCAAAGACTTTCTGATTCGCCCTCGTAGATCCCTCATTTTATTCGAGGTCCGCAGGTCTACCTGTTAAAACGATATTATAACCAAGGCCGTTATAAGGAAGTGTGACTGTAGGTTAGGATACTACTAACCGCCTTATCAGCAAAAAAAGAACGATTATAAATGACACAAATAATAACCTAATTTTATCATACTAATTACTAATCTATATTAGCACATTCATAAATTAAAGGAAAACTCTTCGCAAAACAGAGATAATCATATCTATATTTAATATCAAATTATATTCCAAAGTAAAAGCTTCTTGAAAAAAGTATTCCAAGTTGTATCCGAAATAAATTATTGCCTTTTCTGTACGTACCTTAAAATATTTTCCCAATACTTTCCTGTAGTCTCAGGCAGAAGTTGTTTTTCTAAGTCCTCTGTGTCTTCTAGACCAAAGAAAAACTTCATAAACTGTCGTCGTAGGAAAATGCATTTCCTGTAATTAATTTCATTAGATGGGGAAATTTATGCCAGGGCGACTCTAATTAAAAGGAAGATCGATATTCTTCGTAACCCTGGAAATACATCCGTCGACTGCGGCGGGAAGAGCTTTCATTTGGGACCTTCAGGTATTGCGGTTTTTAATTTAGAGATGGGAGCGAAAGAAGAAGTTCAATTTTATCAACTATTTTTGTAGATATATCCCCGATCCCTTCCAGAATTTAAGCGGAGGCGTATGTGTTGGAGTATTTATTTTTCTTCTGTTTTTTTTTCAAAAACTTTTTTTTTAAATGGCAGAGCAGTTTTTAATTAAAGGGCGAAATTCTTCGAAAAAATATTAATTTCCTTTAAAAGCATTATGTATGATAGCGTCTATTTCGCTCATGCGATGAAAACGAGACTTTCTGAATAAAATCTTTCAACATTTGTAATTAAACCTTAAAATGAAAATTTCCAGAAAAAAAGTTACTTTTCTTAAATGAAAGGTTTTAAATATATATAAGCAATAAAAAATTTTCTAATTTTCTGAGCCGTATTAAATTAATTCCTTTTGAGATTAATGTAAAGAAATGTAACTATGTTTAAAACATATATTGTAATAAAAATAAGTGAATTTTGAGAAACAAATTAATAGTGGATGTAGATATGGGTAAAACGCAGGCATTATTTACTTAATTATATTTCACTCTGTCTTCTGGTAAAAAGAATTGAAATAACTATATACAGGGTGTTTTAGGACTAATGGAACAAATTTTCAGGGGCGAGCGAATAAACAGAAACGAAGACTTTCATCATAGAAGGCATGGTCGCAAGTAAAGCTATTACGTCCTGGAGAGCTCTTTTCATTTCTCCACACATAAGAAGCCTTAGGCAACGCAAAAACATCACTGTCACGAAACATCAAACTACTTAATGAAATGAAATGAATTAAAATTGCATTCACATGTAAAGTACACTGTAAATGCACATGCACTGAAATTTCATCTCCATACACGCTTCCTTCGACAACGTGAATATTCCCGTATGTTTGGTATTCCAGGAATTTTACCTACAACTACAAAAAGCCCGACAACTAGTCCCCCATTGGAAACAATGGAAGTGTCGTACATGAGGGACTCCAGATGTTCCCATAAGACGAAATTCAGAGGGAACAGATATGGTGAATGTAGGGACAAAAGGGTGGGTCCACCTCGACCGATTCTTTGCCTGGAAATGTGACATGAAGGTAAGCATTTACCATCCTAAAGGAATATTTTACGGTAGATGGCTTCTGGTACATGTTCCAACAATTCAGGCAAGACTTGATGTTCAGCTAATGACAGGCCAACGACTGCATGTGAAAGCCACCGCTTTTATACCTTGGCCTGAAACAGTCCTCTTGAGCGTGAAAGCGCCATCTAACGGGTAACCGCTTCACTTCTGACCATGCATTTTATGATGAAAGGTCTTCGTATGGATACGTTTTATCACCTCTGGAAATTTATTTTATTCATTCTGTGACACATTGTACGCGTTTACGCTTGAAATAACCATAAAAAAAATAAAAACACGTTCTATAAGAGAATAAGTATAAATTGAAGATATTATTACTAAAATTCAAAATATTAAAGAAATATTTCTAGTGTCAAAAACCATATATATATATATATGGCAAAAAGGGTTAAAACCGGATAATTTAAAGATTTTAATGCAAAACCAGTTAATTTAAAGAGACTATCAAAGACCTATTTGATGGTTTGGAGGAAATGGTTAAAGTGAAGGAAGGCAAAGATAAAATTTAATATTCAAACTTTCGTTAGGCGAATGATTTATGATAACGGAAATCAAGTATGAGAAAGAATGTATTATGAACTTACAAAAACAAAATCATAGATTTACAAATTAAATGCCATTAACTCATAAATAAGGACTAATTTACAAAGGAAACACCTAAAACTTAAGAAAAAAAATTACAAAAAAAGGAAAACTTCAAAATTGAAAAACAGAAGGTGATCCTCAGTGCATAACAAAATGAATAACATAACCAAAAGAATACATAACAGATTGCAAAATTTCCTTTTTTTCTCTATATTAGATCATTTCGTTTCAACATGATCTGATCTTACATATTCACTTAATTGAAAAAGTTACGATAAAGATGATATCGGTGAAGTTAAAGTATTTCACAGTTATCACGGGCAAGTTCCAGTACCTTCAAATTTACATATAAATAATAATTCATTTCATATGCCATATTTATTTAGATCCATACGTCTTACAATGAATTTGTTCAATAATAACGTGGTAATTGGGATCAACAGCAATTTTGCAACTAGGTATAAATGCATAATAGAATCTTGGAAGCAAATGCACTGAATAGCTGGCTATGAATGTATTTTCCATTAAACGTCTTCCTTTACGCATGGATTAATCTTTTCTGCTGAATGTGCAGTGAAATGCTCCGAAACGTAATAACTTTAAATGTAGGAAGAAACATGCAAATCAATCTAAATTGCCAGGAATGTGTGTTGGCATGCAAATTTGAACAAATCTTGAAAAAAAGAGATGTTCGTCTATTCGTTGTTAAGTTTACGTTGTTCCTCGATTTACAAATAACTGATGGGTTAGGAAAACTTGCTTGTGTGATTCTTCTCGTGCATTTTGCAAATTCGTTTTTTTCTTGCTTTGGCCATCTGCTTTGCATTCCAATGCTTTGTTTCCGTTGTTTCTTTCAGAATGCATTTTGTGAATGCGCTACCATTGTCCAGATAAGGACAAAAACGATTAAAACACAAAAGCCGGAATGGTCTGGGATTTTTAAACGGAAACTCGATTTGAATACGTATTTATACAGAAGATATATCAGTGTGAACTGTTAAAAATACTTCTAATTTTGAAATTACTGTTCAGAAATTTCGTTCTTAATTTTCCACATACTTTTATTTGAACTAGTAAAATGTGCACTAAGAACCCTAAAATATGTATGTACACTAGGAACTAGTAAAATATGCACTAAGAACCCCAAAATATGTATGTACACTAGGAACTAGTAAAATGTGCACTAAGAACCCCAAAATATGTATGTACACTAACTTAAACAAAAAAATATGCACTTCAATAATACGATAAAATGTGCAAGACAACGTAGAGCGGGTAAAATACTCTTATTAGTGTTTTTAATAAAAGTATTTTACCCACTTTACGTTTCCTTGCACGTTTTGTCGTATTAACTCATCAAGCGATGGTATTCTCTCTTTACTTCTATGCACTTAAATGTTTTTTTACTTTATTGTAAAACAAATGCCATGTGTTTAAAAACAAATATATTTATTTTTATTCTTAAATAACTGTGTAAGAAAAATTGAATCATACAAGACCTTGTTGTGCAACAAAAATTTTATTATAGAAATAAAATACAGGGTACCAGGTAGGAAATTTACATACAAAAGGTTAAACACTGGTAAAATAGCAATGAAAAAGATCACCCAAGCTTTCGGACGCGTCAGCAGCAGTCCTTCATCAGGAGTAAAGATTACTCCTGATGAAGGACTACTGCTAACGCGTTTGAAAGCTTGTGTGACCTTTTTTATTGCTATTTTACCAGTGTTTAACCTTTTGTATGTAAAAATTATATTTCAATATATTAAAAGTTATCTCTTGGTATTCTGAACAGTTAAAGTTTTTTGGTCATTCAAAACAATTTTGTGACCAAAGATATATTTTTTCTCATCTACAGAAGCTATTCGACAATATTTATAAAATTTTTCTTTAATATCTGGAAATTCTGTCAGCAACTCTACAATGTTGCCATTGATAAAACTGTTAATATGTTTCAATCGGAAGTCCCTTTATCTTTCTGCTTAGATGGGAATAGAAGTAAAATTGAAATTCATCTTTCTGGAAGAAATTTTTTGACAAAAGGATTCTGAAAATTATCGAAACGCGTTAGGTTATCTATTAATTAGTAAAATTCGCTGTTTTCCTAAATTTATAGACACTAATACTAAAAATAGACTAAAATATATAATTGCATAAACACGTATACATTTGCATACTATCCGGGCTCTATATAATAAATTGGACAGCCTCCATATTCACCCATATTAGACCCTATTGGCCACTGCCTTTTTCAGACGAAGTAATATTGTTCTGCGTATCATTCTTAAAGTGTTAAATGCATCTAATGTTAGGTATGAATATCCCGATATAAATTACATAAATTATTCAGACAACCTTTAGGTGTCCATTTTAAAAAATTTTATTGTGTGCATTGAAAATTTACTCCTTGCAGACGTTTACTTAATTGAGCTATGGTGTAAAATGTGACTATTATATTATTATGTTCTCTTCTAAAATATTTCCTGAGGTTTCTGCAGGCCACTTTATAAACCGACACAGGCCACCACTTGTCCGCGAAACGCAACTTGAGAAATACTGCTTTCAAGATACTCATTTATTAAAAAGTACTCTTATCGATTGACTTTGTATACGTCTCCCCTTCGCAAACGAGTCATTAATATTGCGTCCCTAAAGCAAAAGTGAGCCAGCGGGAGACGTGATTCAATCAGTTCTGCCACAGACTAAATTTTCTTTCCTTATTCACGCGATTCTGACATCATTACTTTTCACTCATTCTCCTAGTAAAATAAAAGTGAGAGGACTTGTACTAGCCTTAGATGTGAAAGATGATGGACGACAATCGCTTTCTGGACTGATAGAGGGATTTTGACGCATCTTGAGCGAATTTTGAACGTTTCAGAATGAAACGTTTGGACTGGATTTTGAAGCAAATTATTTAAACCAAAGAACTCAAAAACCCAAAAGTATCAAACAATAGACCATTTTTATTTACAGAAAAATGCTATTTACATGGAGTTAAAAGTCTTGAAAATATTTTTTAAAAAATTTATCATCTTCCATTTACGTTCAGTCATGCTTTCATCAAGTGATATATAATTTTATTAACCTTGCTCGTGTTCTGTGCACTATTTCATCATTTCTCAATTCCCTTGACGTATTTTGTAATGACAATTTTAAATTCCACTCTATCAAAATTAACATTTCTTCGTTCAAATTAAGTAACTTTTGTTTAAAATCATTAACCATAGAGGACACGTGACTCTGAAGTCTCGCAGCGACATACGATATATCTAAAAGTCACTTGTCTCTCAAATACATTTCATTATTCTTTAAAGGTTTGATAATTTCACATTACGATAAAAGGTACCTTTAATGCACTGTTATTATTACTTTTGTTTTAGATACTAATAGCTAGTTAAGGCACTTTATTAAACAAAATAATCAATTTTAATTAACCATTTCTCCGGAACAGAAAGATATTGTGATGTGATAATATGCAATATAGTTCATTTTTATTTACTTTTTTTCAATTTTTATGAAGTCTATCATTACGTAACATTTTGGCGTACCCCAAGTTGTATGGAGTGATTAGATGTTGAAACGTTCGAAAGAAAATAAATATTTCTGCCTTCGGTGGGACCTGAACCCACGACCTTCCACTTGCCGGGCGGAGGCACCACTACGCCAATAAACGTTGATTGATTGACATTGTTGTTTGATTTAATCTGCGTAGTGTTCGATTTATATAAAATAAATACATATGCTGCAACGTGCATTTCGATCAATTTAATACCAGTCTCTTTGCAATTTGGTTTAAATAGTAGTCTATGTACTACACCATTCTGCGAAATAACTGGCAACAATATATATACGTTCGTAAAGAGATTATATATTGTCCTTCGTAGCTCAGTGGGTAGAGCCTCCGCCCGGCAAGTGGAAGGTCGTGGGTTCAGGTCCCACCGAAGGCAGAAATATTTATTTTCTTTCGAACGTTTCACCATCTAATCACGCCATACCATCGGCGTTGGTATCACTACGCCAATAAACGTTGATTGATTGACATTGTTGTTTGATTTAATCTGCGTAGTGTTCGATTTATATAAAATAAAAACAATATATATTAACGTATTAGATATTCATAGATAGCCACTGGACTACTTGCGACCAATTAGTTGTATCCACCGTTTACCGGTTGCTGGTTTTAAGTATGACTTCTAAGTTATGTGATTGAACATAAATGTTTCATTGGGTGAGATCAGTTGGATGTCGATAATGATACTTCTACTTCGATAAACTGACAGATATCCACCTTTATCTGGCAGTCTAACACGTCAGACAAAGGAATGGTTAGATAACAAAACATGGTAGTCGTTGGTGAACAGTATTTTATAAAAGACACCGCAATCTCTCATTTTAATTTTGATATGATATACAAACAAAAACAAAAAAAGGTTTTGTGCTCACACGGTGTAATCTCCTAAATATTTTTCATTGAATTTAAAGTTTGTGGGAAAACATTGCACTTTAATTCTATAAAGCAGCGGTTCTTCAACTGTGGCCAGCCTGGTCCCCCGGTGCCAGCGACATGCTCAAAGTGTTCCACACAGAAAAATATTAAGGCAAGGACGTTTACTCTTTAATGCTAAGAATAAATTATGAGGGGACGAAAAATTCCTTCCTTAAATAGTGAAAATTAGTGATGAAACACTAGAAATAAATACATATGATGCAAATTCCGGGCTTTAAACTTTGAGTTAATTCTTGGGGGTCCGCGAGGGTGAGTGAACTCTGAAGGGGGGAGGATCCTCTCTGGGAAAATTACAGAACCGTAAACGCTGTAAAACATTGCGTAGTTGTATTATATTCCAACTGGTATTTTGTTGCCAAAATAATGATATTTTTTCCAAAATTATATTTAAAACACATCGTGTACGATTTCACGATATTCGTTGAAACATTGATTTTAAAAGTCGTTATATGCTTTTTAAACATCACGCTATGGTATCCGTTTGGTCATAATATTTTGTTCAGAAACGATTTCTTTCTTATATTAATTGCATTGAACATTATAAGTATGATTTATATACCATACTAATATCTTTGTAAATAATGTTTACAATAAAGTATTCATAGTACCATAATATACACTGAAACTTTTTTATGGGGCACTTGTGAAAAGCGGATACCACCGGATTACGAACAGATTCTCAAGGACCAAGTCTACTTTTCGGCAGTAATACTGAATGTAA
>QLNU02015003.1:97039320-97055116 GCA_006491805.2 Dysdera silvatica
ATGGAGTTCACAAATTGGTACTTCTCAGAGGTCGGAATAAGCTGAAGCAAATGCTAATAATTTAAAAGTTTGTCATGAAAATCAACACATGAATAATTTAGGTTAAGCTTCACAAGGAGCATTTCCTTCAACGTACGTATAGATAGTGAATTTTTTTCACTTGTCCATATATTATTGATGGCAGAGAACACTCTTTCAGTAGGGGCATTTGACCCTGGCAAACATAAAACGGGAACCAGACGTGGAGCCCAAAATCCTCCGAGTAGCACGGGGACTTCAGTTAGGGTTGCCTAAGTAAAACCACCCAAAATTCTCGCCAATATCGCCAATTAATCATCACCGAACATCGTCTGACGTCACAGCTGTAAAGAAAACAATAATGATGGAAAGTTCGTTTTCCTGAATTTATTTATATCTTTTGTTTCTTGAGTAGATTTATTATTAATTATGCAGAAAGAGAGAGTAAAAAAAAAAAGCATTTTCGATTGCAGTCAATAAAAAATTTTGCGTAGGGAATAAGAGGCAAGCAGGGCCGTGCCGATAAGTGTTTGCACCTGAGTTTAAGTTGTAAAACGGCACCCCACTCCATTAAAAAAAAATTTAACCCTTTTCTGGCGCCTAGTGGGAACTATTAAGAAAAAAACGTATACATGTTTATACACTTTATGTAAGAGAAACAAATGATTATGGTTTGACATTGTGGGGTTTTGGGGCATAATGTCCTCAATAATAGAATAAAAATACTAAGGCTTTAAATACACCAGGTAAGAAATTTACATACAAAAGATTAAACACTGGTAAAAGTAGCATTGAGTTAATGTTCATAAAGGATCCCAGACTCTTTTTATACCAAAAGTTTCCGGGAAAATCCATTATTAGAACAATTCCATAGAATATGGAATCCAACATTTAGTGAACTCACAGTACGCAGAAAAATCAATATTGGGAAATTTCGAGTCAGTTTAGTGAAAGAGTTGTCTGTACATCTCTGTTGACTCTTCTTAGAACACTGGGAATCTTGCAAATTACACAGAAAAGTCATTAACAGATCACAAACATTTCCAGAATCGTACAGACAACTTCTTAGCTAAAAATAATTGAAAATTCCCCTATACTACACTTTGGGTTTTCCCACACCTTGAGAACCCTCCGCCCCCACATTATGGGATTTCCCTATTTGGCGGGACTACTCTTATAGTGGGTTTTTCCGGAAATATTCGGTATAAAAAGAGGCTGGGGCATTCCATGGACATTACTTTTTCTGAAGGACTGCTGACGCATCTGAAAGCTATTTATGTTATTACATAGAGTCGTTTGAATTGATAAATTGCCCATATTCAGTAAGCTTTCATCAGAGCCCACGAGAGGGGAGGGGCAGAAGGGGTTACAGCCCAGGGGCCCACATTGGCTCGGCACCCCTGGCTTTCTTGCCCAATGCCATCCGCAAATAGTTTTTATTAACTTGTCATTAACTTAATGATTAACATTATTATTTTCACAATCAGCAGCATATTTCTTGAAAACCGATCAGAAACTACCCCAAATCGAAATACAATGATAACACACATCCCGGGAACAAGCAGCCCATTCCCCCTTGTATGCAAAATTTAATGAAAATGTCGGTCAGCCAAAAGGCGGCATTGTATTCCTAACTGAGACGTGAATGAAGATCCAGTAAGATGCACTGTTTGTTTACGCACGAAAGGCGGCCATTATCCGTTACGTCGTTTGACATAACAACTGGGCTAGTCTATCCCATAAGGTTAAAATACGTATTATAGAACTGATTTTGGAAATTATTGGCACCCGCCAAGAGAAACTCATTATCTCTGGGCAGCCGTCCATAATCACCAAAAAGCAATTCTGTAATTAGCATCTTATCTTTTTGGGATAGACTAGTTTGGTTGTTGAATTAAAGGATAACGGCCGTCTTCCTAGCATGAATACAGTAGGTAGGCCCAAGCTCAAAAAAAAAAAAAAAAGGCAAAAAGCCAAACTTTTATTCATACGGGATATGGAACACCCCTTTGAATCGTCCCTGTTGTCGTGCAATTTGTTTTCTACAGGCAACTAAGGATCATTATACATATATGCAGGTGGACTCATTTGGCACTCCTTTAAATATTTAACCTGGGTCAACTGTCTCGTTTGTCACATACTCGTCACGGCCCTGGAGTCGGGTTTTACTGTACGCCGAATATTTCAACATGTTCTTTTTCTGAATTAATAAAAATCAGTAATTGTGGCCCCTCAAAGAGGGAGGGTTCCTGTGTGATGCACAACCAACAATACGTGAAAATTTATTACTTCGTTCAGTTACGTATTGCTGTTCAGCTTTGCCGGAATCTTGAGGGCATCAGGTGTGTAGATTTCTGAAAGTGTCGTTCGCTCACGTAAATGCAGTGTGGTGTCTAAACATCCTGAGTTAAGTTCTTGTCCACATGCCTATTGCTTTGGTAAATTGATTGGCATTCCCATGAAAAAGTTTTGTCCTGCTCGTTTCTAGGGACCAGGATTTCACATGTAGTTTATTCAGGGATTGTTAATGGCGAACTTGGCAGGAAAATGTAGAGCTTGAGCGCTCGGCTCAGGCTGAACGGCAGCCAAACAAAATTTTAGAAAACGCAAGAAATATGTGCCGTTGGAAGGCATTCTCCCAGTTTCGAGGGAGGGGGAAGGGGAGGTTTAACACATGACCATAGGTGGAAATTAACTGGGACTCTCTTTCGTTCAGTTCCCAACATTTGTCTGTATTTAAACGAAACAGAAACATTTTGTGCGAAGACATCATGATACCTCACATAGTGTGCAAGCCATAAAAGTATAATTTATAAATGTTTCGGCGAAAATTATGAATTCAGAGCAAGCACACATTGTATTTTAAAAATATTTATTTGTAGTAAGAAATTGTAAAACATATTTAATAACATGTGAAAATTTATATTAATATTATTAATATATTGCTTTTGTATGTGTGTCCTTGAGATTTTGAGGCCCCTGAAATCCTGAGGCGCCTGTGCGGAAATTCGACACTGATTATATTAAATATTTATGCATATTGTTAACGCTTTCATCCTCTTAATGATGTTTACAATAGCATATGAAGAACGAGTTTCAATCTTCTGTAATCTTATAGTAGAGATATTTTTATTAACGTTTTGCTGACATGGTTTTCTGGAGAGCCTGAGTAAACAGACAAGGATTAGATGATAAGTTGTTTTTTATATATGAGATATTATTACCCTTGACATTCTTAAAGATAATATCTGATACATAAAAAACAATTTATCATCTAATACTACAACATCATCGGCTGTGATGAGAAAAATTTCCCGTCTTTAAGACGATGATTACTTAATAAAAAAAAACCACTAGGTTTCTTCTACTTTTTGTTAGGGTTTTCGGCTAAGTCTACTTCGTGTTATTTATATAAAGTTTAAAAAATAGAAAGCAAAGTATATATCCCTTAAAGGGATCATCCACGAAAATTGCACTAAAGGTTTAAAAATATAAATAAACACTAAAATTAAAATATGAAATTATACTGAAATTATGTATTTGCAGATATAAGTATTGACAAAATGCCGTAATTCTTCCAGTTGATACAATATTTATTAATACTTTAAATGTTTAGGTTAGTTAATTAACACGTCAAAAGATAATTAAATTACAATATAATGTTGGAGAAGTTTTGTACGCCTTTTGGTCGGCGGACCCTTCGTGGGACGTGTACACACGTCGATGGTAAATTGAAGACTGGTTATTATTTCTGAATTTGAAACGTAGTTACAAATACCGTTGCCAAATATAGAAAGTGAAAATATAATTATACAATATCTGAAAAATATGAAATAAAAGCACACGATTTGGCATGGTGACAATTTTAGAAATTGAACCTTTTTAGTTTGTTTTTTCTTGCGTTTCTAAGTGGCAACAGTTAAGAAAGCCTGCGAAGCGAACATGGTGTTTCTATTGTGGGAGCCCACATATTAAAAGAATATTTGAAAAAATCTGTAAAATAGTGAGAATATTTTAACCACAAATATTAATTTTTTACTACTGGTAACAATTACTGATATAAAGTTTTGCACAGCCATCTATCCGTAAGAACAGATGACGCCAAAAATTATAAAGGGACTTTTCCTACAACAATACATTTTTGCACATACTTAATTAAACATTTAAAAGTAAAGTAAGTATTAAAAGTTATTAAAGTAATATTAAATTGTTATTAAAGTAATATTAAATTGTTATTAAAGTAATATTAAAGCATATTAAAAGTAAAGTAGTAAGCCGGCGCTGCAGGCGTACAATGGAAAAAAAAATTTTTTGCACATGCAGATAGTGCGTAAAGAAATATGACATTTAAGCAGCTGTTAATCGTGTACAGGACGATGTAATGGGTGTTCCTCGATGTGGCCGTCATCATTTATTTGTAACAATTCAAGCCAATGCAGAATGTGTTCAACAGCGCATCGCAACTAATCCTCCGTGAGGCTTTACATATGCAGCGTTATGGAATTCTTGGATTCTGCTAACATAGCAACACTTCCACAATAAACCAAATTCTTTAAATGATCCCACAACTAGAAGACGCAAGGAGTGTGATCCGGCGAACGTGTGCCAGTGATTAATAAACGAACGACTGATAACACTCTCATCGGTGAAGTGCTGGAGCGAAAAAGCTTTGGCTGACCGTGAAACATGTGGGTGAGCACTCCCTTGCACGAAAGTGGTAGATGTAATGGACTGTCGTTTCTGTAATTGCGGCAAAACAAAGGGCCGTCACAGAACATTTGACAGGGCCATAAACTTTTACAAGTGAATGATAGTGACCACATCGAGCAACCTTTATTGCATCATTCTGTACACGATTAAAAGGTGCTTACTTGCTGCATTTCTTTACTCTCTATCTGCATGTGAAAAATCTTTTTTTTCCATAGTACGCCTGCAATTATTGCTCGCACAACGTTCATTTGAAATGTTTCGATGCAATAAATGTTACTAAACATTAAAAATGTCATTTGTCTTGCGTGTTGGTCATTTCATGGGTTGCTTTTGCAGTAATATAATAAATAAATAAACATTGTATTCAGACAATAGTCACGACATTACAAAATTGTATGATTCTCCACTACTGTAAGAAGTGAAAAATACGCTAATTGAACATTGTACTAATTACAATTACAGTGTTGCCCTAACAATCGCCCCATAGCGAACGTTTTTGAAGTAAATATTTTTGCAGATTCCTTTTCCGCATCCTTTGAATAGTCTATATACCAATTTTGGTAAAACTCCGCTGAACAGTTCAAGCTGCAATGTGCTCTAAATAATAGGCCAAGTTTAATTATAACCACCCTGTATATAATATGCATAAAACATCAAAAAAATTATGTAACACATTATGAAGAGGGAGGGAGGGAGAGCAGAGAAGAAATATGTTGAGATGGCCTTATGGTTGCATATACTGCTTGTGTGAATTGGTGTTCATTTTATTTTATTTAATCAGTGTGAGGTTCTAAGCTTGTTATATCATTCTGATATTTTCTTGAAACTTTTCTTGTATAGCCATGTTGTCATTTATTGTGATCTTATCAAATTTGCTACACTGTAGTCTTGAATAATGACACAATGACTGCATAAAAGAAAACTAAATAAAGTATCATTATTATTATCCAATATTAGAAAACAGAAAGTACCAGAGAACGAATTTACATAAATAATATTACGCTTCGGCAGCAGACCTGATGAACTTGAATTCCTAATGAAAGATTGTTGCGGAAGCTTGGGTGATACATTTCATTTGCATTTTCACCAGCATTTAACCTTTCGTATGTTAAATAAATATTTATCATATAAAAAAGTAAAGCAGAAATACAATGCGAAATAAAATTAATATGTAAAAAATTATCTAAAACCAGCTGGTTGCTTAAGGTAGCCGAACTCGTTCAGGTGACTCACTTCGACCAATAGTTGCATTTTATTTTATTTCGCTTTTTCAATGTCCATATCCTTAGCTATCAGAAGCTGTTTATTTTTTCTTAATATATTGATTAGATGCTGAGATATGACAGCTTTTGTAACAGACGAGTAACCGGAAATCAATTTAAGTGAAAAAGTTTGAATGAGATTTCTGAAGAATTGAATCTTTCATGATTTCATGAATCTAGTAAAAAGACTTTAGTATTTGATAAATATAAAAGTAAAGAAATTTATTAAAGTAAATATTAATGGGCATTAGTCACTAACTAAAAATAAGATAAAGGGTCAACCCAAAATATAAACGATGACCGAAAATAATTTTCTGTTGGTGACTACATTTCACAATACTTCACGTCTACATTCATATTCACGTAATTTCTATGCCCATCATTTGCGAGGCTGAAAAAGAAAAGATTAATAATGTCTAAAAGCTTATTTAAAAAGTCTACACACAAGGCTGGCCACTTCATAGAATCTCCTCTTGAATTTTGGATTTATTGAAACGCGGTTAATGGCCGAAGTCCTTTATTTAAACTTTCAGGAATCGTAAATCAATTCATCTATTTGTTGTCCTAATGAATTTATCACAGTTTCAAAGAGGCTCCGGTTGTTGAAAAACACTTATGCTTGTGAACTTTTCATCACATCAGTAAGGTCTAGGTAGGTTAGGGACTGTAGTACTGCATATATCTTCTTCACTTATTAACTGTTCCACTTTGTAACGTTAAGGGATGGTAATTATTAGGTTGTCGTTCATCAGGCAGTTGCTCCAATTGGCTTCCTTTCCTAAAAACAATTAAAAGAAGGCGGCAGAATCGAATAATATTTACAATGTGTGAATTTTTGTGTCTCACGGTATACTATGTAGAAATTTTATGAGATGAAGAAATATGTTATTATGTAAGATGATGTAATGAAGCCACCCATATATTTAAATAATTAAAAAGTATAATTTTCATAAATTTTTGCGACACAAGAATTATGCGAAATTTTTCAAGTGGATTTTCTATATTATTATATATGCATGTAATAAACTAGAAGTTTGAAAAAAATCATAGAACTCAAGTTAGACTATTTTTTTCTTTGACAATATGCATGTTTTTTTCTAATTTTGGTCTAACAGTGGTAGATCGACTAATATTTTTGTCATATCTCACTAATGATTCAGAATTTTCTACGTATTTCAGTTCACGGTCTTCACATTGATTGTATATATAAAATAAAACCAAGGATAGTTCTTTGCCATGAGAATTCTTTTAGTTATGATGTTTACCGTAGTTGCTAATTTCTGGCTTAATTTTTCTGTTTTTTGTTTTTTTGTTTTTTTGTATATATTCCTCAAAATAGAAAGCCCTGCGGTGGTGAAGTGTGATTGATATCATAGCAGTTGTTTCTTCTATCTTGCAGAGGACTCATATTGTTAAGGTGAAAATTCAAAATTCTCTTTTTAAAATGACTAATTAAATTTAAACACACATAAGCACATAAGTGGACAATTAAATTAAATAAAAAAAAAAAATAAACAAAAAAAAAATAAAAACCACACTCTCTCTCTCTCTCTCACTATTGTACAAATATATGCTTAGATGTTGTTAAGTGTTTTTGTTTTTTCGAGATTCTGCCGCTCTTGTTTTTTTTAAATTTTTCAGATGAGATTGTATGTTCCATTCGTGATGTCCATATCAATTAATGTTCCTCATCTAATGTTCCCCCGAATCCAGTACAACTACTGTGGCAGCAACTTAATCTCTTCAGCCCGAATCCAGTGCAACATCATCATATAACCTCAAGTAATCATCAGACATCACCAACAGAACTTTATTAAAGGGACTATCAAGGCAACAGTATAGTTTTTTTTATAAAAATTGGAGTTTGATTAAATTAATTATTTCTATATGTAAAATGTCTATATCATTGTCACATCAGATGATTACTTGTAAAATTGATTTCAATTTCAGAAATATTCGTTAGTTAAAAATTATAGTAATTGAAAGTATGTATGCATTTTTGGGGTATAATATTATGCGATTATATCTGAAAATTCCCTATTTACCCGCTAAACCTTTAAAAGTGTAACGTTCTTTTTTTTTCTCATGCCTGTTACCCTCCTTAACCGCCATTTCCACTATTTCCGAGGTGCAGCTGGGCTATAAGGCCGTTAAAATAACAAACTAAACATTCCTCTCATTTCTGATAAACAGTCCATACCAGCTTGCACCATTTTCTTCTCAACAACTAAACGATACCGTGGGAGCACTGGACCCTTTTTTCGCCTGTGACCTTTCAAGTCATAAAACTGAACTTCTCAGGACCAGTGAACAGAAAAAAAATCAAAACAACTTCAAAGAAATCCCTGCTCGAGGGGAAGTTGTATGACTCACACAGCGTAAATAAGCTAGGCCACCCACAATACTTTCGGGATCTCTCAACGTTAAAGTTCCTCCCCAGGGACATCTGGCAATCAGCTTCGTGGAAATGCCACCAAGAACGTCTCATAAACTCACAGTTTTATGAGCCAAAAACTGTCTAGAAAGACAGCTAAAAGATTAACGAAAGCCACAGCCATGCTCCCCTCTGTGGGGTCAATCTGGCCAATTGAAAATTAGGAAAAATTTTACGTCAGAATTCAATTGGCCAATCACCATCCACGATACTCCTCGATAAGAAGTCAAGCACGAGCGTTAAGAGAGAGAGAGAGAGACTGTGTGTCGAAAAAGGGATCCCGACCCAGCTGGCATCAGCGATGTAAACTTAAGGGCCAAAGAGGTGCCTTCTTTGCTAAACCGGGTGAAACTAATAGATGACCAAAAGGGATGCAAATATCAAAGCTGCAATTAAACTGAAGGGCCAAGGCTCCCTTCCCACTGGGGACACCCTCCACACCTAAGGATGATCTAGAAATAACACGTGAGTTAACATTCCTTTCTTTCATTTCATTTAACCTGCAATAATAAGTGCCTCCTTCTCCCCCCTTAAACCTATAATGTAAGAAATATTTTTTTTGGGCGATACTACCCCCGTTATAAGAAATCAAGAAATTGATTGTTTTAAAGGTTATGTTTGTTTTGATGTTTACTTTGTATATCCGGTTTAAATACTGAGTAGATATAATTATGTCATAGGGTAATTGCTGGTATGTTAATAACTCCCTAATGTTATTATTAAGTAGCACGGTCAAACTCCAAGCATTTGAAAAACAAAATATTTTGTTGTTTAAATATAAATAAAAGAAAAAAAAGGTGAAAACAAGGTTTCATGTCTGTTTTAAAGAACTTGTGGTTATTGTTATCGTTATTATTATTTTGGGTTATGGGTTTTAATTATTCTGCTTATATTAGTTTAACACAACGCAATGTACCATGTTTTAACACCATATATTTAAAACACACCGAAATCATAAACTACTAAATCCCCCATAACATAGAGAATGTAATCACAAAAAATTATTGCAATCGCAGATGAAAATTTTAATACGTTGGTTACGTTTCGGTAGTTAGATGCTACTGTCGTCAGAATCATATTGACACTCCTAGGTAAATACAAGGCAGTTTCTACCATTAGGCCACAGTAGGCGACCGGCTGGAGCGACAAAATGGCGTCCAAGTTTTAATTTTAAGTCAAACGAATAAAAAATTGAGCAAATGAGGAGAAAAAAATGAAAAGGGGAAAAATTAAAACATCGAATTGTTTTCAAAAGTATACGGAACGATTACTTAATAAGTTTTTATTTTGACAAATGTAAAATGTTTTGATCAGTTTCATTGTTTAATCTTGCATACAAGTTCTTTTATATCTAATACATTTAAGCCTTCTAGCTCTGATAATACAACGTTATGTTTTGAAATATTACTCCTTTAATATCCCAGTTTTCAAAAATATAAAATATTGAAATTAAACAATTATAACATGTAGTCATTATTTTACTAGTCATAATACTCTCGTGTTACAAAATGGCTGTTTTGTCGCAAAAGTTATAAAAAAATATACTTTAATATTTTAAATAATGGTTGTCCATCTACATCATTACATCTTTTCGTTTGAAACGTTTTTCACATATACTAAACCGTGAGACACAACAAATCGTAAAAATGTAAACTGTGGTCAGATTCTGCCTTCGTCTTTTATTGTTTAAGGGAAAGAAACCAAACCAGGAAAGAGTACCCGTGGAACTATTTAATACAGAAATGACATGAATTAAAACTTGGACAGCCGACTACAACTCCACATGGAACAGGACCTCGATACCTATGGCCATTAATGTTAATCGAAACACCCAGAAGAAATGGCCTCATGCATATTGACTATTCACCGTTAAAGAAGTGACTGGACTCCTTGTATGAACACTGGAGATTTCATTTTACAAACTCAATATACTAAAGCTTTACAATCCAGTGGACATCTTCAAAAAAGAACTTAGTTTTTTTAATAAAATATGATACGAACTAATTCTCCTTTTTCCAGAGACAACAGGCATGGCGGTGGACATAGCCACTAATTTGTAAAATCCTTTTTTTGATAAAAATGTTCAGTTCATTTTATTTATGTGTAATAATTCATGATATCGGAATTAGCTTCAGTGCATTAACTTGTTCATGCACTTATGCAAAATAGGGTAATTTAATATTCAGTGAAAAGTATTTGGTTTTTACTATTCACACTACTGGGCAACACAATTTAATTACAATCATTATTTTTTGCATGACTAATGTCCACTACTATTTACCTTAATTAAATTCTTTATTTTTATTCATCTAATAGTCTTCATTTTATTTTTTTTAATCCAATCAATTATTCTATTTTTTATTTATCTATTCTTTCGTCTATGGTTCGAGATTAGAAAATTCCTTTATCCTTTTACTTCCTTTCTTTGGTGGCCAAGGCATCATCATCATTACAGCATCAGCCAGTCTACGTTTCCCACACTTCGCCACTAAATCTGCAAACAAATAAAGGAGGGAAGAAATACATGTTGTCATGCACTTGTGAAAAAAAAGCCTGGTCAGTAGTGATGGACCAAACTGTTATTTTTGAATAACCTGTTCCAACGTTCCTGTTCCAACTAGATAACTGGTTCCAATTGGCTTCGGTCTCAATTTAGGACCCAAGTAAATTTATTAATTGGGGGTTTTTCATCCTGGTTCCCTTTACTTACGAGGTTTATGGTAACCTTTCTATCAACTATATGTTGGAAGAGAGGTTATTTAACACAACGCGTAATTTTTGCAAAAATTAATAATTGAAATCCACCCTATACGATCTCTTTGGTTTAAATAAAATAAAATAAATGTTTAACGTTGACATTTTCTCTCACTTTAGGTTCATTGCAAACCCAAACCAAAAGTAAATAACGAACCAAAAGAACAAAAAAAAAACCGCAACGTAACTAAGTAATGTATCTAAAATATAAATATAATTAACGGGTTTAATGATTAAAAGTATAATAGAAGATTTACATTGTTGTACCGCTGGATGTTGGTGGTGGTAGAGAGGGAGATACAGTCGAAAGAGTAATGGTAGTAAAAAGGTGGGGGCGGCATTTTTTAATTCTTTTCTAGGGCGGCAAAACACCTAGAAACTGCTCTTGGTAAGCATGAGCATGAACTCAATAATATAAGTATCCATAACTCCAGTTATTTCGGCACGGGCGTAAAATCGAAAAACACGACGTTTAGAGAGCCAACTGCTCCTTTTCAAATAAAGGCAGAGAATTCTGCCTTCAATTGACGAAAGAGAAGTTGCGTTCTGAAACGTCGTGTTTTTAAAACTTATTCTAGTTTCCAAATAACTGTAGTTATGGAATTTTCTGCTGAAACTTGGTATTTTTTGTTGGTATAAGTATATTAAGCAATAAAGCGCAAAAATATCAGAAAGAAAAAGCTCCTTCCAGGCCTCTGGTTCGGCAGCAGTGCTGCTAGCGCTACTGGAAGGTGTATCCATAACGTGAAAATGTTAAACAGAATTACATAAAGTGGTTAGAGAAAAAAATTGTGAACGTAAGAAAGTAAAAAGTTGAGGGTATTAGAAAAATGGATAAGAGAGCATGGGGGTCAGAGGGGGCTCGATCCTCCGTAGCCGTTCAAAAATTTTATTTGCCTAATTCTGCTATGCATTTAGTTTCAAAGGTTTTACAAGTAGGTTTTAAAATAAGGTACTTTTTAGCTCATTACTAATTGTCAAGCAGTATTAATTATTTTTGTAGTATTTCAGTATCTTGTACATACATTAAAATGTTTGACAGCCTTAAGAAGGAGGTAATAATTTTTCAGCCCCCCCCTAAAAGTACTCATATGGGCGCCCATGTAGGAGAAATATATATAGCCTAAAGAATAGGAAATATTGATTATAAAGCAATTTATTAAAAGCAATCCATTCAGTTCCATTTATTTATTGCCAAGTTTATCTAAAACATAAATAATAATTACTAATAATAATAATTAAAAAAAATATATATGTGTATACGTATAAACTGTCACGGTACCGCCTAGTTCGCCTATATGGACGCGCCTGGCCTGCTTGGGGGCATAGTCTTCAGTTTTTCTCATAAAAAGAAGCAATAGGGTCTCTCCGCCTGCTTGCTGATTGGATGTTTATAAAGCGTTATGGCTAATTTCTAACCAATCAGAGGTCGTAATGTAAGGAGAGTAAAAACTGAGATATAGAGAACAAAAGAAAAGTGGATATTCTGAGATTCGGATCAGCGTTGCGAGATTGTATTACAAAAAGCGGACTGGGCGATGTTTTAAGTGCCCTCGCTACAAAAATTTCGAATTGGGCGACACGCTACTTTTTGGGCTACTTTTAATTACCTTCAGGCTATAAATCTGAAAAATAGCTACTTTTTTATTTTTATATATAAAATCACAAAATATTATTAGTATTGCATAATACAATAAAAATTTTGTTTGTTGAACATTTCTATTCGCAGTGAATGATAGTTTCACTAAAACATAACATGTTCGATACTCGTTCAATTCATAAAAGACCTCTGTGGTTCAATTATTGTTTTGGTACTTTTTAATCACAGAGATCTTATATGTACTCAAATGGACGTCATATGACTTCGAAACTCGTTTAATATTGCAGTTCCGTGCAAACCTTCGAGACTATATACCCTACATTGGCTGGAAGGTGCAAACCGTGGTACCACATTGGTGAGGTCAATTTTTCTATTTTCCTGTGTTACAGTACGTAATTATAATCAAGAGCGGATACAGCGGGGAGGTTATAGGGATCATGATCCCCCAAAAAAATATTTTTTCACTGTGAAAAATTCCAACTTTCATAATAAATGAAGGGTGCTATTCCAAGACAATGGCAGATTTTGTCTTTGACCCCCCCCCCCCCCAATCTGTCTGTATCCGCTCTTGATTATAATGGTGCGAGCTTGTTAAAGTTTAGATTGTACACTTCGGGATACTGTGGAAAATCGTTAACTTGGCAGTTCTTTCCACAGTTAAACTAATGATTTTAGTTTAACTTGCGTTCCATTCAATTTTCGTTTTATTTTTCGTTCAGCAATGCAAGTATACAAACGGTTATGTTGACTTGCTTATATAAGTGCATCTGTTAGGCTAAAACATCGAAAACGCTCAATAAGCGAAAAAAGACCACAACGCATTGTGGCCGTTTCAAAAATGCCAAATCCAAGGGTTAAAAAAAAAATCTCCAAACATGTCAAGGACATATCGGGGACAACCCGAAACCCCATCCTTTTTTAGACTGCTACAGGAGATACGACGGAGATAGTCCGCATTCATCGAGTGTACGTGAGGTCACTTGAAAAGTCGCATGTCAGGGCCGTATGGGAGAGGACCGGAGCCCCCATCCTTTTTCTGGGCTACAAATGGTTCGAATCCGCTACTTAGAACGCAGTTAGCTACTTTTTAATCTTCCGATCTGACAACACTGATTTGTATCGGAGTCTCAGCATGTGGAGGAGGAGGAGGAAGAGTTTTTGATTTACAATTTCATTTATTCATTTATTTTCCTTAAGTACATAGCAGAAAAATGCGAAAAAACGTATGGTCTGACGAGCCTACTGTCTCCCATGAAGCACACCATCGCCTTTGAGCATACCGAAGAAAATTGCATATTATCATAGTTAACACAATACGCATACAAAAGTAAAGTAATAGTGTAATAATAGTAAGAAACACAAAGAGATTGTGAAAATCGTTAGGAAGCTAAAGGACTTAGGACAGGGCCCACGAAAATGAGCAGGCGCAGTATGGTGGGAAGAGGTCGGCAATGTTGATTAAAATAGGATGAAATGAAACTAGGAGGACAGAAACATATTGATGGAAAAACATCCGACATCCTGTACGCCCAGTTAATTTTATTTTCACTCTCAGAGACATTTGTGAATTAGGGATTATGCCTTTAAACAACCGATAATTAACAATTAAATGTATAATGAATTAACAAGCCGCTGATAAGGGTTAGGTGTGTAGGTTGAATATATGAAAAATAAAATTGTTTTATTATAATGAAATATAAATATTACCAATAATTGCTGTAGGGTCTATTTAATGCGCATAGTTTAAGTAAATATCATATGCTGTTATTATATTTATGTCTTCAAGCTGATTCGATTTTTATATGTGGCACTTTTGATTGAAAAGGGGCTCAATGACAGGGTTTATTGCTATTTCACAATGTACTACTAATCGCAATCACCAATCACTACACGATCACATACGCATATTTCGGCCACACCAACTATGCCAACTCTTTCGTTATATGCCTACTCCAACTCCCCCACATAAAAATTTGATCAAATAATATATTAGTGTATAATATATTATTTGATCAAATTTTTATGGGGCCAAGAAAGCAAAGGCAATATGTTCCAATGCTAATATGCATTACTACTGCTCAAAAGTGCTTACTTGTATTGGAGGAATATGTACTTAGCATAAGCAGGCAGGAAATAAATTATCATATGAAATAATTATACATATTATTTTATATTTCAATTAATTGATATATAATTATTTATAATAAATTACCTATAATAAGTTATTTATGTAATTATTATAAATAATGAATACCTCAATTTTAAATTTGTCGCATGCTTTTCTCTTCTACAGTAAATAATTATCACCTTTCTTGAAAAGTATTGAAATTTTGCGAAAATTTTATTTTCACATTTCGACAAATGCAGTTGGAAGAATTGAACACACTTTAACATAAGTGGCCAATTTATCGTGTAAGCTCCAGCATAACCATTAATTAATAATACTTTTCTCACAAAATAATAGCAATCCACTTTAGGACGTAGTGTACTAAGCAAAGTTTTAATCAAATAACAGCCCACCCGTGTTCAATTGTATTTTCCGATTTCTGAAAATTCGACGACAGTGAATCCAGTTGCATCTCCAATCTCACACAATCTTCTCATTCAAATGGATAACTGGATTTGTTTGTGCGCACTGACGCTATCAATAGGCTCAGGAAAGTTTTCACCTTAAACCTGATATCACTCAACGGTGATAACGTTCAGTCAGGTATGAGAACCTTGTATTGCTATTTAAAGAATCCATCATAACTGGGCTGGGGAATGAATATATTTAAGCATCGGGAAAGGTTTTTTAACAATGGTGGTCTTAGATTCAGTTTCGGTATCTTGTATAAAGGATCCATCTTGGTATTCGCATCTATTTTGCATTTTATGCTTTCAGTGATTTTTAAACTTACGATACTTTCACAACTGCAA
This sequence comes from Dysdera silvatica, assembly GCA_006491805.2. Lineage (NCBI taxonomy): Eukaryota > Metazoa > Arthropoda > Arachnida > Araneae > Dysderidae > Dysdera > Dysdera silvatica. The sequence goes on from QLNU02015003.1 coordinate 97,055,018, forward strand.
TGAGCATGCACTCTCATTCTTCTTTCAACGTTTTTGTGATTTCTCAATGATGTAGCCAATCTGTTAATCATTCTGCCGAAATTACTTCCATTTTCTTTC
>QLNU02015003.1:97055216-97070248 GCA_006491805.2 Dysdera silvatica
GTTTTAAACGAAAAGATGTAATGATGTAGATGGAAAAAAACATTATTTAAAATATGAAAGGTATATTTTTTTTATAATTTTTGAGACAAAACAGCCATTTTGTAGCATGAGAGTTTTGTGAATAGTAAAACAATTGCTACATGTTATAATCGTTTAATTTCAACATTTTATATTTTTGAAAACTGAGACATTAAGGGAGTAATATTTTTCAAAACACGACGTTGTATTATCAGAGCTAGAAGGCTTAAATATATTAGATATAAAAGAACTTGTGTGCAAAATTAAACAATGAAACACATCAAACATTTTTACATTCGTCAAAGTAAAGACTTATTAAGTAATTGTTTCGTATGCTTTTGAAAAGAATTCGATGTGTAATTTTTCCTCTTTTCCATTTTTTCTCCTCAATTGCTCAGTTTTTGCTTCGTTTAATTTAAAATTAAAACTTGGACGCCATTTTGTCGCTCCAGCCGGTCGCCTACTGTGGCCTAATGGTAGAAACTGCCTTGTATTTACCTAGGAGTGTCAATATGATTCTGACGACAGTAGCATCTAACTACCGAAACGTAACCAACGTATTAAAATTTTCATCTGCGATTACAATAATTTTTTGTGATTACATTCTATATACTTACTCTTGTTGGTAGGGAAATTTGTAAATTAAACTTTCAAATTCGTTGAGTTAATATATGGTACATTGCGTTGTGTTGAAGGTAAACAGAATTAAATAATAAAAACCCATAACCCAAAATAATTATAATAATAACCACAATAAGTTCTTTAAAACAGACATGAAACCTTGTTTTCACCTTTTTTTTTCTTTTTTTTATATTTAAACAACAAAATATTTTGTTTTTTTACATGCTTGGAGTTTGACCGTGCTACTTAATAATAACATTTGGGAGTTATTAACATACCAGCAATTACCCTATGACATAATTATATATACTCAGTATTTAAACTTGATATACGAGGTATTACGTCAAAGCAAACATAACATTTAAAACAATCAATTTCATGATTACTTATAAACTGGGGTATTACCGCCCAGATAAACAAATTACATATTACATTATAGGTTTAAGGGGGGAGAAGGAGGCACTTATTATTACAGGTTAAATGAAATGAAAGAAAGGAATGTTAACTCACGTGTTATTTCTAGATCATCCTTAGGTGTGGAGGGTGTCCCCAGTGGGAAGGGAGCCTTGGCCCTTCAGTTTAATTTCAGCTTTGATATTTGCATCTCTATTGGTTGATCTATGGGTTTCACCCGGTTTAGCAAGGGAGACACCTCTTTGGCCCTTAAGTTTACATCGCTGATGCCAGCTGGGTCGGGATCCCTTTCTCGACACACACTCTTTCTCTCTCTGGTCTTAACGCTCGTGCTCGACTCTATATCGAGGATTATCGTGGAAGGTGATTGGCCAATTGAATGCTGACGTAAAAATTACCTAATTTTCAATTGGCCAGATTGACCCCACAGAGGGGAGAGCTGGCCTGGCTCTCGTTAAACTTCGAGCTGTCTTTCTAGACAGCTTTTGCCCATAAAACTGTGAGTTTATGAGACGTTCTTGGTGGCATTTCCAAGAAACTGGTTGCCAGATGTCCCTGGGGAGGAACTTTAGCGTTGAGAGATCCAGAAAGTATTGTGGGTGGCCTAGCTTATTTACGCTGTGTGAGTCATACAACTTCCCCTCGAGCAGGGATTTCTTTGAAGTTGTTTTGATTTTTTTCTGTTCACTGGTCCTGAGAAGTTCAGTTTTATGACTTGAAAGGTCACAGGCGAAGAAAGGGTCCAGTGCTCCCACGGTATCGTTTAGTTGTTGAGAAGAAAATGGTGCAAGCTGGTATGGACTGTTTATCAGAAATAAGGGGAATGTTTAGTTTGCTATTTTAACGACCTTATAGCCCAGTTGCACCTCGGAAATATTGGGAAATGGCGGTTAAGGAGGGTAACATGCATGAGAAAAAGGAACGTTACACTTTTAAAGGTTTAGCGGGTAAACAGGGAATTTTCAGATATGATCGCATAACGTTATACAATACATGCATCATATGGTGTGACAGAACAGAGACACTTTACTTATAGAAATAATTAATTTAATCAAACTCCGATTTTTATAAAAAAAAACTATACTGTTCCATTGATATTTAATGAATGTTCTGTGATGAAGTCTGATGATTACTTGAGGTTATATGATGATGTTGCACTGGATTCGGGCTGAAGAGATTAAGTTGCTGCCACAGTCGTGGTACTGGATTCGGGGGAACATTAGATGAGGAACATTAATTGATATGGACATCACGAATGGAACATACAATCTCATCTGAAAAATTTAAAAAAAACAAGAGCGGCAGAATCTCGAAAAAATAAACACAACACTTAATGACATTGACACATATATTTGTACAATAGTGAGAGAGAGAGAGAGAGTGTGTTGGTTTTTTTTTTTGGTTTTTTTTATATTTATTAATTTAATTGTCCACTTATGTGCTTATGTGTGTTTAAATTTAATTAGTCATTTTAAAAAGAGAATTTTGAATTTTCACCCTAACTCTCTCATATTTTTTCACTAACTATACCATGCCCGTATCCGGCGGGGTAGATCTTAGACTGTCCCTCCGGCCCCGAAATTAAATTTTTAATGGGACTTGGCTACGGACTTGCATGCTGTAATTGTATCGATACATGCTGTAAAAATTTTGAACCCCCGAAATTAAATCCTGGCTACGGTCTTGAACTGTACCGTTTTAAACATGTTCTCCCTATTCAACCAGTGTAGCTGACGTGTTCGCTATAGAAACGTTCCAAATAAATGTATTTGCATAACAGTCTCTAGACTTTAATACTTGCCCATCTATCCCAGCTTTATCTCCCATTTTGCCTTTTCTATTGCGTCGACGACTGCTAAAATGAGATTAAGATTCAACTAATGATTGCATCATATTTCAACGGATGTTGCGAGCAATGACACAATAACTCTGATGGTCGTTTATAAAGGTTTGCTGATACTGTCTGAGACCAACCAGTGTTACATTAGAGAGCTCAAACAGTAGCTTTCAAGGTTACCCAATGACTCAATGCGGACTGAGCTCCGAGTGGCGGCCAAAAAACATGATTAAAAAGTAATAATTCTGCTGGTTAAAAGCTACAGAAGATAAATCAATGAAATATATTTTATTCATTTAAGAAAGAACTGAATATTAATGTTCATTTCGTACTTCCTATGTGGCTGCATAAAAAACAAATAATTTATACCAATGTCCCAAATTCTCTTAAACTGAAATTAGTATTTACAGGTGAAAGTAAAGCTACAGATTTCGATGTGTGAAATTAATCCAAGATGCAAAACCTTTGTAATTATTATGCATTAAATTTCAATTCTTTCTTGAATAAGGCAAATTAATTTCATTCCATTATCTTTTGCAGTTTTTAATATTAGACTTTTCCTTTTTATCATGTTCTATGGGGCACACTCTGCATGACCATATTTGTATCTTTCTAAATACAGCTAAGCGATAAATTTCATGTGCATTTTCCTGTTCCGCACCTTCAAATTTTTTAAGTTGGGCTATTTTTAATGTTTTTTGTGTGTTGTCCAATGAAATTTTCGTAAAATAAAACATGAAACAATTATTAAAAAATTCAAATTTTTATTTGCTCTCTAGTAGGAATTTAAGAACTAAAATTATTTGTTGAATTATTATAAGGTTTCTCTTCGAACTTTAGCATTTTGAAAAAAAAGTTATGTATACGTGCTCTTCTACGAATACATGAGATTATTTTGGATGAAGTCACAAAATTATTCATTGAACAGTTAATAATGAAATAGATAAGTTTATATGTGGCATTACGAAATCCGTTTGAGTGCGTGTCATCATACATATAACGATTTCTAATTCAACAATTTATTTATATCAGCATTGTACCTAACATTGCTGAGTACATAAATAAATATTTAATGACTAATTTTTGCCTGTAAAATTTCTACTCACCATGCTATTTATCTATGCTTGATGAATTAAAAAGTGGTATTTAGGTACGTTTTGATTACATTTTATTAAAAAGTAGTTTTCCAGATTAAATTATTTCATTTTATTTGCGAAATTGCACATGAGGAAACAAGAGCATTCGAGCTTGAAAGAGTCTGAGAGTCAACAGCATCTGATAATGTATTTCTTATAGAAAAAGAAAGTCATCGTATTGAGATTAAAATAAAAACGATTTATTTTTCAATGACAAAGACTTGTTTTCTTCCATGTTCGACCCAAAGACTGATAGGAGGGGGTCGTTACCTTTTATGGGTTATCTATCGACAGCAGGGGTGAGTACAGGTTAAAACATCCGTGGCTTTACAATTCCCTTTAAGCTATTGATGAAATATCTTCCCAGTCGCACCTGTTCCCCAGTTGATAAGCAAAGCGCAGGAGTTTATTCCGCTGAGAGGAAATAATTATGGAGAGCGGCACTTCGAGCGATGTCTCATTTCGAGGAAGATATTCTGGTCGATATTCAAATAATTACTTGCTTTCGTTCGAAACTGGCAAATGAGTTCAGGGTATAGAAATATATTTTGAAAGAAACTTTCAATCGGATTTTAGAATTGTCTTACAGGGCATGGCAGAAGTATAGCCTTAAGCTATATACTAAAAGGGAGAACCATAGAAGGAATTACGTTTTGTTGTGATATTTACATAGTCTCTGCATGAATAAAACATTGAGCCATTATATTCCGAAATAGTGCTATGTACTTCCAAATCTGTGCTATATACTGAAAGCCGTAAGAGAAATTATGACAACCCAATCTCCTTCTTCTGTGCTCTTGATATCGGTACTTTGAAGTAAGGTAACGATCTTCTCGTTTTACTTTTACAATTGAAATAGCTCCACATAGTTTTGAAATACAGTGAAAATCGGTTATAACGACCTTCAAGGGACCGTGCAAATTCGGTCGTTATAACCGATAGTCGTTATAAACGATATCTTTTTAAAATCATAGTAGCCTATAGCAATGCCCTGTAGAGTTTTATAAATTATTTTGATAGTAAAAAGTATTAAACTTTTTGGTTTCAAAATTAAATAAAAATATACTTAATTATAATGAATTTAATTTCCGTTTATATTATGTTTTATAACCACACTAAAAACATAGTACTTTCTTAGTTTTTTAAATTGAAAAAATTGTAGAAAATACTACTAAAGTATATAATGTAGAAAACAAATGTAATAAATAGTATTTATTATATTATACTAATGACTTCAGAACAGTGCCGGTTTAAGAGTTTTATGGGCTCTACGCTGAAAAAATAGAATGGGCCCCTTAAGAATATGACCCTCGTGATATTCAATTAATAAATCACTTTTTAAGTTCACTATCTTTAATATTCAGGTTTAGCAGTAATAAAAATTTCTCAGACATTTGTAAATAAACAAGATTAGAATAACGCTTAAATTTTGATAACTAACCCACATTGTTCCGATTTATGACTGTCAAGTCGCGTCGTTATATCCGATACGAATTTCCCTACTTAGAATCTACGTAGACTACAAAATCGCCGTCGTTATATACGATGTCGTTATAACCGATATATTTAGTATGGAGTAGAATAGCAAACCAAACTTCTTGTAAAAATTCCGTCGTTATATGCGATTGGTCGTTATAACCAGCATCGTTATACACGATTTTCATTGTACGTAGACCAACAAAGAGAGACTGTTTTGCATGACGTACATAGTGAACACGATAAATCACCGGAACTATAGCATTGACGTTTCCATCATAGTAATTGGTTTTATAATAATGAAGTGAAACAAAGTAATTTAAACCAGCAATATTAAATAGCAATCTCTATAACCTCTTGGCGGTACTTAAGATCTACAAGGCTATAGGCAAACTCAATGCCTGACTTTCGCCCTTGTAGCCACTTCAAAACTGAATGTTCAAACTACTTATGTGGCCATATAAAAATGTTGTACACATCAAATTTAGTCCTACACGCCATCATGGAAACCCTTATTAAGGGTCAACCGCTTTTTGTTTACCCTAATGAACATGGGATGATCACATCTGAATTTGTGAACATACATATCCAATTAATAAAACACCCCCCCCCCTCCACAGAAACACAGCACTTTATTTATACCTGAAAAAGATAACGCAGTTGGTATGACAGTTGTGAACAAAAACAGTACCAGTATTCATTGTGAAAGGCAGAGATAGGGAAGGGGTGTGAAGCGCGATAGCAATATTTATGCTATTTCTGGGCCACTTCCTGCGTTCGATGTCATCTCTGTAGACAATAATTCCTCAAAAGACCATGAATCATGCAAGAGAATACTCGTAATGGGATTCTTACTATCTCACTGTTGGCTGCATTGGACTTGATACGAAACGTTACCACGTTATCTCACAAGGTTAACGCCCATCTCCTTGCTGAACTGGCAGTGCGCATATTTCTTAAATGAGCTAACAAACACATAAAGATGAGCAAACCCATGTAGCCAACAAATATATATATATAAGGATTCTATCTTCTTCTTTCACCAGATATTGACGGGTCTTCACAATGATATTATTACAATATCAATTCTTTTGCCCTTTGCTTTTACTAAACTTTTGTCTCTTTACCCACAGGTGGTTGTTGACTGCTTTTTTTTTGTCTCACCCTTCAATGTTTCCATTTTAGACGTTTTTCTTATCTTGGAGGCATATTTGCTTTTTTTTGGTGAATTACGTAATTTCAACGTGAAGATTTATTTTATCCGTATGTGGAGTATACGTCTGCGAAACCATATATTGTCCCTCTTCGTCATCTAGGAACGTTGACATCCCTTTTGTGCGCTCAATTTTAATAAATTGTTTTCAACTATTTTTTTAGGATTTTTCACGTCCACTTTTTCACCACCAGGTTTAGTTTACTTCACTAAACTAAGCCTGGTGGTGAAAAAGTGGACGTGAAAAATGCTAAAAAAAAACAGGTCAAACAAATTTCAGAAGTTTGAAGTTTTACATTTTGAAGTCCGATGTTTAGGGACCATTGGGCTCATTGGTTTCTGGTACTGAATTCCCTCTTTCTCCTTGGAGCATTTCTGTACCGCCCTCACTAGAACTTAATGCCGAGGGCCATTGTACTCCCTTTGCGATGGCTTTTTTGATATTTAATATTTGGTGAATCGAAAAGGATTTACAAAAACCAATTTTTTCCTTTTCGTTCTGCTTTCCTTCATCAAATCCCATCTCTGGGCTTATCCCACTCATATTTTGAGGTGGGTAGTGTTTTATTATGTCGTCTTATCTTTATACCTCGTTATTATTTGGAGCGTGAGGTGAAATGTTTTCATCTTCACCCAGCCCTATTTGGGGATTGCAATCTGCTATTTGCAACCACCCTTGTCCTTATTATTTTCAAAATCAACGACAATATCCAACATCTGAGCGTTTGTAGCACCATTTTCTCCTAAAAAGCCACAATAAAGGAAGCATCTGAATCAAGACCAAAAATAAAAATATGAGCATTGCCTCCTTATTGTTTTATGGCTAGACATTACTTACTAGTTGCTTGACATCGAAAATTCTTTTGATTTACTATTGAATCGCTATATTGTTCGATATAAAACAATTTTGTACGCGTTTTCTGAATAGTTTTCACGAGGGAAGTTTGATTTGTCTGTGAAAGTTTGCTTTACTAGATTATTTCCTATATGTGATTTTCAGCAAAACCAAAGTTTACATAAAATTAAAGAAATAAAATTATCTATATTTTACTCTAATTTGAGAATATTTAATGAATTCTCTCATTACCAAATATGTATCTCTACTCCTATTGTAATTATGTATTTTATGATAAAGTGTTATTCTTATACGTAAGTTGAATTACTTGAAGCTAAATTACTTGAAAAGAAGTAACAAAATTCTAAAATAAATGAATCATTTTTTTAATTTTAAAAATTATTTGCATATTTAATTGCATCAACGGTTAAAAAAAACATTATTTGCTGCATTCTAACTACTCTTGAAAATTTCCGTATTTTTGATCACAAATGCCTGCAAATTTTCCTCATTTTGTCGATCACAAGTTTTAAAAATATATTTTTTTTAAAAAGTGTCTGACGCAACAAAAAATCAGGCAGAAATGCAAATTCGGGATTAAAAAAACATAATTATATTTTGAAGTGAGCGTTCATTAGATATGCAATTTTGAGAAGAAAATGATTAAAGAAATTAGGAAAAAAATTGACAATCCCTATTGGTGTTAAAAATAAGAGTTTTGAAAAAAATACTATGCGACTTCAACTTTGGTATTTTTTATGTCAGTTTAACGAAGTTGTCTTAAAATTAAAATTCTTATCACCTATAAAATACAGTAAAACCTCCCTTAACGACCATCTTTATTCAGCGGCTACCTCCCTTAACAACCATTTTTTATGGAAACGAATTTTCTCCCCGACATAGGACCAATGTTAAATTTTCCTCCACTCAGAGACCACCTCTCTGAGCGACTGCTTTTTCACGGAATCGACGATGGTCGACTTAGGGTTTTAGGGTAATTTCTTATCACACATCCTATAATTTCTTATCGCTTATCAAATAACTTTTATCTCTCAGCAAATAATTTCTTATCACTTATTAAACAATTTCTTATCGCTTATCAAATGCTTTCTTCTCACATGAAATAATTTCTTATCGCTTATCAAATGTTTTCTTATCACATGAAATAATTTCTTATCGGTAATCAAATTATTTTCTATCACTTATCAAATGATTTCTTATCACTCAAGTACATATTCCATTAAGTTATTTACATTCTAACTAAATTGTTGTTCGCATTTTTACGGCGCAAGGACAGCAAAGGTCAGGTCGGGTTAGGACATACTGCTTTTTTTTAAGAAATCCGAACCTCCTTTCCCAAACGAACCAAACCCGGGCAACTCTATTCAGAAGAACGACAATCACTCTATGATATCATTCGAAGCGAAAGTCCTATTAATGGCTCGACAGCCGATAACTACTCTACCGTAGAATTCGTGCAGATAATAATTTTGCATGTTAAGTATAAAATATTTGTAATAAATACAATCAAACGTCGAGGTATATAAACAACTTGGGCAATCTGCTTCAAATATGAGAGGAAAAAATAGTAGGTCTATATTACGGAGATACGAAATTGTTACATGCCAAATGCACTACCAACTGTTTTATGATCTAGTCCCGGTTTCTCTGTCATTATTTATATAACTTGGATGCATATCGTTTGGAAATTATATTCTATATAGCATATAAATGACAAAAAAGTGTTGCAATTATATTTCGGCAATGCAGTATGATGAGTACATACATACAGACACAAGCCTTTTGCTTGTTTTGTTTATTTTACATTTCCCATGATTGATCTGCTTACAAAGATAGGCGATTGATAAGTACATGTCAGTTGCGCGCAGATCTTGAAAGAAACAAGGGAATCAATCATCTGTGAAATTGATGATAGCTTTATGACATCAAGAACAATTGAAAAGTGATGACAAAAAATGTGCCAAAGGATTCTCAAATACGGGTATATATATATAATCACGGCAACGCAAAATGAAGTTTTAGTTACATTCCAGAAAAATGACATCCATTCTCTCAGAAGTCATTATTTTTCATTTTCGTGCAAACTTCTCCGCGGTTCTTTTTCAAAAATGTATTATGGCATTTTTTATTATTCAGTGTTCTCGGTTTAAGCGCTAGTAATAGTTTAATTATTATGGCTATTATGGATCACCTGAAATTGACAACTCAGCGTCGGTTTAAATTACGCTGCCACTGACATCTGCTCCTTAAAAATATTGAAAGGGTCATTCAAGATTAATTATCAATTTTGGAAGGTGAATTACCACAAGCCTTGAAGAAACAAATAGAAGATTCGTTTTCCCCCACCCTTTAAAATATTAGTTTGTTGTAAAGAATTAGAAGTATGGGCTCAGCAGCCTGTTAAGAATATAAGAATTATTTAATGAGCATTGTTAGTGAAATTATTACGGTGTACTAGACAACAGGGATGCTATATTTAAGTTTCCAGATATGTGTGGGTTCTATTTTTACTCCCCATGCTCATTTTTGCACATAAGAAAACCTGCTTTGGGAAAAAAATGTATGTATAAATATATGTGAAAACTCCGTATTCAAGAACAACAACACTCATAATTAACAATCAGTGAAATTATACTACAGTTGAATTAAGAAAATTAAAAAAAAAGGAGAAGGAAAGAAAAAGTTGGGGAATAAAATGAGCTAGGTAGATAAATAAAAGTAAAAATAGGAATAATCCGGATGAGGTAGAATTTTGGGAAAAGGGAATTTAAGTAAAGGCAAAAATTCTAGTGAAACATTAACGCCAGGGAAATTCCGCAAAAGGGGAAACACAAACATTTGAAGGATAAATATAGGATATTCGCATTTCCTTAAGACTTAGTTTAACAAAGAAAACAATATTTTTAGAAATGTTACGGATTTTTTTACACCATTGTCAATTTTTACTTTTTCTATTTTATTTTTACTTCGTAATTTTTTCTTATTCGCTTTCATTATTTTGTACGTATATTCTAATCGTTTATCTCTTTACTTTTGTTCAGTTTTAGATTTTCCAAATTTATTATAACTTTGTTTGTGTTTTAAGCTCACTCACTACATTCACTATTCTACTATGTTTAACTGCCGTTACTGCTTTTGTCTTTCACATGTTATTATAATATACTTTATTTCAAGGAATAGGAATTTTTCCAGTTGTTGCAAGCTATGATCATTTCAGTAGAGCTTGCCCTCATAATTAATACTTTTTTAAATTCATATAGGTCACATTCACGTGCTTCCAAGATTTTTTTTAATCTGCATTTATTGTCATCGAATAATTTTACATACAACAGTCATTTTCTACCAAATAATTTAGTGTCTCCTAAAAGAAACGCAGAACAGATATATAAATGAAATAGAATTTGGATAAAAATTAATGCAAGGAAAATGTGCGGTTTCTGAAGCTATCGTTTAATAAGAAAAAACAAAAAATACTTTTTTTAAACAAGTGCGTTTAAAAAGTGTTTCATAAATTGTATCTATCCTGGTGTTTCGACAATTGTAATTATATAATTCTTTACTTGTTATATATTCATTTCAATTACAAAAAACTCACTTTGGATTTATAGGGTTCTGGATGATATTATTAGAGAGAATGTGTAAATAAAATAAGTGATTTAATTATTTATTAAATCCTAGAAATTGTCATCATTGCCGCTGATGCAATAATATTAGATAATAAATTAGTTTCAAAGAAAATAATGATTTGATGGTCCATGTTTGGGACCTACCCAGCATCGACAAACAATTATTGTTTTTGAAGCAATTTATGTTTTAATTATGCTATAAATGTGATATATGCTCATTAATTTATTGTAAGGAATTATCACGCTAAAGATTAAATTAATAAATATTTATAATGAAAACTAATTCCAGTTATTATGTTATTTTTGAATAAGTATGTCCATTCAATTATAACCCTATTACCGCCGAATGTAACCCACGGATTGCAATAATTCTGTAATTGGATTGTTAAAATTGGATTGACAAAAATCCATTACAAGGTAGGACTCAGAACTGTCCTGGGAAAACCCTTTAGAGTTAAAATAACAATAATTAATATTTAAATGGAACTAAATTCCTCGTTTAATTTATTTACATCGCAACTGCTCATAATGGTTTAAGGGGTCATATGTGTGTTATGCTCTTTTTACGCTTACGAACGATAAACTATCACATGGAAAAAGCTGCAAACCCAAAATTATTTACATGTGTATTATATGTGATATGTACATTTTGCACGTTTTGGTAATTTTTAAAATTCTTTGCAAATATAAATCTGAAAGAAGAATTACGAAAAAAACTATAAAGAGTTGAGCAAGGAATTCGAAAGGCAGGACATTTAAAGGTAAAAAGCTATGAGTAAATCATGAAGGAACTAATATACAACGAAACCTCAATTTTGTGTTTTTCTTCTGAGAATCGTCAGAAAAGACGTACAACGCGAGAATACTCGTGAAGCGTGGATGTCATCCTATGTTCATTCATTTGATATTTGCAATCTGGAAAAAAGACGCTCAAAACGAAAAAAATCAGTGTATCACTATATGTTATATTGCAAGAATACTAAGATAATTATATGGGTGATAAACATAGCTTCTAACTACAACAGAAACCTCTGTTCTCATGACACCTTACTGCATATAATTGAAATGAAAGTTACTGGGAAAACAAAATGATTTTGTATTAGGGGGACCGGAAAGTAATGTCGTTTTTCTACATTAAATTCAAACAGATAAATTTTTACCAAGTTTTTATTTTTAATCAATAATGTAATCACCCTCGTTATCAACAACCTTTTGCCATCTAGTGTGCAATGTTTGATAATGATACATTGAGTTGATAAATGAAAAATAAATACTGACATGTGCAGAAACGACATTACTTTCCGGTCCCACTAATACTTCTGGAGCGTGTTTTTATTATTATGTGTGCAATAAAACTATCGTATATCTCGCGAATTTTATGCAAAATTTTACCATTTCATATTCGATTTAAATTATTAACAGTATTATTTTATACATTACAGAGTTTTTCGGGATATTCCGTCGTATCTGTTTATTAAAAACACTTAACCTTGCCCTCTGTGCTATGCGAAATATCCTCAGAAGAAACAACCGAGCAAGTTTTCCTCTGCAATAATGCAAGATGTCTACTTGGTTGCTCGGCAGAAAATGCTCATTTTTTGCCGAGTGTCAATATCATCCAGTCCCGTTGATTATGTCCAATGTAATTTGAAAGCAGTTTGAATGACTCCATCCTCATTTACTGGCAACAAGAAAACAGTCTTACAATGGGTAGGTAGTTGAGATGGTGTCAGAGGCTAAACGAGTAAGCTCGCCCGTAGGCGACCAGGAATACAAGTAAAATAATTGTTAAAATGTTCAACCGTGTCAGTTCACCCAAGACATGATCACAATATTTTATTTTCAAAGACTCGCGTTTTTTTTTTTTTTAATTTTAGAAGTTCATTTAAGCTAAGCCATATTTTTCAAGAATCAGTGAACTGGAAAAGGGAAAAGAAGTACTCTTTCTTACAGTCCTGATACTGGAAATAATTCTATTTTATAATCGCTTAAAAGATACAAAATCGTCCCTCACCCTGGCCCTGATAAATCGCGAAAGGGGTCTATTCCTTTTCCTGATCAAGATATGAATATTATTAGATACTTAGGTATGTCGGAATTTCTTAGATTTTGTAATACTGTTTTTAAGGTCATCATGGGAAGCAGTCATAATATACTATACAGTAGAAATAAAATACAGGGTACCAGGGAGGAAATTACATAAAAAGGTTAAACACTGGTAAAATAGCAATGAAAAAGATCACTCAAGCTTTCGGACGCATCAGCAGCAGTCCTTCATCAGGAGTAATGACGATGTTATGTTTCTGTCTCTTTTTTATACTTGAAATTTCTGGAAAACCCTTCATCAGAGTAGTCCCGCAGAATGGGAAAACCCAATGAGAACCAATGGGAGGCCTCCAATAGAATCATGGAAGAACCCCAATAGGGACCAATGAGAAACCCACACTGCGGGTTACCTAATTTGGGGATGTCTCATACATTTCAGAGTAAGAGTTGTTTATAAGTTTCTGGAAGTGGTTGTGATGTATTAATGGCTTTCCCGTGTAGTTTGTAAGTTTCCCAAGATTCTAAGAAGAGTCTACTATTCTTGTTTGTGATGTGACGGTGTAGTATTTTTGTTGAGTCCCAGTCGGGTTCGTGTCCGTGTTGTAAAGCGTGTTCTGCCAGACGTGAGGCTATGTCTCCTTTCGCGAGTGCTTGTTTGTGTTCTTTTTTTCTTGTTTTGATCATTCTTTTTGTTTTCGCTTAAACTTCACTCGCGCTTAAACTTCACTCGCACTTAAACTTACTCACTGACAACTTCACCATGTTTAATTTTATTCGTTTACACTGTGGTCGGGAAACTCTTCAAATTGTCCATAAATACATCAAAACACACATTAAAGTTATCCGTTTTAAAGAACATCTTCACTTTAATCACACCTGTAAAAAGGAATTTCTTATCCCTTTCAAACTTAAAGTTAAACCTCTTGTAAATTCAGCCCTTGGACATTGCATCGCACATAACATAAGTCTTAAATTTCTTTCCGCTAGAATTTCTCTCTGTCACTGCATTCTTACTCAGCTTCAAAATGAAATATTCTTTCTTACTTCCCTTCTAAATACTAAACTTGATTTTCTTACCATGCTCCTAGTTAAATCCGCTACTCGCTCACAAGAATCTAAAATCCAAGAACATATTCGTCTTACTCATTCACGTAAACTTAACAACCTTAGACCTTCTATTTCAAAACAGTCAAAACTCCTTACAAAAAACTGGATACTAAATCTTTCAAATAAAAATCTCACACCACAACAGCAATTCGTACTATCACTCGGCCTAAATTTCTCACCTGCTCCACTTAAAATTCCTACACCACAGATTCTCGCTTCCATAGAAAATGCTCTACAAAATACTCACACTGACGAACGTGTTGCAGCTGATATCCGCTGCAGAGTGGCAGGACTCCTTCGGCGTCCAAAACTTCCTGAGGACAACCTAACGCCTATGCAAAGGGTTGCCCTCCGGGAGCTACGGAACGACAAGGACCTTGTCATACTGCCAGCTGATAAAGGCCGTACTACAGTCGTCTTAAATCGTCCAGACTACTTACATAAAGTCTCTACACTCTTATCTGATACAAATACATACACCCGCATCACAAAAGACCCTACACAAACAATTCAATCCAAAATGAACTCTCTCCTTCTAAAACTCTATAAATCTAAAAAACTTACATTTAATCTCTACGACTCTTTAAAATGCACTTCCGGCCGCTTACCATCCTTCTACGGATTACCTAAAATTCATAAACAAAATATTCCTCTTAAAACTATAGTTAGTTTCTGCAGCTCT
>QLNU02015003.1:97086956-97114309 GCA_006491805.2 Dysdera silvatica
TAAATATACAAACGCTTTTCGAAAATGGTTTATGCTCAAATAGTGGAAACAGAGCCGAATATTTTCGAAAAATTTTTTTTTAAAGAACTCTTTCCGAAAAGCCAAGTCCGCATCCTATTGCCCTTATATAAGCAATTTTTAGTGTTTTAATGCAGTAATGGCATGTATGGTGTATGACACTTACGTAATAAGGAACATTTTCTCTAGACTCTTCTTGATTACACATTATAACATTAAAGGATATAAGCAATCCAGGCTAAGATGGCGACTTGTTTAGTTTCGTATTGAATGCTCCAGCTGAAGCGTCTCTGTACAGGGTTATAGCTTGGTAGCCTTTTGGCGAAGTATGTATGATGGTGGCGTGAAGAACAAACATTTATACATGAAAATACTTTATGCATATGCTAAACATTTTTTGTTTAGCAACGTAGCGGAGAATTCTCTTAATTTGTCTATTATAGAAAGATTTTGGAAATCCGTTATTAATTAAGAGAATAGTGAATTGTTGAAGACTATTCCTTGTGTCATTTCTAGTATTACAGATACTTGATATTCTAGTTCCCATTGTTATAAGAAATTCTATTCATTTCCCAATTCTATTCACTTCCGAATTCTATTCACTTCCTGGACATCGACATAAAAATCACTGATAAGAAATAAATTTACAAGCAGCATTTACGAAAAAAGGATAGACTTCCAATTTCAAAGTCCTCTCTAAAGTCAACTCTAATATTTCTTTCTAACGTCGTCTTCAGAAACATCAACATATATATATATATATATATTTTTTTTTTAGACCTCTACATATTTCTATTTTACATGTATCAAACATATCTACGTGTGATTTTGTATTATATTGATTTTACATTTAATGTCCCTATATTGTACATATTAGTGTTTATACTGTAATATTATTTGGATTTGTACGTTCTGTTTTTTGGCGCCTTTGGGCCTTGGGATCTCGCTGAATACATCTGGCTTATCTGATTTACTTGCATTTTGTTACATACCTCCAGAAAAGGCGCCAAGCATGTAGTCCTAGAAAAGGCACCTGAAAACGGTTCCAGGGCTGCATGCTTATATTACATCGTATTTATATGTATGAACGTGTATATATATATATATATATTTGTATGTTTAATCAGAAGGTGTATGCTATAGACGAAGGTTCGATTCCTGATACGGACAAAAAAAACAAAACAATTGAGAAAGCTGAAAAAATTGTTCAACACAAAGCACAATAGCTTCTGCCTAGTGCAACTTGAAAACTTTAAAAATCTCAAAAAGCAAGAGAAATAAATAAATCAGCAATAATGCACCTCTGGCTCCATGTAATGATCAGAAAAAGTACTAATAACCAATGAAATATACCACTGGGCTACTAAACAACGGATTTGTAGCCATCTGACGCCAAAACATCATCCAGTCCGGAATGTCATTGGAATGCCACACCGGCGGCGTGAAAAAGGCTATCTCAGACTCTGATGATATGAACCATAATGAAAATATGAATGGAGCATCGGTTGTCTCGCTCTTAAATCAGAACCGCGTTCGAGTTTTAAGCAGAGGGGCCAGTTCGAAAAATATGCAACAGTCTCTCCTTGGAGGTGTCGGCGGTTGTAGCGGCGCCTCCAACTGTACGGCTACTAGAACCAACACAGCCCAAAGTGCTTTGCAGCCTAGTATAGGTGCAACCACTAGGGCTGAAAGACCACGCCAGCGCATGTCATGGACAATAGATATGAACACCTACATCATGCGCACCTACTATACGATTACAAAGCTGGAAACAGACATGACAAATTACAGACCCACACTTCACGCCAAATTCGCACAACAGTACCCACACCTGGACATCAGTATAGAAAGGATAACAACCCAACGCAGGAACATAATAACCAGAAACCTCCTAGCGGGGACCCTATTACAAAAGCTAAAAGATTAAGTCACCAATAACCATACAAACACTCCAACCAGTGTGGCAAACCCTGAAGCACCAGCTAGTAGCGGAAGATAACCGCTCCAAACAAGCATAGAAGAAGAAGAGAGGAGGGACGTGGAGAAAATGGAAGAAGGTTTCCAATGTGCCCTGGCGGAATATGAAGGCTCGGATGCCACAACAAGGCCAAGAATACCACATCAACCGGCATCTTGGAAACTGTGCAAAGCAACCAAGATCCTTAACGAGCCTACCCTGCCAGTACACCCTCCCTATGGGAAATACACACTTCCAGATACTGTTCAGCTGTAGCTTCATCATTCACCAATGAGTACGAAGTAAGGGACGGAGGCCAAAGTAACAGAGGGAGCAAAACCCATCCACCCTGGCAAGTCAGACTTCATAAAGGAATACATCAATGAAAAAATAAGCCGGCACAGCGAAAGCAACAACTTAATGACGGAAGAACAAAAGGGATGCCAGAAAGGGACTCTGGGATGTAAAGAGCAGCTTACCATCGACTCAGTTATCCTGGAACAAGCAAGAAAACAAAAGCGAAAACTCAACACCGCATACATAGACTACAAGAAGGCTTTCGACTCTGTTCCGCACTCGTGGCTCCTTGAAATACTCAGCATATACAAAGTGCATCCCTCAATCATCCGATTCCTACAGAGCAGCATGAAACAATGGAGAACCCGGTTACAGCTAAACACGCCAGACAGTAAAATAGAAACGGCCGAGATCCCCATCCGCCGCGGAATCTTTCAAGGAGACGCACTAAGCCCCCAGTGGTTCTGCTTGGCGTTAAACCCCTTGTCAAGGATGCTGAACGCAAGTAAATACGGATACATGCTGAAGAAAGACAAGAGAAACCTACATAAGGCCCCAACTCCGACAACTCATCAGTATAACAGAGACATTCTCCAAGGACATAGGAATGGAATTCGGCCTCGATAAGTGCAAAATACAGAAGAATAGCAAAGAAGATTTACCAGGCATCGAACTCGAAGACGGGAGACTACTGAAGACCTTGGACGAGGGCGAAACCTACAAATACCTAGGGATAATGCAAAAACGGCAGCAGGAGCACAAGAAAGTCAAGGTCCAGCTCACGCAAGCATTCCAAGAAAGACTTAGAAGCATTGTGAAGACGAAACTGAGCGGGAAGAACATCACGCAAGAGAACCATCCAAAAAAAAGCCGGACAACTACACCCTGCAACGGCAATTGAACGGCAAACACTACCCCGGGAAGAAGGAGGACGCGGACAAGCGGACCTCAAAGACTTACATGACAAGCAGATCCAGAGCATGAGGCAATACTTCCAGTTGAAGAGTCCCCGATCGCCACTCATCCAAGCCATAATACAAGCAGATGCAAATTACACGCCACTAAACCTGTGTAGTACCGAAGAGCGTGTCCTGGAAACAGCCAACGAACAGAAACTGAGAACTTGGGCCGGAAAACCATTACATGGCAGGCACTACAATGACCTGCAACAACCACACGTTGACAAAAAGGCATCAAATTCTTGGCTGGCCAAAGGCACTCTCCAGCCAGAGACAGAAGGATTCATGCTAGCCATCCAAGACCAAGTGATCGCAACAAGGAACAATCGGAGACAATCCAACACGTGATGGCAGGATGCAAGATCCTTGCGCAGTCAGACTACAAACATAGACACGATCAAGTAGCGAAAATAGTCCACCAGAAATTGGCAGCGAATGCTGGCTTTCTGACAGAAAAATGCCCGTACTACAAATATGAGCCAGAGACCGTGCATGAGAACGAAACACACAAGCTTTACTGGGATAGAGCAATCATAACAGACAAGACAGTCCCACATAACCGTCCTGACATAACCCTCGTCGATAAATCGAATAAGACCACGTACTTAATCGACATAGCAGTACCCAACACCAATAACATACAGACAACCTACACAACGAAAATCACCAAGTACCAAGATCTCAGACATGAAGTACGAGATATATGGGGTATGGAAAAGATCTTCATCATCCCGTTAGTCATCTCAGCAACAGGGATAGTACCAAAAACGCTTGCGACGAATTTGGAGATACTCAACATTGACCCAAACACCTACATTGAAATACAAAAAGCCACAATCCTAAACACGTGTCACATTGTCAGGAAGTTTCTAGACATGGCACATTAAGAAGTGATGTAAAAAGAGGCTTGGGAACATGGCGCTCTGCCCGTCCCAAAGCCTGTTTCCGCCAAGAATGGGCGAGAATTATATATATACACACACGCACGCACACGCACACACATAGTGCTCGCATTAAACTTATTGACATGTCGAAGTTCTGGTGAACCCCAGGGTTTAAAGTTCATTACTTAGAAAATCGTTTCTAAGCATCGAAGTTCCCATTTATCAAAATTATTGTAGAAGTTTCAACGTCAGGAGATCTCTCTCTCTGTCCTTGATTTTCAAAAGAGTTTTATTTTTGTTACCAGTTCGAGTTCCTGTTACTTTATAAAATTTTAATACTTTCTTAATATTTTGCTTTACATGTTTACATTTCGTGTGTATCATTTTTCTTAACACAGTCAGGGACATTTACAAATATTAAAACATACACAAATATAATCAAAACTATTATTTTCACCATAGGTCAAAGCTTTCGATGGAGCAGTTATATATGTGCCTATTGTCCATTGTGATATCAAATTAATGATTTTTATTAATAATAACGTGCTAATTTATTAACAATTATGCCATGATTCCCGCAATGAAGAGAATTGTACATACACTATTGCAAACTCTAATAATTGCTACAAAAGCCGTTTTGGCAAGGTTCCTTACACATTAGCCTGCGTTTGACTCATGAGGGCAGGGGTTTGAGCCACTACAGCTGTTCAAAAATTCGATTTGCCCGATTCTGCTAATCATTTATTTCCAAATATTTTACAGTCGCATTTTAAAATAAAGTCCTTTTTTTGCTTATTACTAATTGGTCAAGCAGTATCAGT
Source organism: Dysdera silvatica (assembly GCA_006491805.2). Lineage (NCBI taxonomy): Eukaryota > Metazoa > Arthropoda > Arachnida > Araneae > Dysderidae > Dysdera > Dysdera silvatica. The sequence continues at coordinate 97,091,893 of QLNU02015003.1, forward strand.
CAGTTCTGTAGCATTTTAGTCTCACGTACATTCACTAAAATGTTTGACAGCCTTGAGAAGAAGTTAATTTTTCTCAGCCCCCTTAAAAGTACACATATGGGCGCCACTATTTGTATCTTCATTTTCCGTCTTACTAAAGAAAGATTAAAACGCGCTGTCTTTAATTTCATGCATGAAAGTATGTTTTAAGGTCATTAAAGTTGTGAATTCATGATTAAGTTGGAAATTTATATGCCACATGTTTCAAACAAAGGAATATTTTTGTATTACACGCTTACATTCCTGCCCGGCATTTAACAAAAGAACGATCAAAAGTAACTGCGTTTCTTTGCTCATAAAACTATGCAAATGTCCAAATAATCGACTCCTAAAATAGATGCACCTTTGCTCCATAATGAGCCTACAACAGGCGATTTTGATTTACCAACGGCTGAACAATCCAAGCCCAGAGTTTATCTCTGCAAGAGTTGGAAAGATTTTGCTGAAACGGGAGAGACATAAATAATTTTCTCATTAAGGCTTCCAGTAATTAAACCGTGCTTAGAGTTTTCCCTCTAAACTATATTCCGAAATCCCTGGAAACTCAACTATTGTTTACCCAGGACGGGGTTTAGCGGAATTATTAATGATAGCGTCCTCTCTAGATAATCCTTCCTTTTACTGCGCTCATAGAAAAATTTAAGGGCGGGGGGAGCAGCCAGACGTTAGGCATAAACTCGCTTTGAAAAAAATTATATCGGGTGTTAGTATGCTTGTTGCTCTTCTGAAAGGAGTTAATGCTTTAATTTATTAAAACTAATTAATGGGCCTACTTTATAACTACCTCTCATTTAAAGACATGCTTTAAATAATTTAGGGCAGCAATTTTTATTACCCGATTAATAAATTTTTGAGATGTTAAAATAGTTTATTCTGACACGTTAATATATTTTGCTTAATCGTCAACCTAAAAATATAGGACAAAAATCGCAGAAATCAGCATTAAATTGATTCTCAGTCATATAGCGCAGGATTTCTCAAATTGTGGTCTGTGGACCGGTGTCGGTCCCTGGGGAACAAATACCAGTTCTCAGAAAATTTTATAGTAATTGTTCCATAAAATCAAAAAATATCGAACTCTCGAAAATATAATTGAATTATCCATGGCAAAAGAGAAAGATATTTTTTTTTCGAATTACCTTTTTTCGGCAAGAACACTATCCAGTGGGCTATTGTGGACCCAACAGCTCGTTGTGAGCGAATCTCTGAACACTTTTCGCAAAATACCATAGCAGAAAGTGGGATCATGACTTGGCATATAGTACTGGTTTATGATTTTGTGTTAAGATTTTATTATTAAATCGAAATATTTTTGCAATTTGTTTATTAAAATGTACCCTTTTACTTTCAATTTGGATAAGTGCTTAAAGAGAATTAACGATGAGTCAAGGTTCAGCCAACTCCAAGCAAAGATATCAGCAATAAAAATCTAATCCTCAGCGATGTGGACAGTCAACAAGAATATCAAAACACGTTGGAACCGCAAATGTTGTGATGAATATTTCAAATTTTGTTTTATTATGTGTATTTATCTATGGAAAAAAGCTCGCATTTTCTACGAATCCATATAATCAAAATTTGGTTTGGCTTCATATGAAGTTGCCACAACCGGACGTGGTATCCGCATAGTATTGGGGAAAAATTAATACTCCCCGCGCCGAAAATTGCAATGTTCCGAGTGTACGGGAAAAAGGAAGGAAATTTGTTGGCAGCCATAACTTTTTCAACAACAATTAAACGCGGACTTGAGGATATGGCAAAAAGTATAGAAGAAACTCACGTTTATAGGATACAGGATATTCAATTTTTTTCATTACAAATGGATGAGCTCACAGACATTGCAGATAATTTTAATTTGATGTGCTTTGTAAGATATTAAATTCTTACTAGAATTAAAATCTTCGCAAAATATTAACGTTGCCACGAAGCATCCTTTTAGGAAGATTTTATGCTTTGGAAACCACCCCGCATAGAACAACAGCTGAAGAACATTTTAAGCATATAAATGATTTTATCATCAAACAAAACAGACTGGAAAAAAGGTGTTGGACTTACAAGTGAATGGCGATGGGGTATGAGCAATGTCAGGCTGCCACACTGGATTGTTCCAGAAAATAAGAGCAGTAGTATCAGACTGCCCATGGGTGCATTGTAGCACCATATACAGAGAAGTTCTAGTTGTAAAACGCATGCCCATAATTCTGAACTCAACTGTTCAAGAGTGTTTCAAATTCATAAATTTTATAAAAGCTTGGTCATTAAATAACAGGGTATTTACTGAGTTGTGTAAAGAAGTAGAAAGTGAATACAAACATCTCCTTTTACATTGTGAATCAAGATGGCAATCTAAAGGAAATTCTTTGAAGCGATTATTTCAATTAAAAGACGAAATTGTACTTTCTTTAGATTAATACCCTCCATTGCCAAGAGATACGATATTTGATTTTAAGGATAGATTTAATTAATTTGATTGGTTAGCACGACTGGCCTATTTAAGCGACATATTTTGTGTCTTAAATTTAAATTTGCAACGCCCAAGCACAAATATTTTTAAAGTACATGATAAAGTGGAAGCAACAATTAACCCTCCTATTATGTTCGAGTGACTTATGTTCGGGTGACTATTACCCGAACGCCTTCTTTGAATGCCCATAAATCCTATAATTATCTAAATATTTTTCTGCCACTTTATGACTTTTACTAATTTACTCTAATAATAATGTACTCGGGTTGACAAAAAGAAAATGCAGTTTGAGCTAATTAATACGTGGGTGGCAAAAATTATTGTATAATAAATTCCCCCACGAAAACTCACAAAATTCTCGCCCCGGAGGCTTTCTTGTGTTGACCATATTTGGCAATTGTGTTATCCCTGCGGAGGGTAATAATACCTTAACATCTTTACATACGGAGAAAGAGAGCGTTGTTTCCTGTCCTCATTCGTCTAGCGGTCCAAGACACTCCGGGCTAAACGGAGGGACCCTGGTTCGAATCCAGGATGGGGAAAGCGTCTCTTTTTCTCCAAAATTACACAAGCTCTAGTTTGAGCTAATTAATACGTGGGTGGCAAAAAAAAAATTATTGTATAAAATGCATTTAGTTTTTAAAAAAATTGTATTTTTGCACTTGTTCCGTTCGGGTCAATATAACCCAATGACCAGTTTCGTTAAAATTTAAAGAATGAGAAGCGAATTATCATCATAAATGATGATATTTTACTAGTTTTGTTTTATTTTAGTTTTGTTTTATTTAATTTTGTTTTATTTTGTTTTGTTTTATTTTCATGTAATTTCACGAATAATTCGCTTTGATGATAAAGAAACTCGATCAGAACAGCACCAGACTGATAAGTTAGATGTCGTAGGGACTTATGAAGTGAATGGGTTCAAATTCTACCTAAGGTCTACAATGTTAACGAAAATGTAATAGTGGATGAGCAGCTGGTATCTTTTAGAAGCCGTTGCCCATTTAGGCAGTAGATAGCCAACAAACCATCAAAATATGGTATAAAAATTTGGACTTTATGCGATTCTGCGAACGCTTATATATATAACATGCAAGTATATCTCGGAAAAAAAGAAGGAAAACCCCCAGAAAAAGGCCAAAGTAAAAGAGTTGTGCTCGACCTTACTTATGGTCTAAAGGGGAAGAGCGTAACGTGTAATATCTTTTTTACATCTTACGAACTCGGGCAAATGCTGTTGAAAAGAAAGATTAGCATGCTGGCTCTATTCGAAAAAACAAACCTGAATTGCCAACTGTATTGTTCTACGAGGGCGAATCAGAAAGTCTTTGCCCCTATTTTTCATTAGCCAAAATAAGGTACATACAGGTAATTACAAATATACATACTATTCTATGTATCTTACACTATTTTTCCACATAATCCCCACACTGGTTCAGACATTTGTCCCATCGCATCACTAAATTTGAGATGCCTGTGTGGTAGAATTCGTCGTGAATCGCTGTTGTACGTGAATCGCTGTCCTGCCAGAAATTTCTTCAGCGCATCGAAAATGGGGAAATCACTAGGGGCGAGGTCCGGACTATATGGTGGGTGGTCCAGACTCTCCAAATGAAATGACCGGAGTTTGTCGGCGGTTCTGATTGTTGATTTCGCTGCCAGAGGTGGATTAATTACATATTAATGTGCAGACGTCCTACTTTCATAAACCTGAAATATCATCTTTGTCTGGGGTTTGGTTTTTTAGGTCTTAGCGGGCTCAAATTTCTTTGAAAAATTTATCCTGGCGCAACATGATCCTTGCTGTCCTTGCGCAGTAAACTCAAGCAAAAATCCTTAAATTAAAGGTTCCTTTTTAGTTTGAATGCTTTCGTGTCTAAACCGTTGTATACCAATTACGGGTGCAACATTTTAAAATGGTCGAATTCTCTCATCGCCTGCGCTGTGTCGTTTTTATCATGTAATTTCGTTATATCATTATATACTCATTTCGTTATATTCTCGTTATATACTCGTTTCGTTATATTCGCGTTATATCTTGTTTCGTCATATTCTCGTTATATACTTGTTCGTTCATTTTTATCATGTTATTTAAATACATAGTCTGCTATAGCAGATTGTGTATTCTGTTGTCCCTACTATAACATAAATAAATTCGAAAATTCATAGAACACGCAGTTTTAAATTAAAAAGATATTTATAAACCTGCTTTGATACAGTTCTGGCAATAAAATTTGCAACACATGTAATTGTTTGCATGCATTTTTAATAAATTTTACGTTTCTTAAAAAGGCTGAAGCGCGTGTTTTTTACTTTTCACCGTACTTGATAAATTCGTGATAAAAGCTTTAATAATAATCAGCGGAGTAAAAGTAAATGTTTCTGCTGCTTGAACTAAAACTAAAGAATTTCCTAATATCCTAAAGCATGCACTCATGATACATTGTAATTAGTAACGCGAATGCGTAATATACTTCGTTTACTGTGAATTTTTTTAGTCATAACACAAAATGATGTCTTTGCATCAGGCTTGTAACCAAGACGGGGCCAACAAGGGCATAGCCCCACTTACCCTATCGAGCTGTTCATATATACAGAGCAATCCCCGGGTGCCCCGGGCCCCACATGCTCTTTACCTTGCTCCAGCTGCCCCTTCGTCTTGGGTATCGGCATATCTGGCATATTCAGAAGGACAATGCATTGTAATCGAAGTTTTTAAGCGCATAACGTATCAATTTTGTCATCTTTCGCTAATACACAGTATATTAATGATTTGAAAATGATATGTATCTTATTCTAGACGGTTAACATAACGGGTTTCCATGAGCTCAGGTAAAAAATATCTCAAATCCATTAGCACTTGCATTTTTATCAAAATGGGAATTTGACATACGAAGTGAATATTGGATTGTAAAAAAGTTACCACGATTGAAATTTAAATGCAATAATATTTGGAGAAATGAGTTCAATTTTTTTTTTTTACAATTTCCACAATTTAAACCATCTTCCTTTTGGGAGTCTAACTTTCGGATAAGGGTTATTTTTCTGGCCGTTTATTGGAGCGTCATATTAACTCGCGAGTAGGCACGCCGATTAAAGGAACGCGAGAACAAGCGCGGGGAGATTTGTCCTCCCATATGATTATAGAGCATTATTTCATTAAAAGCGTCCAATGTTACAGGGAGAAATAAGTGGAGGTTTCTTTTTGTCACCCTACCCAAAAAAATTGTGACTTTGAAGGCAATAGGGAAATGTTAGCCCTGTTGGAAGCAAGTGTGGACGGTTCTTTTTCACGAATTGTAAGATGTGGGTTGTGAAAAACCCCGCGCGCCTGCTCGCAAGTTTAAGCGGAAAGCATTACCCCGTTCCACAATGCGCAGCCAATTTCGAGAGTGGTTATCCTCTCAAAATTCGACTGCACCAATCATTTACTAGTTTCGGTGACCGAATGGAACCGGTAGTTAAAACAATAGACGTTTGTAGGCCGATGTTAAAAATATAGTAGCAGAGGGGAAATATTTTATTTATACGAATATTGATATTTGTCGAATGTGTTGACCATATTTGTACATAATAGTCAACAAATATCCATTTATTCGGGGAAAACTATTCATCACGCTTTTGTACATAGTCAATAAAGTTGATGTTTCATCGTTTGAATAACTTATCACCCGATGGTAGTAAGGGTAATGCTACTTTTCACTTTTCAGAAAAAAAAAAAAAAACGGATTCGAAACCAAGCGGCGTAAGGATCCTCCATTTTCCCACTAATCCCTAGCCATGGATTTTATTTCCTAGTAGGCAGTGATCTCTTTGGAAACTTTTGGCACACCATGATCCGAAGGGTCCTTACACCATAAAGTTGGCGCAGGTAAATTGGCGCAGAAAGACCTCTTGATATTGCGCCATATAAATTCCAGCAACCAAGAAATCGCAAGTCCCAGTTCTTTTCATAAAAATTTCCCTGCGATTGACCAGTTGTAACTCGCCACCTAGAGTGCCGTTCACCACGGGTCGCCACAGATCGGTACCAAAAAATGAGCGTTGACCCACTAGCTGCTCACCGTAGTTTGGGGATTGGTTTCCCAAGCCTTATGGAATTAATATTGCTAAGAGGAAATGTTAAATACACTGCCCTGCGTGGTGAGGTGGTCGTTTATCGCATCATTAATCCGGATTTGACTGGAACAGGTATCGTGGAACGATTTAATTTTCCCCATCATAGTCTGTGGTTTGGTTTCCCTAGCAGCAAAGGTTCTGATTCATCGGAAAGTATAATTTCTGACACAGCATAACCTTTACTGTCCTTGTCCCGTAAAGGCACAAAATTTTAATGATAACCCTTTGCTGAAATTAGCGTTTACGAGTCTCGATTATTCAAAAAGATAATCCAATAAATCCTATGCTTGGCTATTTATTAGAAGAAAATTTTGCATATCTGTAATTAAATTTTAAAATACATTTGCGAAATTCATACTTTAAACATCATTGGCATTAATTAACGCGAAATTAGATTAAGCTTGTTATAAATACGGTAAAGTTTGTTTGTTTGGATTTTTATGGCGCAAGAGCATCTGGGTTATACTGCGCCATTGTAAGGTAAAAAGAAAAAGTTAATGGTCATTTTAATAAATCCGAAGCAATTACTTGATACAATTTAAATTACAACACTCACTGTATATGCGACTACGATATATAGCCTAAATGTAATATTTATATTTTGGGATTTTCTGTGAGATAAATGTAAAAAAATTTTGAATTTGTTAATTAGTCAAATAATTAGTCAGTTAATTAGTTTGAATTCGTTAATTAGTCATATAAAACATCACATAAATTATATATAGCACATGTATAATGATTAGGCATTAAAAGATCTTAGAATGAGTAATTTTTCGACGTTTTAGGTGTCGTTGTATGTGTCTCCACCGTGTGCATTTCAGATGCCTCACGCTATACTTCGTCAGTGCAACATTTCAGTAATTGAATTAGTTATATTTGTATGACTGACAAAGGACAGCGTGCAACCATTTTAAACGCCACAACCTTACTAAACCTAAGCAGAAATGGATAAAGATTAAGTTTTTTTTTTTTTTGTTTGACAGAGTGCATGCTGGCAAATAGGATAATTCTATGTTTAGAAACAAAACAAATGAGCACTAAAATGGAATTTTTTGGTATTTAGTTCATAAACATAAATCTGACCCCGGTGGTGCGTTAGTAATGCGCACATATGTTTGCCATTAATCCAGGTATGACTCTTAACGGTATCAAAAGGTATCAGCTAATATTTTACTGCAGTTTGTGGAATGGTCCCTCAAGCCATAAAAGGTTCGGATAAATGTAGATACCCCGAGTACTCTACCGTAGAGCAAGGATAGGACGTTCGTCTAACATTAATTCGATTTACTCCCGATAGAGAACTGTGCTGACTCGTCCGAAAGCTTGAGGAGTCTTTTTCATTTGCTATTTTATAAATGTTCAACCTCTTGTATGTAAATTAACCCGAATTCTACTCCCAATGATATAGTAAAATTTATACTACTTTGTTGCGCACCATCGTCCGGGGTTTGGTTCTCTCAACAGTAGAGATTGGATTCTTCCGAAAATTGTAGGTTCTGGTGTACCACGACGTTGTTGTCCAAACGTCGTAAAGCACCGTGTTGTAATTGCCCGCAATTTATGCAAAATGCAAATAGAAAAGTGAAAAAGCAAATCGAACTTTTAATATGAGTAATATTGCTGGGGTATATTTTGTAAAATTGTGAGTGACTCGAATTCTTGATGACCAGTGTGAAAGCCTATATTTCACTCCATTCTTGATGAAACTAATACTTATGCTTCTGTAGTTAACTTTCAGAAGGCCCAAATAAGGCCATTAATATTTCTTAGTACTTTTCGAATACTGATATTAATACTTGAGATCGGTTTACTCTCCCGCCCCAAGCGAATACCTAAGAGCTTATTGGGAAAAGATTCCTTCCTCGCCAACTGCAAAAATCTAGTCGCCAATGGGGACTAGATTTGTCGAACGCTACTTATTGGTAACAGCTTAATATATTATTTGTTTGCGTTTTCTATGATAAGAGCAGCTATGCATGGGCGCCCATATGGGGACAAGAGGGGCTCTACCCAGCCCTAGTCGTTCAAAAATTTGATTTGCCCAATTTTGCTTTCAAAAGTCTTACAGGTACGTTTTCAAATAAGATAGTTTTTTTAATTAATTGTCAAGCAGTATCAATTATTTTTGTAGCATTTTAGTATCTTGTACATTCACTAAAATGTTTGACAGCCTTGAGAAGAAGGTAATAATTTTTATTACCCCCCAGAATTATTCATATGGGCGCTCATGAAGCTATGATTATGGAGAATATATTTAATCATGAACTAATTTTTAACCTTTTATCTAATATCGTTTTCTCTCATATCATCATGCTGCAGTTGAACAAAGCATAACACTGTCATTTTCTGACTCTTGTAAATGACATACAAGAATTTATAATAGTTTGGTGAAAAATTGTAAACGCACAATGAAAAATTGTTGCTAAATAATATACTGCGGTATGTCGCAAGTGCAATGGGAAGAAATGTTTTTATTATAGATATTGTGACTGCTGCATCCTGCTATTAACAATTCCAGTACCTTCAGAAAATTTATCTTCCAGAATGCACCATATAACTTAAGATTAAACTCATATATGCCCATTCAACATTCTTAGAATTAATGCCAATACGTATACGCATGCACTTAGTAAATAAATGTGATGGAATTGTACATACATATAATAAAACATTCATTCGCTGCTTTTGTTTATTCCAGGCTTATTAACGGCCTTTCGTAAAGGCTTAGATGGCCCTGAACCAAAGGGGCCTAGATTTAGAGAAGAACCTCCAACAAAAGTCGAATTTTCGAACAACAGCGGTGCAGAAATCAGATGTGCAGCTGAAGGGTCTTCTCCGTTGCGAGTATTCTGGCAGACAAGAGAAGGCACTGAAGCCACAGATGTTGCTGGTCTCAGATACCAACGTGGCGATGCTACGCTAGTCTTTCCTCCTTTTGAAAGGTCTGAGTACAGACAGGACATTCATGACTCTGTGTACCAGTGCGTGGCTGAGAATGACGTGGGAAGAGTTTTGAGCAGGGAGACACACGTCAGAGGAGGTAAACTATGGCAATTATTCTTACAGTATACAGTCTCGGTCGACTTCCATTTTGTTCTTAAACATTTAGGTACAAATGTTAAATATATGCCACAGGAAAATAAGAAAACTCTCCTGCTTTGGTCGCAGAAAAGTGTTGCGGGGAAAATATAGCGCTCTGATGAAGTTTTTATTCAACACGAGATATACAATATAAACTATTTGCCCCGACCCACCAAAATGTAGTCAACTTACGTTGATGTTAAGAGAAAAGCTTGGACCCATAACATTCCTCTTAGAGCAAGGTTGTCCAACACATGGCCCGCGTAACATAATGAAGCTGGCCGGCATGTGTTTGGAATAAAAACATCCAAAACCAAAATTTTAGACTTTTATCAGATATAAAGAAAAACCGCGGAGACTTCATTGGTGACCCCTTTCCATAGCGCAAGTGAGCAACCAAATAACCGGAAGAAGAGGCTTTTAGTAAGTTTTTTTTTTTTGAAACTCGCTGAAACCGCTGACCAGCGAGATCTGTAAAAAATTTTTAAGTGGCCCACTTCCCAATACAGTTGGATAATCCTGTTGTAGGTTAATATTTCTTATAGAAGGTATGCCTTGGATGATGTTGGAGATGTGTATTAAAATTTCTTAATTGAAATGATTTGCTCAAAGTTATAATAATTCTGCTTTGTCTGCTATAATTGTTTTTGCATAATAATTGTCTACATATAAAGTATTTTGTACGTCAGGAGAAAATACCATGGCTCAAAACTCATTTATTAGAAACGAAACATAATTATAATATTAAGTTTTCCGAAAATGTTCATTTTTAATTTCAGGAAAAATATGTACGATCGTTCTTGTTTGAAAAACTTCAAAAATTGCAAGATTTAACATTTCACGTAAAACTTTCCAATTTAATAAACTACAGGACTTGAATGAGAGAGCCGTGAAAACATAATTTTGAATGTAGAACTGGAGTGAATACTTTACTCCATTGTTAATATCAAATCCTTCAGAAGTTTTTGCGAAAACGTAAGTAACTAAACAAGTATCATTCGCGTCTATCATGCTACTTTGGATGCATGTTCAGCAAATATATTATATTTTATATCTTATATCCACTAAATTGAAGTGAAGTGCGTTCGAAAGGAACAATTTTAAATTTTCAACGGGAAAAATGCCTTTAGTTGTAAATCTTTCTTTTAAAAGACGTCTGGTATAAGTCCTTTCTTCAAATTGTTTAACGCGAAATGACACTTGTTGTCCTTGCATTCTAAACACTCTAACTAACCAATCGGTAAAGGACCAAAGATATGGAGTCCTTAATGTGGAGACCACCAAAAATGGAATATGGAAAATGCAAAGTGCCCAAGGAGCATAGAGGAGTAAATATTTGAAAAAACTAGGAGAAATAAAAAAATGCTTGGATGAGAGAAAACAAGTGTGGGGGAATATCACTCTTAAGCAAGTTAAGTTGATATAGCAGTTTAGTAGAAGTAAGATGCTTATAATGTTGACTTATTTTAAATTATTCCTAAGGTTAAAAAAATACACCAAAAGCTGAAAAAGTAAAATGTTGCCTCTAGGAACCCATTCAGGTTTCTGCATGGCGTAATTAAAAACGTGTTTAGTTAAACTATATCCAATATTCTTTCAAACTGCTGGTCCTGCCGTGGTAGAGTGGCAACGCGTTTACCTAACGTGTAGTTAACTTGGGTTTGACTTCCAACGGTGCCCAAACAAAAAACCATTACCGACTAACTGCTCACTATATTCCGAAAAAATTGGTCCCGTAATCCGTGAGAGTTTCGTCGTCCTTTGAAAACAGTAGGACCCGGCACAGCAGGATATTCGCTGTCCTTCTGCGGTTAAAAAAACCACACACAAATTCTTGGGGAAATGTCAAATCAAATGAGATTGTATGTTAGACTACTGAAATTCCGAGGCACAAGCAAATAAAGAAAATTAAATAAAATTAAAAATTGAGAAAAATGACCATGGAAAATCTTGGAACATTATGACGAAAAACTGAAAAGGAAGATATATGAAAATGTTAAAACTTATTATAAAGGGTGTTTTGTTGAAAAGGCGACGAACGCAGAGGAATGGTTATAGGTATCAAGAGGAACTAAAATTGCTGTGGAATATGCTATCGCCAATAACGTTTAGTCGATGAAAAACTTGAAAATGCTTATATAGGGGCTGTCGTTGAAATGAGAGAGAAAGAAGTTTGATGAAGACATACATGATGGTGCACCAGCACAGTTTTGCAGCGCAGTAAGTTATCACCCCCCCATGCTACATATTTCGACAAATGAATTGGACTCGCCGGACTAGTTTGTTGGCCTCTATGCTAGCCGGACCTCAACCCGTTGGATTACATTTTCTGGGGGGGAGAAGGCACATTAAATCACTCATTTAGGAGACGCCTGTAGAGACAACGGAGGATCTAATAGCACATATCCCTGAGTGTATGATAAATCTTACCATTCATAGCTCATCTCATCTGTATAGAAAATGGCAAGTGGAATGGGACGAGCAAGTTCTTAATAAGCTTCACCGCATTAAACCTCGTCTTGAGGTGTGGCAGTCTAGCTATAGTAGTGACTGTCATAAAGAGGTCACTCTGGCTAGACTCAGCATCGGGCATACACGCTTCTCCCATCAACATCTTTTAAAGGGAGAAGATGCCCCGATGTGTGCCACATGTGGTGAACCATTAAATGATTTACACATTTTAACCACTTGTATAAATTTTAACCAGGAACGGTCATAAGATTTTAATCAAAATAATTTTACTCTTCATGACATTTTATGCAATTCTTTTAATCATGAAATCATTTTTAATTTTTTATCTAATATTCACTATTCCCATCTCATATGATTTTTTATATCGTTTCGTTTGGCACTCTTGTTACCTTATTTTCAATGTATTTTCACCATTTTAGCTTTAATTTATCTTTATTTTAAAACTGTGTGCACGTTTTCACCTTGTTTGGTGCATAATGACCCTTGCTGTCCTTGTGCCATAAAAAACACAACCAACCATAGCAAGTATCGTCGTCGCTGCAACATACATCAACAGCATACCCGGTATCTTTTAGCGCATTCGACAATCGTTTCTCCGTCACTTTGGGCTATGCAATGACGTTCCTGGCCGCCAATTCGGATATTTATAATAATTTCTCATTGTACCCTTTTTTTCGGCCCCAGGCTGTGTTTTAAACGTTCTGTCAAATGTTTATTATATTTATTACTGTACTTCTTATCGTCTCTTCTCGATATCAGACCCCACATAAGTATTTTCGCGTGGTTTGCGATAGCATGTCCAGCGACAATTTTCCATCCTTTTCATGCCTATTATCAATCACCTCTCTAAATATGTCACAGCTTGAAAACAAAGAGAGAACTTCTCGTATATAAATAATATTTAATATTATATATGATTAAAGTGTTGAAAATTTTTAAATTTTATATTTTCATTATTAGACAAAGTAGTTAGTACTAATTTTCTTTACCCTACTGCATGAAATTTCAACGACCTCCTTTAAAACGTTTCTTCATTTTCAATTTTACCTTTGGTTCATTATAATACAATTTTCACATTTGTAAAATATTAATTCGTTTTTATTTTAAAACCATACGTACTCCATTGCTTTGTTTAATGTAGAAAGACTTTGTCTTTGATCCATAAAGGTCCAATCAGCAATCAATTTTTCGGTCGTATCTGTTCTCTTTCAAATACCGTTGATTTCATTATTTTTCTCCACATTGTGCCGTTTATTTGTTAACCATCCTTTTAGCTATCGTCTAGACAAGAATTTCCAATCAGCCATCCATTCCTTTTCCGATATATCAAGCCTGTAATTACCTAAAGATATTGTGAGGACAATAGGACCTCAACCTCTTTGTTGTTTTCTCTAATAACATTTGGTTTGACGCCATTGCTTCAGAATCATTATCTCAGCTACGCATTCTAAAATTCCTGTAGGCGCTCCTATAGTTAATGATTTTTTGTAATTACTTGCGCCAACCATGATGTAGGATTTAATAATTTATTTTATTTAAACAGAATAATACAAATTCATAATTTCTTTTATAAAAATCGAATCGTTTGCATCAAATTGTCTTTGAATAAACGGCAGTGAAAGGATATGCGCAGGTTTGTTTGTTTGTTTGTTTGGCTTTTTTATGGCGCAAGAGCATCTGGGCTATACTGCGCAAGTTTAATGCTAAAGGAAAGAAATTAGCCCGTTTTTAATAATTGGTGATTAAACTCAAACCCATGTTCATTGGTAAAGTATCAAATTTGCAAAAATTATGGATCATTTTAAGTTTATTTTGACTTATTGTTAAGTCGATGTTCTCTTCTGTATAATTGTATACCTCGAAATCCAGCTTCAAACGCTATGCTTGCACCATAAACTTGCACTCATACCTTGCACCTTAACTTGCACTCATACCTTGCACCTTAACTTGCACCATAAACTTGCACCATAAACTTGCACCATAAACTTGCACCATAAACTTGCACCATAAACTTGCACCATAGAAGTTTAATAGGAAACAAGAACTAAAACTAATACGACGATGTAAAATTCACCCTATAAATAAAAAGAAAATTCCAAGGTTGTAAGCGTAGTCAATTTAACAGCAAAATTAGGGTTGTTGGAATTTTGAAAACCAATCTATTATCTTCTTTTCCATACAAAATAACACTTTCCGTAAATTAATCACGAAGGCCACAGTAATATTGTTTTTTAGCCTAACACTTTCTAGAAACCAAATATGAAATTCGGAATTCATAATTGCTCCGTGTGTTCTGGTTCGTAGTAGAGATGATTTCATACCAACCGAATCAGTATACAATTCTGCACATTTCTAAGTGGCAGACAAGACTTTTGTGAGTTATTGAAAGGTTTCACATCTCTAATTTTTTGGTTAGGTTAAATTGGTTTTGTAAGCGGTGTTGAACATGTAAACTTGAAAGTATTTATATTAAACAGACATTATCTGAAAGACAGACATCCATCAAATGCACCATTCTTCTAAAATATGTTGTAATTCTGAATGATTGATGATGCTAATATCAATGAAAAGTAGCATTTGCAAAGTATCAATGATTTTAAATGATTCAGGTGTTTATGAATTATAATATGGTTTTCTGCTTAAACCCTTCGATGTACTACGCAGAAAGATCAAAGATATACTTGACCATTAAGGATGTAAAAACAAATCATACGATTCTTTCAAATCTTGCGTCATAAAAATACAACCAACTAACCCGCTTCCTATTATATTTATTACATTATATAAGCCGCCTTATATTATGTATGGTTGACTTTTCCCATTATTAATTTTCCCTGGTTTAATCACTAATCGATGTTATTTCGCATTTGGATGACAATTTCTGGGGATGAAATTTAACACCGTGCTTTTGCGAGTGAGTTTTCGAGGGACAGGATTGAGGGTGAAACATGGGCTTCGAAACAAAAAAGCAAAGTTTCCACCTTTATTAAAACCAATCCCAGGATATTAGGATATTTGGATTTTGAATATTTTTGTTTATTTGTGTATTATGGCGCAAAGATAATAAAAGATCATGCTGAACGCTGTGGATTTTGATAGAAGAAAATAAAGGGCATGCGCCAAAGGTGAGGAAAAAGGAGTATTAAAGGATCATGGTATACTGAAATATGTCAATAAAGGTGTTAGATTTGAAGTAGAGACCTGTGGTGGTTTAGTGGTTACGCGTTCGCCTAACGCGTGGTTATCTCAGTCTCAGGACGCAGAAAGGTCTTTGCTGTCTTTGCGCCATAAAAGTTAACCAACTAATCCCGGGTTCGGCTCTCAACTGTGCCAATAAAGGAATGCTTTCCGACTGACTGTTTACCGTTTTGTGGAGGACGATTCCTTATGCCTTACAAGGTTCTGCTGCCTTTGAAAAATTCAGGTCTCGGCTCAGAATGATACTTGGAGTCCTTGTACCGTAACATTTACACGAATATTCGATGAAGTAAATGCAAAAAAAACTGAAATTGTAATCCAAAATGTATGGTAGTGTGCTACAGAAATGGTATTAACCCACGAGCGGGCGCGCGGATTAGAGGAACGCGCGCGGGGTGATTTGCACCCCATCTGATTATATAGCATTATTTCATTAAAAACGTCCAATTTTACAGGGAACAATAAGTGGAATTTTCTCTTTGTCACCCTACCCCAAAGATTGTGACTTTGAAGGCAACAGGAAAGAGTTTGGCCAGTTTCAGAAGCAAGGGTGGACTGTTCTTTTAACATATTGTAAGTTGTGGGATGTGAAAGGCCCTGCGCGTATGCTCACGGGTTGACATGTGCTAAGCAACACGGCGAGGCGACGCCAAGTAACGAATTTTGTCCTCACTTTGGAATATTGTCGTTAGGACATAATAAAAGGGTACTCAAACACATAAACTTCACAAGTTATCATACATAAACATCACGAATTATCACATATAAATGTCACAAGTTATTACATATAAACATCACAAGTTATCACATATAAACATCGCAAGTTATCACGCAAGTATTACACATAAACATCACAAGTTATCACGCGTAAATGTTACAAGTTATCACACGGAAACATCACAAGATAGCACATGTAAATATCACAAGTTATCGGGCATAAATACCACAAGTTATCACACATACACATTTGAAATTGGCGACATTACCACAACAAATCGGTTTTCCAGCCTTATGTTTTACTTCCTAAAATACAAGGTAAGTGCCCTTTAGAAGGACCCAGTCCTTCCCTACTCCACTGCATATAGGTTGCTGATAGTTTAAATGATAAAATAATTTCATTTTAGTCCTTGCTGTGGTGCAGTGGTAAAGTGTTCGTCTATCGTGCGGTTAACCCAGGTTCCACTCTGAACTGCGTCCCAAAAAACACCAGTTGATTGAATAATTGCTCACCGTAGTCTAAAGTTGCTTTTCTAGACCTTAAAAGGTTCAGATTCTTCTGAAGGTGACAGGTCTTATCAGGGGTGGTTTAGGTCCTTACAAAGGGCGCATACCTTGGATTTTCTGAAGGCGCAAGGCCATTAGACCATAGGCTACTAAACACATTCTTAATTATCACATATTAGGGCGCACCGCCCGTGCCCGCGCCTAAGGCCTGCTGTACAAGGACCCTTGTTGTTGTTACGCCGGAAATCCTTACTTTTATGCTGAAACAAGAGATGCGTATGTGGTATACATGCCCTGTTATGTTATACAGAAATAATATCTGAATTTTGCCATACATTAGAACAAAAGGAAAATATATAGCTTCCTTTCTATTTTTTATATATGTGTACTTAGTGTAAAAATTAAGGCTGAAGATTTCAAACCTTTGCACTCCACTGGCTCCGCTGGAGCGACATTCAGTATATGGCTTTGAATTCCTTTGGCTAAATAGCCTGGAGTGCAAAGGGTTAAAAAACGCGCGGGCGATATTTATTTTTCCAACAGCGTGTGATACCTTCAACCACGAACATATAAGCAGCGTGTAACCTCTCATTTGCTATTCCTTGCAAAACAAATAGAAGTATTGATTTTAAAACTAACGCGCTGCGAATAGAAATTTGCATCAAAGAGGGCTTTCTTCTGTGCTGGATCTCACGAATTATATGCAAGAAATTTTGTATATGCAAATCGAATCCACCCTTCGCCAGTACGAAAAAAAAAGCTAATTAAGTTTCCAATTAGCATTAACGAATCTCCACCTCACCCTTTTTATATATGCGAACTGATTAGCTCTTGCTTTTAAAAAGTTCACAAAAAAATTCGACTTTAATTGTCTAATCATTTGTTGGGTCTAAAAAACAATTCGTTTTATAAAAGAAGGAAGGAATTACTAGACCTAGCGGAGTAAGCTGCATTAGGAAACGAAATTGATATAAATGTCTGAAAGAATTAGGTGAGCTCTCAAACCCTTATTATAAGGGCTTATCTTAAAATATAATCAGAGGAGATTAAAAATTATATATTTTTACAATTCTTATATTCTCACCAATCACATATATACAGGGTGAATTTGACCTAATCTGCCAAACGAAAGGGGGGGTGATTGAAGAGCTCGTGTGGAGCATATAAAACCATTTAACCTTGTTCTCTCTCTCTATCAGTTTCCGAATTACGGTGGAAAGAAGGAAAAATCCCCGTCTGAAAAAACAAAAAATTCGTAAGGTTTGTCTAATATTCATACGCAAAATAAGCACATATTTAGAAAGAGTAGAAAAAGTTCTATCAGATGACATCATTTTTATCACGATATCTGAATTTGACAGTGAGCTACAAGCGCTGAGATATCGGCGAAGTGGAAAATAGACTTGTCGCCAAAATCTGCAACCGGCAATTCTGCAAACACCCTTCTAGCTACAATCGGCCAAATTTACCAAAAACTTGCCCATTCTACTAGCTTCCGAATGAGCCTACAATAAACCATATCGGTATTCTAGTTCAGGAGAAATTTAGTCTTATGTCTGAAATACATCATTAAATTGGCGTGAATCAAGACAAATTGGCGTCGTCAATTAAAATGCGTTGTCTGAAAAAAACAATATATATATGTGCCGTTACTGAAAGATCCACGTGCAAAACATGGGCGGATTTAGGGGGCTTGGGCGCCCTTCATCTGGTCAATTGTGATTTTATATCATGTTCCCCTCTTTTAACATTTATTAACTGAATTTCAAAACAAAATAATGATAATAATGAAAGTAAATAAAAATATTTGCATAGTCAAAAATAAAAAGTTTTTTGCGAAGTAAATTTGAGTGATTGTTAGAAAATGGATGAATTCAATCCACTCGAAAAAGATTTAGCGTTCGGTGGGCGGGTAGATTTTGAGAGGGCAGGGAAACACAAAGAGATTTATTTCCTAAGCTATACAGTGTTCAACATAGCAACGAGGCCACCTTATGGGAATTGGAGGGGTGACCCCCAGTTCGTGGAAACGTTCCTTTTGGCGATGTTCGTCCCACGGGTGGGGAACATCTCCAAAAGAAACCTTCCCACTGAGGAGCCGCTAATGAAGAGAGGCATTTTGTCTGTGTAACACACACTTGTTAACGCTATTCTGGGATTATAGCACAATAATCGTTTCCCAAGGCAGTAAACAAATTTTGAAATCGACACCACATCGTCTGAGAGAAAAATCTGATCAAACTTATAGGTCATAACAATAAAACCAGTTCCTGACTGAACAATGTCAATAAAGTCACTCAATTCTATACTAATAGTAGACCCTTGCATTTGTAAGTAGTAGGTACCTATTTTGTGCGCTCTGTACTTATGATGAAAAAAATATATTTATGTATATACAAAATTTTTAAATAAAGGTAATGTGAAATTATTATAGACAAAGAGTGATGCATATAATATTATATAATTAAACTAAACAGATATAAAATAGATGCCTTAAAAATGAAAAGGCAAACTTCATTGCAAGCGTTTCTTCAGAGTAGAAGAGTTAAATCGAGTGATCAAATAGATTCTAATGATCTTTCAACTGAAGATTCAAACAAGGAATTGCCACAGGAAAACCGCAAGAAATTGAATGCTTTACCAGCAAATAGCTCACTAGCTGAGGTATGTTCTTTCAATTTTGTTTTTGTTGTAAAAGTAGGCTATATGAAAGGTAGCTCACTAGCTAAGGTGTGTTCTTTCAATTTTGTTTTTGTATTAAAGGTAGGCTATATGAAAAGTAGGCTACACCGGCCCTGGGAAGATGCCCTCTAGCGGGCGATAGAACTCGAGCCCTCCGAAAATCCATGGTATGCGCCCTAAACTACCGAGTACGCGCCTAGTTCGACTGTATGTATTTTTACAAATATTTTTAAGCAGTTTAAAAATTGCATTGAGCACCCTAATACGTACCATCATTTTTGTAATTTAATTTTTATATAAATGTGATTTTTTTTTAATTTTTAAAAATTAGTCATGAACGACAATTTTTAAATTGTCAAATGTCAAAAAATAAAAATTTTCAGTAAACTGTTATCATGATTAATCTGTAAATATTTTCATTCTGAAAAGATTGAAAATGTTTGTGTTTTCTCAATAACTGCTTTTAATTAATTAAAAATTGCGATGAAATGAAAATTATGTAGCTAAATTTTTTGAGAAGCGTTGTATGGTTAACATCATGCTTTATAATTTGGAAACATATTACTCTCGAAACAGAAATATAATTTTTTGCTTTAATTTCAAATTTAATCATTTAAATTTTGGTGGGTATCAAACAAAAAAAAAAAAAAAAAGTTACAATGTTTTTTCGAAAATAGAATTTTTTGTAAAATCAAGTAACTCTCACATAATAAGGGAGTTTATAAATTAATATTAACCTATATAATATTAAATTAATATTTTAAGTTAGCGGGAGGACAGGGGAACCTATATTGTATAAATATATTATATAGTTAATGTAACTAATTAATTAAAATAATTAATACAATATATATATATATTCAGACATTATTATGTTGATGATGATGATGATACGGCGGAAGAGAAATTGGGCCCCCCCTTTCAAAAGTCTGTATCCGCCTCTGATGCAAAATAGTACGTATTTAGAAAAAGCAAAAAAAATCCTATAAGATGACACCATTTTCATCAGGATATCTGAATTTAACGGCGAGCTACAAGCGCTGAAACATTGGCGAAGTACAAAATCGAGTTGTTGGCTGAGTTGTTGGGTGAAACATTGGCACAGATTTTGGCAACAACTCGATTTTCCACTTCACCAATGTTTCAGCTCTTATAACTCGCCGTTAAATTCAAATATCTGGATGAAAATAGTGTCATCTTATAAGATTTTTTCTGCTTTTTCTAAATGCCTACACATTTTGCATGTAAATCTTTTAGCAACCGCACAATTTTTTTTCAGACTTGACGCATTTTCCTGTACGACGCCATTTTGCCTTGATTGGCACCAATTTCTGTGATATATTGCAGACAAAAGGCTAAATTTCTCCTGAACTAGAATACCGATATAGTTCATTGCACGCTCATTCTAAAGCCAGTACAATGGACAAGCTTTTGGTAAATCTCACCGATTGTAGCTGAAAGGATACATGCGGAATTGGCAGTTTAAATTTTTGGCGGCAACACGAATTTGCACTTCGCCAAAGTTTCAGCTCTTGTAGCTTACTTTTAAATTTAGATATCCCGATGAAAGTGATGTAATCTTATAGAACTTTTTCTGCTCTTTCCCATTATGTATTAATTTTCCGTATAGACATTACATAAACCCCACAAATTTTATTTTTTCCAGACGGTGCATTTTCTTTCTTTCCATCATAATTCGGAAATGGATAGAGATAGGACAAGGTTGCAACGGTTTTTTATGCTCCACATGGGCTCTTCTATCACCCCCTTTCGTTTGGCAGATTAGGTCAAATTCACCCTGTATAATGCTTATAGACTCATCAATGCTCATATGTTAGTCTGAATTAATATTTTATACGTGTATCTTATCGAACAATTCCTTCACATACTCAATTTTTCAGGGGTTTGCTTTTGTGTTAATTCAATATGAATATACACAAACGGAATATAGTATAACCTCATTAATACGGCTTCGCTTAAAACGGATTTCTCCTTGGTGTGAACAAATTTTTGTTCGCCGTCTGAGGACCATGTTCATTTAATGTTAAAAATTTCACTTAATGCGTATGCCTCATCCGATAATACGGACAAAGGTCTTTTGAGCAAAGAAAAATAATAATATATAAATAATAATAATATAAAATATCAGTTTTATTAAAAAAACTTCGTCTAATTGCTTATGGTTCATCCGATAATGCGCACAAAAATCTTTTGAGAAAAGAAAAAATGCATTTTTCATTAAAACAGCTTCAAGAAGTATCGAAGAGAGCATTATTTTCCCGTAGTGAGTTGTCATCTGTTTTTTGAAAGCAACCTCCCAAATCCTTTTGGATTTTTTATACAGCTTTAAGTAACAATAAAGTAATTTCCACTGTATTTGAGTTATCATCATATTCAACCATTATCTATCCACTGCTGGATGAAGGTCTCTCCAAATGCTTTCCACACAAGTCTATCCTGAGCAATTCGCTTCCACGTCACCCCAACCTGTTTTCTTATTTCATCCACCCATCTAGTTTGAGGACGTTTTCTAGGTCTTCGGTGGTCTCTTGGAATCCAGTTCAGAATTTCTGTTGTCCATCGTTGATCAGTTCTTCTTGCAATATGCCCAGCCCATCGCCATTTCAGCCCTTTTACTTTAACAATGATGTCCTCTACTCTAGTTTGCTCTCTCACCCAAGTGTTTCTTTTTCGATCTCTCCTAGTTATTCCAAGCATGCACCTCTCCATGCTCCTTTGCGTTGTCTGTAACTTTCGTATTGCTCCAACTGTTAGACTCCATGTCTCTGATCCATAAGAGAGGACTGGCAATACACACTGGTTGAAGACCTTTCTTTTTAGACACAAAGGCAATTTCCCCTTCAGGATAAAACTGTTTCTTCCAAATGCACTCCAGCCAAGTTTAATACGTCTGTTGAGTTCTTTCATAATGTTGCCTTCTTTGTGCATGTAAGTACTGATTGTTTTATTTCATCGTAAATTCTTCCGGACTATTCTTTCATGATACGCTATTTTGTTTTAGTAATTTATTCATATACTTTGTATACCGCATTACCATATAAGTTATTAATTGAAATAATGAAAAATGATTGAAAAGTAGCGTGAAGTTTTAGCGACTGAAATTTTCCCTACGTTTAG
>QLNU02015003.1:97114409-97140411 GCA_006491805.2 Dysdera silvatica
TGGTGCAATATTTTTATTCAGTAAAAACTATTCGCTGTTGAACTTGGATTTTATTACATGAAATAGACGTCAATAATAATACGTATCTCTCGCTGTTGTCCAACATTGTAAAGATACCTTGACGACTTTGACCTGCACCTCTTTTTTTTGGGCAGATAGTTATAGGTCTTGCACCATTATCATCAAATCTTGTGTGGCGCCGAATGACCCTTGTTGTCCTTGCACCATAAAAATTCAACGCACCATTATCAAGTACCTTCTCCGATTTGGAAGTCGGTGTTAAATGCGAACGAGGATTTTATGTCATTGTTCACAGATATTTCCTACTGAATTTTGTCTAATCCTTTAGATAATCCGTACAACCTTTTTTCTACTTCTATGTCCGTAGCAAATATACATTGGGATATGTTTTCCAATTATCATGTGTTAGCAAAATACTAATTTTACGACAAAAAGGTTACACATTGGACAAATGATAATTAATAACACCCAAGCTTTAAGACGCGTCAGTAAGAGTCCTTCATAAGGAGCAATGAATCTGGAGCGTCATTGTCTTTTTCCGTATTAGAAATTTCAGAAAAAATGCAGTTTCGTTTCAAGTTCTGCAAAACGGAGATTCTCACACATTTCAGAGTTTTCAATGGAGGAATTGTCTATCTTTGCTTATCTCCAATATTATTTTATGAGCCCATGTTTCTAAAGCTTTTCAAGTTTTCCAAGTTTCTGTATTTGCTGTCATTTTTGAACAATTACATTCTACATGTGGTCATAATTTTTCTTTGGGATAACATACAGAACTGGCCGCATTTTCTTCATCATTTTCTCAGTGATTTACTTTTCGAAATACTTTTGAAAGTAGAAAATGTTTCTGTTGGGATGAACTCCAACAAACCATCACGGAATATTTTTTGTAACAAAAAATCTGCACATTCGTTTTTGTGACATTAAATTTTGGAACGTTTTCACCACCTTATCCGATTTGACGATTAAAAAAAATTTGAAAAAATTTGGCCAAGTTAAATTGATGTCAAACATTTTAGTATATTATTGACGATGATGCTATTTTTGGTTTTTGTAATAGTCAGTGAAGGGGCTATGCCTGGCGTAGACAAAAAGGTTCTAACACACTTTTCAAATATAAAATTGGATGCCTGTAAAACAGTTCAAAAATGTGCAAAAGCTAGCATAATAATCAAATTTTATACATGAACGAGATAAGTGTCTGCAATAACGTCCTATAAAAATATAAATTTGGATGTTTTCTGAGAAATTTCTCCCTAAAAACATTGAAATTAACTTCAATGAACGCTTAAAAAATTAGAGATAAATTATATTATTCTTCGATGCTTACAAATTATTTGATAAACCAACTAGAAACTATTATATACGATGGATAAAATGATAAAACTACGGTATCTCAGTGTGCAAAAGAGATGAAACTTTTGAATTTATGTGTTAAGATTTGAAAACGATGTCGTTGGCGGAGCTTAAGGAAATGGAAACAAAATACCCATTTTAGCGATCGAAATCGACAAATTTCAACATGACAAAATTTCTCGCACCAGCTATTACTTTTCATTGTTGGGCGTGCCCCACGAGATAAGCTTGGAGGTTCCCGGGAGATTATTGAGGCGAAAATCTGTGAAACTCCCCCCGTTACGATTTTTCAATTCCTCCGCCATTCAACCGTGAAGCGGCTGAAAGCAGGGAAGATGCGGTTTGTATGTATATTTCTTCTTCTCTCCCTGCTTCATTTTTATCGATTGCTTCTGTCCGTACGAGGCCCCTAATCCCTCTCAATTAACCTCAAAATTACTCTCCTGCTCCTGGCAACGCCAGGATGGCTAAAAAAATAAAATAGGAAACGCCCTCTAACGACAAATGGGCGCAGAACTGCAGCTTTGTTAGCTTGAAAGAGTTTTTTTTCCCCCTTTTTAAAATTTACGAAATGTCAGCGAAAATTAAAATCTTTTCTGCGAAAGGCAACATTCAGAGAAAAAAATCCCCATTACTTCCCCAATTACTGCATTTTTCTTATTGCCATTGGCAGATGTAATTCGAAAATAAAAAGTTCATTAACTTTTCCCTGGTTTCAAAAAAGGGAAGGGGCTATTTTAATTGCAAGTAAAATGCAGAGAGACGGCTGAAATTACAAGTATTCAAAAAATATCATTTATTTTATAGCTCATGAAACTGCGCCGATTTCCCACTACTCGGAAAGGAAATAGCACAAAAATTCACAAAATGTCAAAACAGACCAAATGGTTTAGAAGGGTGCAGTAATATAAAAGAATTTCTCTAGCTTCTAAACAATTTTGCCATAGAATGTAATTGTCGAAAAAATTATAGAAACCTATAATTTGAATTTAATTTGTATACATGCACCTTACAGGAAAACCCCGGTTTTTGCAGTTTTGATTGCTGTGCGTTTAGATTCGTTGAGTTATTTGAAGGTGACAAACGAAACAAAAAATATTTAAATATATTATATATTTCTAATTTTTAAATTAAATTTTTATATTACATATATTATATTATTATATAATATATAATAGAATAAAATGTAATACATTAATTAGCATTTGTTTGTTAGATCGGGACTTCATCAACAAACTAAAATAGGGTAGCTAATGCTCGACGATAATACTGTACCATTATATTTCCGTGCTGTAGTTAGAAACGTCTCCAACGATGCCATCGCGTTATTTAAATTACCGGTGTTTGTATTTTGCGCTACTATGAAAAGAGGTGGCAACAGCATATAGGTTGTAACACGTCATCTGAATGCGTACCTTTACTGTAATTTGACGTGAAATTTCAGTGAGTGTTCAAACAACAATTTTAAGTGTCTTTTCCTGTGTTTTAACAAATATTTCAATAATTTTTATTTAAACAATGAGTTCCAAACGAAGTATGAAAGCTAATACTGATTGTAGTAGTGATAAAAAAGTTATTGGTTTGGAAGAAAATTTAAAAATAATTAATAAGCATGTAGTTGGTTCTATGAAAGTTGAAACGAGTCGAAATCATGACTTTAATGAATCAACGAAAGAATGCAACCGTCACTTACAAGTCAATTTCGACGAGTTTTTATTTTACGACACATTTTATATTAGTTAATTATATCAATTTATCCTTAATTAAAAATATTAAGGATAAAATATTAAATGAACACATTGATGACCGTAGGGCTGCGACTTACAAATAATGGGCTTTTATTTTTTATTTTGCAGCTGATTCCAAATAGTGTTTTACGACTTACAGAAACAGCAAAGTCCAGCGTTCGATTCCCTAAAAGTCGGTTTACACACAACGTCTTATTGTACGTTTTATCGGTCATGTAAAACGTACGTTTTGTGAAGTGTTTACCCTATAACGTCTTTTCATCCGTTTCGACATCATTTCCGACTTTTAGTAGCTAAAAGTAGCCAAGCAGTGGTTCTAAGTACCTTTGCTGTTGGTGCTGTCTAAAAAAACAATAAGTTTGACTTCTTCAAAGATTTAATTTCCTTGTAAAACCATTTTGTTCTCATTTTTCAAATAACGAATTTCATTCCAAAGCCTAGATCCAATAATATTTTGTTGCAAAATATTGCATTTACCGCATTAGGTTGATGTTCATTCGTAAAATATGCATTATAAATATTATAACGATTTTTATTATAGTAAGTTTTAAAGTCATATATTTATAAGTTCAGGAATTCCTTTTCTTTTCATCGGATATGTTCGGTCTATTCGATAACGTAATATTTTTTTTTCCTTTTCATTTCCTTGTTTGCATCTATTTTTTTTTTTCCTATTTTCCCTAAAACCATGATAGATCTATTTTTACTGGCCCTATGGATTTTTTCTCCAAGCTCACAGTTTCCATTATTAGTTTATGTGTAATTGTCTTTTGTTATACACTGAAGTGCCAGAAAAATTGGCACACCTACCTAATATCGTGTAGCCTCCTCGTCCACGCACGCAGAAGTGCCGCAACACGACGTGGCATGGACTCGACTAATGTCTGAAGGTATCCTGGAGACAATTCACACCAGGAATCCTGCAGGGCAGTCCACAAATCCATAGGAGTGCAAGATGGCGGAGATCTCTTCTGAACAGCACGTTGCAAGGCATCCCAGATATGCTCGATAATGTTCATGTCTGGCGATTTAGGTGGCCAATGGAAGTGTCTAAAGTCAGAAGAGTGTTCCTGGAGCCACTCGGTAGCAACTCTCGATGTGTGGGGTGTCGCATTATCATGCTGAAATTGTCCAAGTCCGTCGGAATGCACAATGGACATGAATGGGTGTAGGTGATCGGACATGATGCTTACGTACCTGTCAGAGTTGTCTCTAGACGTATCAGGGGTCCCATATCACGCCAACTGCACACGCCCCATACCATCACAGAAGCTCCACCAGCTTGAACAGTCCCCTGTTGACATGTAGGGTCCATGGATTCATGAGGTTGTCTCCATACCCGTACACGTCCATCCGCCTGATGCAATTGGAAACGAGACTCGTCAGACCAGGCAACGTGTTTCCAGTCATCAACAGTCCAATGGCGGTGTTGGCATGCCCAGACGAGGCGTAAAGCTTTGTGCCGTGCAGTCAACAATGGTACACGAGTGGGCCTTCGGCTCCGAAAGCCCATATCAATGATGGTTCGTTGAACAGTTCGCACGCTGACACTTGTTGATGCCCCAGCATTGAAATCCGCGGCAATTTGAGGAAGTGTTGCACGTCTATCTCGTTTAACGATTCTCGTCAGTCGTCGAATGTCCCGTTCTTTCAAGGTCTTTTTCCGGCCGCACCGCTGTCGGAGATTTGATGTTTTACCGGATTCCTGATATTCACGGTATACCCGTGAAATGGTCGTACGCGAAAATCCAAATTTTGTCGCTATCTCGGAGATGCTATGTCCCATCTCTCTTGTGCCGACTATAACGCCACGTTCAAAATCACTTAAATCTTGATAACCTGCCATTGTAGCGGCAAGAACCGATCTAACAGCTTTGCCAGACATCTCTGGTCTTATATACGCGCTGCCGACCGCATCGCGTTACGCTGATTGGTTGCAAAGCTCCGTTATTTGCATACGCACGCCTGTACCGGTTTTTCTGGCACTTCAGTGTAATTTTATTTGATTTGGCAGCGTTGTCACTTTGTGTTTTATTGGTTTATGTACACAGTTGATAGCATTCTCTAATTTAAAAATGTAGCAAACCAAATTCATTTGCCATATAATTCTACTACCGAATTAATTAGAAAATTATGTCATCGTTATAACTGTAAATAATTTATTTTCAGTAACTTCAATTTACTGTTCAAGCAACTGATCAGATTCGATTAATAAAATTGCGGCTTAACAGCCCATTCGGCTAAGAACTTTATCGGTAAGAGCAACAATATAATCTCTTCGACGATTCTTCAACGCTCCTTGCACTTCTAACGATTATTCAAAGTTGCGAGCTGAAATTTTTAATCCCTTAAATTAAACTGTTATACTTAGATGTGTCGCACGTGAATTTTAATGTTAGATTTACTAAAATCGGCATTGTATTTTCGTGAAAATAAAATGTCCTTACTCAGTTCATTGGTAAGCGTTTCACTGTGTGCAACTAAATCACTGTTCAGCATGGGCCCTTCAGTTATACAGTGGTAACGCTTTCGACTAACGTGCGGTTGTCCCGGATTCGACCCCCAACTGGGCCAATAAAATTAAGCTTACCGGCTAAATTCAAAATGAGTACGGGAATTGGTTCCCTAGGCCGTAAGTTCGTATTCCCCGGAAAATTCTAGGTCCAGATGCAGCATAGCCATTGCTTACCTTTTACTGTAAAGCTCACAAAAACCGTACTGTTGTATAGAACGTACTGTTGATACAGAATTTAAACTAATGTAATAAAAAATGGATAAAATAAGCTACCTTCTTTGTTGCTATTTGAGGTATTAAAATATAAAAATGACAGCACAAACGTAAGAATTATAAAATTCTATAATTCGATGGATTTAGAAGCAGCGGTTTATTTCAACCCACAATTCAGAATATTAACCATGTTAAAAAATGTACGTTAAAACCTAGGCGATAGAGATCGAGCCCCCCATCAGGATAGCCCAATTGGACGGTGTCTGAAAAGTTCTCTAGTGCATAATATTCAAGAGTTTTTTGAACTCTCTTATTATTTATTAATTAGGAAGAGATTTAAGAAATAGCGATAAGCTGCCAATTCTAATAAATTATTTCGTGTTCGCGCGTAAAAATGCTGCACATTTTACTTTTATTGTTCGTAACATGGTGAAATGGTTTGCAAAGTCGCAAAATTGCGCTTATCCTTTGCTAATAGTATAGAACCATTGAAAACTTTATCTGGGAGAAATAAACAATCCATTTCGTTAGCGCCTATTGGTGAAACTAGTCCAATCAGTCAACAGATGGCTATTTCAAAAATGTTTCCTATGTACGGTGGATTAAACTCACCTATTCAATTGAAACTAAATTCAGATATCAGTAATTGCAAATCAGATAAGTACTATGAACCCTCTAACTTTCGAAATTCAAGATACGGGTTCCTACTTTTGAAAATTTTTATGTCCCTATAGTAGTTTTTTGTACAAAAGAATTATATGTACGGTAAATATAGGATAGCCTCTAATGAACAAAGAATTTTAAGTAAACTGAAAAACAAACCATAATTTGAGTCATTTCCAATCAAAAGTAGCGATGATTTTTACGGAAAATGGACGTATTTAATTTTACCAACGCGTCTGTTACAAATGAAAACGTAACGACATATCTAGCAGCTTATGAAGTTGGGAAAAATCGCGCCGTATATTATCTATTCGACAGGCGATTCACTATTTCATATTTTAATCACACATCTGATTCAACGTCGAGCGTAGTTTTAGGCTTGTTATTTGTACTACAATATGTTGAGACTGTTTAAAATGCTTTGTGAAACAGGAAATGAATATTTCCAAGAGTTTTCGCGCGCTGCTCATAATCTGTCATTATATTGTTAAGCGAAGAATGTCCTTTGCTGTGTTCGTACAACAAAATTCAACCAATAGTCTCATAATCAAAATCCATCATCCAGTGTTGGTCAGGTCTACATGCTTTGAGAAAAGGTTTCGATATATTAGAGTCCATAAAATTATAAGCCGACTCATCAGCCACCATTTTGTTGTACACTTACGGTAAAATTTACTTTGGCGATAAAAGTTTTTCGCTTTGACGCAATGATTGCCTAAGGTCAAAATTAACATTAATTCCCAACTCTCTACTCTCCCCTACTCCCTAAATCGCAACTCTCTGTCTAATTCTCAAGTAACTCGGTAGGTTTTCAACGTTAACAATAGCCATCATTATTGCATTTACGGAAGACTTTTTACCTCACCTTGTTATTGCATACAGACAGGCAGGCAAAAAACTAAGAGCAATAGCGGGTTCAATATCTATTGAAGCTCGATAACCAACAATCAGCGATTATCAGACGAATGTAAACATTGGCGCAACTTCTAAAATGTCGCGAATATATACAATTTGCAACATTAACTTAAGCCTCAATATGGCGGATGCGCCAGTTTCTTTCTCCAGGACCCTTACAATATACTATCATCACAAGACTTGTCAACAAGTATATCTTGCTCTTCTGCAGATTCAGTTGCTAGTTTTACCTGCGGCATAGAAAGAGATAGCTCAGATGTTCAATCACCATATCGTTGTATTCCGAGGAGCATGTTTCTCTTCAATTCCGAGCCAAGTCATTTTTTAAAGCATCTAAGCCTCTTCCTTAATTTTTGAATTATTATGCCCCCCAGTTGTACATACGTCACCGCATTCGAGTAGTTTCTAGGTCTTTCAATTTTTCATATCTGAGCGATGGAAGTGATCGCTGAAGCTAAAGTTGTAAAATAAAGCTGTCGACGTGATGGGCAAATTTATAAAATAAACTTTTCAACCTTAAAACACGACGAAAAGAAATACAAAGTTCCCTAGCGATTTTTTTGTCAATTCCGTAAAACATTTTCAACGGTATTATACCTCACACTCTGTGGATCTCACCCTCGAGTTTTATAAAGAAGGCTAAATTTGTCAAATATTCGGCTAATAATTCAATATTTTAAAGCACATAAATTATTAATTGCATCTCAACAAATATGTATTTTCAATCCCCATACATATTGTTTTTATGGAAATATTAATAGAGGTATTTTATTTACAATGTTTCCTTTGAGCATTGATTTCTCTCGAATTCAAGAACAACTTGGTTATGATATATTACTTACATACACAAACTTGAAAAGCGTTTCGCTTTTGCTTTATGATACAAACTTTGCTTTCATGGAATCTGAAGTCAACGGAAGGCGCTAGTTGGAGAAATGCCATTTGGAAAGGGCTGGCTGGAAAGCTTCTTAACCCGGGTTACTCGTAGTTTGACCATGTTGTGTACCAAGGTTGTTTGATACAGACCCTATCCATATGCTAGAGAAAATAAAGATTTTGGCTTCCGTCATTTGTCTGTATATTTTCAAATATAACCAGGTCTCTCCTGAAGAACACTGAGAGTATGCGGTGCTGTCTTAATTAAAGAGTATTGAAATTGCGGGGTTACTGGGCTTGGAGACGCCATCGCGTCACTCTGACTGGCATTTGACTGGTCGTCTATCGTCTATCCAAGCCCAAGTTGGCAGTTTAGTGGCGTAGCGTTGAGATGCCACTGGAGTGAAGACCCCGGGTACAAAATTTTCAGGGACGAAACATTTCAGTGAAAGGGAGTGCTAACAGGTTTTAGTGAGCGCGATACTTACCTTGCCTCGAGCACTGGTGGCATAGGCTACGCCGCTGGTTGCCACTTTCATCAGTTTTTCATTCCTCTCCTGGTCGTACGCAGGATATTATTTTGAGGCTTGGAGCGTGAGGGGGAGGTTATCATTTGTTTCCATTCAAGTTTGTAAATGACTAGGAAAAAAAAGGCTGAACTTGGTTGAAAGTTGCCCAAAAACCAGCAAATACAAAAACTTTCTTGAGACCTTGAGAGTATGCGGTGCGTACTCGGTATTTTTCAAAATTTCTTGAGAGAACGCGGCACACACAGCGCGTACCCTTTGGAAACATCTCTAAAAATAACTATTTCGAAAATATTAATTATATATTAAATAATTGTAACAAAGCAATTACGATCAGTTTGATCAACCGTTTCAGAGAAATACCACTGTTTTATGTGGGGAATCGTCTGGATCGAACTTCTAAGAACAGAGTGTTGCCATTACACTCTAATATTGCTTGTTGATGGCAGTGCCTCCTCCAAACGGCATAAAAGAACTTGGAAGTTCGAAATGCTGGAAAATTGAGTCTAGTCCCCTAAATTCCTAATGACGCACAGTGGCGCTTGTCTGAAACGCGTTTTTGACAGATGATCAGACAACAAACGATTGTTACGAATATGTAATTTACTTTACGTAGTGCTAGGTAGAATCATCCTATATCTAACATTACCTTAAGTAGATGTGAAAATACTTCTAATATGCCTTCCTTTTAATATCTTATTTTGTACATAAGGCGCATTTAGAACGATCTTTAGCTCTCCTCCTTGTACTGCCGTCCTTGAAAGATTGGAATCTCTAATGATCAAGGCGCAGGATTAACTTTATTGTCCTTGCGTCATTTCCTTGCGACGTGGAAACTAAACTGAGTTCCACGGTGAAGTCCACACTCCGCTGTCTATAATTTTCTTTGCGACTTTTGAACTTTTAATTTTACTTCCATTTCTTTTTTCTTCAGATTGTTTCTTATTAGTCTCTCAATTTTTCTGCTTATATGCACTCCATAGGTACTTGCAATCTAAACCTTCTTTTCCTTATTAGTTTTAAATCAAACTGTTTATCTTACCGCTGATATGTCTCGTTGCTTTTCTAACCTTTTGGTCACTTTCTCGTTGTTTATGTATCTCTTGATGAACCTCCCATGATTTCTGTTTCTTTTTGTTTTTAACAAAAAGTTCTTTTAATTTCTGTAGTATATAGTTAAGTTCACAAAGTACATTTGTTATTCTATGATTAAAATTTTCTCATGATTTTTATTTTGTGAGTTTCGAACCCAGATACTGGTTTTTTTTTGTTTTTTTTTACATAAAATGTGTCCAATTTATATGAGTAAACCTATAATATCTCTTAGAATATTTTTTGATTTTATACCTTACCTCATTCCTTAGTTCTTATAAGAGATAGATATAGGAAATTTCTATATTAAATTGCTGAAATTCGTTGAGCTGCGTTTTAAAGAAGAAGGTCCAGCAATATGCTAAAGATTTCAATCTGTTTCAAAAGTAACCATTGTAAAGAATTTGTCTAACTCAGAAATTTTTATGCATAAAACTTATTAATTTATCACCAAGAGTGATCATGGTTTAATAAAATTTTTATTAATTTTGCGGGTGTTCTCTCACTTGGCAAATCAGAATTTTTAAGTGCCATGCCAGTTTCTCAAATCTTCCTTCCGTATGAAATTACTTTTGTATGTTTCGTTGTGGTGCTAAGTTTACAAATTTTCTCACTTCTCCGCAGGTGTTTTGTATTGTTGCTTTTCGCATTTCCATATATGTGTATTTGGGTCAATTTTAAGTGTCTCCAAGTTTTTTTGTAGTGTGGTTAGTATTATATCTATTGCTGATAAGACAAAAGGAACAATGTTTATTTACCCATATGCTACAAGTCTTTGATTTCCTGCCTTAAGCCTTAGTATTTAGTTACTTTTGTGGTTCATGAGTTCTGTATATTTGTGTCGAGTATTGCTATGCCTACGAGGTATGTGGTTTCGTTGATTTTGTTTTAAATCTTTATTATTATTATATTGCAAATTCACATCCTTTGATTTTTTCCCACTTAATTATCAATTCTTTTCCAAGGATATTAAATGACACTGTTCAACAAATTTTTATAAAATTCATTCGTTCAAGATAAATGTAACAAATTTTTTAATAAATTCAAAGCACTGAATACGAAATGCAATCATAAAAACTGATCTGTGTACGGTTTTTGGAATGGTCAGATATTTTCTTGAATGTTAGACATACATATTCATTTTGATATATCATATGTACTTATTACCATATTCATTACTTGTTTTAGATTACGAATAATTTTAAGCGAATACAACAAAGAGCATTAAATGAATAGGTGCAGGTAGAAAGTTCATAAGGGGGGGTGTAGTTGACTTAAAGGGAGGGGTTACAGAGCTATAACACATATATTCCTATGTTAAATATGCAAAATTTCATGTGCAATAGGGATTATAACCCCCAAAACCGCCCCCTGACTACATCTATGATTAAATGTCCTCAAAATACATAAATTTTATTCTTATAAATATTAAGGAAAATAAAATTAACGATGGTTTTAGGACGTAATAATTAATTTTTTGCTTAATTCTTAGATGAATGTAACCAAGTTTATTAATCACAGAATTAAGTTACCAGTTCTTAGCTGTTGACCTCGCCTTGCCATTCGATTGTATTCCAATCCAGGGACTTCTCTGCTGAGCATTAAACATTAGTCCTCAAATATTGAGGTTGACCACTTTCCTTATACAGCTACTCCATCACAGATACCTCCTGATGGAACCACTCGCTGTACTCCTCATAAGTCTTTCCACAATTTTCCGGGAAGAAACCGAGGTGGGAATTCAGAAAATGCATTTTGACGACAATCTACAGCAAATGTGTGATACAGCGAGAGTATGACCTGAACTATATCTTTTCGATTTTCTGTCTTGACATTCCCCAAGCAGTGTTCTGCGACTTAACAGAAGGCATCCCATACTTGTTTTTCATCACACTGAAGCAGGTTTTCAAACTTCGGGTCTTGGAAAACGTACCTGACCTTAGGACCAACGAAATCTCACTCCATAATTTTTACTTCGCTCAGCCATTAAAACTTCGGTGCAGGTACAGTACTTGAATGCAGTCTATCCTTCTCCATGACTTTAACCAATTGTTTACCAAGACAGAGTTTTATGTTCAGCGGAGGTAGGATTTTTTCTGTGGGTTAATCTGTTGCGAGTTCTGCACATTCGTTGACCTTAGGGTCAAAGACGCTATAGAAATATAGTGCAAATATGTAGTCTGGCTCTTTCAGTGAGAAGAAAGAAGCAATGCTTTTTGCACTGCCAGAAAATGAAAAAAAGAACACCAAGAAGGAATTGCTGGATGGTTATGAAATTTGCATATGTTAATGAGGTGGAGCACATGTAGGCATTTTTTTTAATTTCAGGATCAACCGTTTATCGCTCACGCCAAATCATGCTATAGTGTGCAAATTATAGTCGGTGGTATTTAAGAAGAAGGTCAAAGTGGATGTAATCACTCGTCGAATTATATAGAAACTTACAAAGACTCTGATGAAGCTACGGTGCCTAGACAAGGAAGACATAAAATTTCAGCAGTTAACGAACTTTGAGAGAGGTCGTCTAGTGGGACTCCGTGAGGCCGGTTGGTCGTTGTCCCATACAATTCCACACGTGCTCAATGGCGGCAAGTCCGGTGAACGTGCAGGCCATGAATGTTGTCTCACACCTTGAAGTGCACGTTGCGTTGCAGGTGCCGTGTATAGGCGTATATTACCATGTTGGATTGCACCATTATGGGCCAAACTTACAAATGACACAACAATTGGCTGAATGATATTTCTGATATACCGACTGCTGTTTAACGTGCCCGGTACAAACACTAGTTCTGTACGGGAGTGATAGCTGATCGCTCCCCATACGAGAAGACCAGGTGTAGGCCCTGTGTGTCGATGGCGGATGCAAGAAGGGTGGAGAGGCTCCCCTGTGCGTCTGCGAATAAGCATACGGCCATCTGAGGCTCCCAAACAAAATCGCTTTCATCGCTGAAAACGACAGATCGCTATTACGCTTTTCAGCATAGACGTTGGCGGCACCACTGCAGCCATTCTAGACGGTGGGTTGGAGTCAGAGGCACACATGCCAGAAGCACACTTGCATGTAGTCCTACTTCCAGCAGATGGTTAGGATTGTTTGCAGGGTCACCTCAGGTGCAACGGCAGCTCGAATTTGCGACGCAGTGAATGTTCTGTTTGACAACGCCACTCTTTTTATGCGTCGATCTGTCCGCTCATCAGTCCGTCTGTGAGCCCTGGTTCCACGTCTTCTCGTGTGGGAATGTTCTTCGGACCATCTACGCCACCAACGTACCACCACCGATACTTCCCGTCCAATTCGCTCCGCAGTACGACGATACGATCAACCGGCCTCATGGAATCCCACTAGACGACCTCTCTCAAAATTTGACAATTGCTGAAATTTTACTTGTCTTCCACGTTAAGGTATTGCAGCTTCCTCAGAGTCTTCGCAAGTGTCTATAATTCGACTACTGATTACACCAACTTCGCCCTTCTCCTTAAATACCACCGACTATAATTTGCATATTATACATGTTTGGCGTCAGCGATAATTGGTTGATCCTGAAATTAAGATCACGCCTACTTGTGCTCCATCCCATTAACATATGTAAATTTCATAACTGTAAAATAAGTTTTTCTTGGTGTTCTTTTTTTTTCATACTGCGGCAGTGTATATCCCTGTCGAAGGCCCAATACACCACCTGCAGATCAGCACAGATATGCCCTCGATACACCTCGTGTAAAGAACCATGTCGAAGAGTAACTTCAGGTTGTCATAGGTCTCTCTCATGTGCGCCGTATGTTCAACGGCACTGCCCGAAATCTTATTCCCATCATGCAGAAAAAATAAATTATTACTATTATAATTGTAAATATTAATTATATATAGTAAATATATTATTAATTATAATAGTAAATAATGCGAAAAGTAATTAAAGAATGTTTTTATTATTTTCAAACTTTTCTGTACAATAATATACTGTTTGCTTATTATATCAGAAATTAACGTATATCTGAAAGTATAGCCAATAAATCATTCTCATGGCGATATTCGCAAATTTAAATTCATACGGAACTGTAAACTTTAATTTCAGAACAAAATTCTTTGTCGTTCAGTGTAATTAAACGTATTTACGTATAATAGAAACCGCATTTCCCGAAAGTCCAGCATTTTGGATTCAGTGATAGCATTTATTATTTATTTACCGAGGAGGTCTTCCGGAGGTTTAGTAACCACACCCAATGCATCCACCAAAACGGGAACATTACAATTTTCCACATTCACCAGAGTCTCTCCACTTTAATTTATATAGATCTGTATCTTTTTATGATAAATAACAAAACTTCAAATTTTCTATGAATGGACAATTTAATAAACCAATACTTATAACCACTAAATTAAAGCAGATACTTTGCATTGACATAGCAAGAAAAAGGAAACATTTTATGCATTGGAAGTGGTCGTACTAATGCTTATTTTATAGCAGTTGCAAGAGTAAAATACTTGACTATAAAGATATAAAATAAAATTTTAATAAAAATCAGATGATTTAAATTTTCGGGTTTTTGACAGTTAAATTTATTCTTGTTTTTATTATTACGTGAACTGTTTATTGTTTTCACGTTTAATCTTTTCATGCCCTAAGATAATAAAGATTATAATTTGTAAATAATAATTAAGTTTTAGGAAATTTTGGCATTTTATTAGTCATTCTCAGGCGGAGCTTGTGTCCCGAAAAGGGGCTTTCAATTTATTTTCCAACGATTTGGGATTTCCCTCAGAGCAATCTTTGAACAAATTTAATCCGGAGAAATCCTGGAAGAGGTTGAAATTCCAATTGCTGGAGGCTACAATTCACCCCAGGGACTCATAACGTAGGACAATATTACGAGTACCCCGAGAAAATTTCTCCTTTAACGACGGGATTTAGTGCCGGCGCATATAACGTTATTCCGGCACAATTACAAGGGAGTTTTAGCAAATTCACGTGCGTTTCATTAGTAACTTAGAAATCCCTATAAATCATTATCTCCACTATCCTTATTGGTTTATGGTTTGTGTTGCATATTTCAACGGTGTTTAAAGTGATAGAGATGAATGTGCCAGTTCACGCATGTTTTTTTGTTTTTTTTAATTTTCTTAGATATACATATATACATAGAATTGAAATCACAATGCATTGTTTATTAATATTAAGAAGAATGATCTAAATAAAATTAAAAATTAATTAAAAATATTACATTCATTTAGTCGAGTAAATTTATTTCGGGATTTGTTAATAAGCGTTAAGTTTATTTTCGTATACTTTCGGTCCGATTTCTTCGGTCATCGTTTTCTAATATAAAAAATCGTAATTTTGTTGAAGTAACATTAACGAAAAGTAATTCCAATGATTTTAGCTCTGTTGGGATATGCGCAAAGGTAATTATTTGGCCGCTAAGTTATCGTCCCTGTTGTACTCAGAGCCGCGTAAAATGGGGGTTCAAGAAACCCTACGCCACGATTCAGGGAGTGAAAACATTTCATATTTAAAAAACAAGAATTTTTAATTAATTTAAAAGATATTTCGCTTAAAAATGTGGGTTGTTTTTCTCTCAAATACTGGTATGCTCATCAAAAGAATCGATATCAAACACTTTTTTTTTCTTTTCCTGTATTTAACGTTCTGTAAAATTGTATTATGCAATCATCTGGGTAATTTATTTTTTTTTTCAAAATTTTTCTCAAAGAAATTAGTATTTCTTGACGTGCATACGTATCTCAAGCCAAAATTAGGCATATGAACTCTAGTTAATATTTTTTGAGAAAACAAAATCGCCTATGTTTCCAAAGTCCTGATTAGAATTAGCTCCAACTTCAATTGCCTTGTTTGGAGCAGAATGGTCCATGTGTTCTTGCGCCGTAAACATTTAATCAGCAAACCTAATTCCAATCACGGTCAGCTTCAAATCGACAGAGTTCTAATTACTGTTTCAATTGTCTACAGAAAGATTATTTTCAAAGGCAAATACAAAAACAACGTCTGTGTTCTTAATATTTTGAACTTAGAACCATATAAACACACAAAATCCAAGATTCGGCGATAGTTCCTCACAGGTTTATAGCCAAACCGGGGCCAACAGTGGCATGATCCAAGTTCCCCATCGAGCTATTTATATATATATATATATATAAAGAACAGTCTCAGGGTGCCCTGCGCTCACCGGCGCCGACGGCATAAAAGTATTGAGGGAGGACAATATAACATTAAAGGACATTTCGTTTGAAATTGAAAGGGGTTATGGAACCCTAATGCCAAAATTGGGCGGACGGGTCCCCCCGCTAATGGCGCCGGTGCCTGTGCCCTATATGCTCTATTCTTGGCCCCAGTTGCCCCCAGGTTAAAAATTAATATTGTATAAAATTGTTTTTATGTCTATTTTTATATACTGTTTTTATCTAATTCCTCCTCCTCTTCTATACAATTTACCCCTCCATAAAATTTAAAATACAAATCTTGATATATGCTAATATTATAGTATTTGTAATAAACTAAAAAAAAAGCCATCAGAGGAGCGTCAAATTTATTTGGGATTATAGTGACATAATGTCTAAATCTCGTATCACTTCTGATAATCATTTTATACTCGGGAGTTTCCGTGTACTCTATGCGCCATATGCCTGGTACCGTTCCCCAGATTTCCACTGAACCTGACTACAGGCCTGGCCTTCCAATTATTTTCCGTTATTACAATTTTTCATT
Organism: Dysdera silvatica; assembly: GCA_006491805.2. Classification (NCBI taxonomy): domain Eukaryota; kingdom Metazoa; phylum Arthropoda; class Arachnida; order Araneae; family Dysderidae; genus Dysdera; species Dysdera silvatica. The sequence continues at coordinate 97,131,058 of QLNU02015003.1, forward strand.
CCTTTCTGCGTATAGTTTCACTTTTAAGGGCAAAACTTGTCGTCAGATAAAAAAGAAACAATAAATTTGCATTTCCAGAATTGAAATTAGGAGCCTACATATTGACTGAATTGGTCTTTCGGTAACAATCCTGTCGACGCTTTTCAGTTACGACACGTTTTGTTTTTTCATGATGGCGTATGTTTTCATTTAGGAAATAAACCCGACCATGTTCGTATTCTTGTGATCAAATTCAGCACCATATACTATGTTAAAACTCGACTTTCGGAGATAGCTTTTCAACCATGTTTGACTTACTATAAGTTCTGCTTTTATTTTGTAGTAGATGATTGTATTTACCTGGACAGAACTATTTTTTAACGAAAAAACATATGGGCTTTCCTATGATTGAACTCGGAACCACGCAGTTTGTAGTTGACCTTTTATTTATTAATTATTTTCAGCTAATTTCAACTAATAAATTCACATGGGTCAGCGTGATATAGCAACATCATATCAGTTTAAAATTTATGATTTACAAATATTCATTGTACGCTTTAAAGTTTATATTCATTTAATAGATTAGCTGAGTATACCCTAGTTAAATGCAGCATATAATTTTCTGTCCAGCGTAAGAACTCCCTTACAATACAACGTTTTATCTTTTGTGTAGACATAAACAAAAAATAAAATAACACGTATCTTAAAAATCAATATGCAATGACTCAGCATAAATAATTTCAACATCATCGTAAAACAGCTAATTGTGTTCCAGGTTTCTGTATCCGTTCTCTAGTTTCATACCCAGAAATTTCAGTCCACAGTCATGGTCTAATTACGTTTGTATTGCACTTTTGACTAACTAATTACGCTTACGTTATCCTGACAAAACCAAATTTATGCGATAATTAACAATTTTCAACTATTGGTCAATTACGGCACGGTCTACTTTCTTTTTATAAAATACGGTCTCATTTTTGAAAGCATAACCGACTTGATCAATTTGAGGGGGGAAGCTCTCGCATCTTTGGGATATGAATTTAGAACACTATAAAGTGCTGAAATTAGTTTTCTCGGTGCTTATAGAAACCCGTCAGCACTTTTCTTGGAGAAAACGTATTCTACCTTCTTTTCATGGTATATGAATGTGTTTCATTTTCCAAAGCGAAAACAATTTGAATAATGGAATAAAAGGAGCGCGCTAAGAATTTTTGGAATCGAACAGGGTACCCAATTTAATGACAAAACTCAATGTTCGGCGATAATTTCACGACTTCCTTTTCTCACTTATTGTTCTTTTGCTGTCTTACTATTAAAGACTGTTTGTTTACTTTACTAGAGTAAAGCTAAATTAAAACAAAAAATCGCATTTTCGGAATGGAAATCAACACAGTATTTAATGAGAAAACTCGACTTTTGAAGGTATTTGCCTTCTGCTGCGAATTCCGCGGGCTGTCAGGTTTGATTCTGTATAATAGCGCTCTCTGAAATCGTGGGAATTTTTTTTTGCAACGTGGATATGGTGCACGCTATTTCACTGTGCGTTTGAAAAATCGTTTCAGGTTGTGTTTTCACATTTGATGGCACTGCAATGGCAGTTATATTCCGGATGTTTCGAATAACAGCGCTGAGTATATTAGTTAATTTCCGTATAGCATTTCTTTATGTTTCTATGAAAAATATAGATTTACCAATTTTATCCCAAAACTCATGATTGACGGCTTTCAGAGTTAAAGATAAAATGTAGTACTAACATAATATTATAAATAGGAGGTGTTGTAGAAGTATTTTATATATCTCGGGATCTGACACTGTTTACAAAAAAAGCGCCGCAAAATAAGCACGAGATTGGTTAAATTTCAAACCTTACTAACTTGAAGAATGTGGATTTCTGAGCATTTTCGCATTAGCGTTTTTGCTTAGAATTTTACAAAGAACTGCGCTATGCAGAGATTATGCAGTCTTGAAGAGACACCCTATAATTCTGTTGCGAATATTTGCTATTGTCGAGTTAACTGTAAAGTGTTACCATGGAGGGAAATTATAGACGTTACAAATTTTTAAAATTTCGGCAACATTTCACACATTGCATACAACACCCCGTAGTTCCATGAAATATGTTTTGTGAAACACTGTTATGGTATTTATCACAAAACGAGATCCAATTTTCCACATGGAATTGAAAATTGACAAGCAAAATACACCTCAAAGGGTGCTCTTACTCATAGATGCTACGAAGAACGCAGTAAGAGGATTACGTGTAATTTCCATCCATTTTACCTTCCAAAAGTTTTAAGCATTAGTAATTCACAAAATCTAATGTACAAGAAAAATTTCCAGCTAAAAATATGCGAGATTGGAAAAAATAAAGGTTACCGATCAAAATACGGACGCATTAATTATGCGATTTATCTAACTGCCCGGGAAAACGATTTTTAATTAAAAATCGAAAACGCCATTCCATGGCAAAGAATTGACAGGCATCGAAAAGTCGATATTCAATTAAAGCGGTCAAACAAAAGGGAATTTTAACAGAAAACAGATTTGCGGGCGTTTATTTTTTTCTTTTGAGAGAAAACTAGTTATTTTAAAACAAAGTTCTTTGACTAAGCATATAATAAATGGTATTCACTTAGAAATTCATTATGGGTATGTTACTGGGTTAACATCAGCAGAGCTGCAAATGAATTTTCCGCGCTACTTCCCTTCCAAAATTTTAATTCCGACTAAAGACATCATCTCCAATATAGCTTTGCCTGTTAAATATTTTTCGAAGTTTCGAAAAACCTGGAAAGTGATTAACTCCTCATAATATATATGAAAATCAAACATAAAAACTATTCCTATTTTTTCTAAACTTATATCTATGTTGCACAATAAGGCTATATATGTAAAAAGTGATGTATTTGCCATATATGTAACGCATATTTTAGGAAGAATCAAAGGCATTATAGGAATTCGCTAATATTATCCCTATAATCACTCTGTTATCTCAGAGTGAAGGTTAAAAATGTAGAAAATGATATTGTATTCATGATATGATGGAAATAATTTCCTAATTATTATAATCGTCCATATTTGTTTCGGATAATTGCATTAATTTTGGTTACGCCTTCTAAAATTTGAAAATGTTCAATTTACTCCCCAACTATTAATACAGATTAAGAGTATCTTTTGTCATTTTGTGTTTTGAAAACAAGTAAAATTCATCTTTTAAAGTTTAAGTCATATTTGGGATTTTGTTTTAGCTTTTAAATTATCCCACGTGCCATATCTAGCCCGTGTGTCGTAGAGTGCCAACCTCTACTTTACTCTCTGTACCACTCCTCTTGCTATTCCATTCTCTCGATTATTCTTCTCGCTATTCTACACTTTAGCCCAGGGGCGGACTGGGCCGCCGGCCCACCGAATAGGCAAGGACTTGCGCCCTCCGAAAATCTATGGTGTGCGCTCTTTAGGAGGACTAAATCCGCCTCTGCTCTAGACTATGGCGCTACTGCGAAACCACATTTTACTATTATATATTTCAAATTATGTTAGACCTTTGGAAAAGACCTCAAACTAGGTGAAAAATCTATTGAGTTAGTGGTAAAGTTCTTCAACTTTTTTTATTAAACAAAAACCATGTTTATACAAGCAATTATTCAATAGTATAATTTCCTGCATGATCTATGACATTGCTCTATCAAACTATTAATTAAACTTTCGTAAAATTTTATTAGTTATCATGCAGAATATTAAGTAAGACAGAGCTTTACTTCCTAGTAACGGCGTAATTTTTTGCCGCATAAATATTTTTGTAACAAACGAAACAGTCTGACAATGCCTGGTTAGGAGAGTGTACAGGGCGAGTGGGAATTTCTTAGCCATAGCCCTATAATTTTTGTATCGGTTGAAACGCCACATGAGGTCTGTATTATCCCATGGTAGAAGGTCGTTTCTCTCGGATTTTTTAGCACCTGCGGTGGTGCTGTGGTAACGCGTTTGCTGTACGGGCCGCTAAAGCGGGTGCAGTTTCCAAAAGCATCAAAACAAAGGACGTTTGAGTTTAACCACCAACTTCTCAATTGTAGTCCGGGGTTTGTTCACTACACCTTAAACCATTTGGTTTCCTCAGAAAACTATTTTTCCCGAAGCAGCATCACCTTTGAAGTTCTTGGACGGTAAACCAGAAACAAATCAAAAATCTAATTCATCAGTACTTGTTATTTCGGTTGTAGTGCCTCCTTTATTTAGTTCGATTGTTTAAAATAAGACCTGGATTATTATGTTTTTGTCTAATTATATTTGGATTTATGTTTTGCTTGATTTGGATTTATGTTTTTGCTTGATTTGGATTTATGTTTTCGCTTGATTTGAATTTATGTTTTCGCTTGATTTGAATTTATGTTTTCGCTTGATTAGGTATAAATTTTTGCCTGGTTGTGCTTGAAATTATATTTTCGCCTGAGTATATTTGGATTTATTTTCGCATGATTAGGTATACATTTTCGGCTGGTTGTGCTTGAAATTATATTTCCGCCTGAGTTTATTTGGATTTACGTTTTCGCCTGAGTATATTTGGATTTACGTTTTCGCCTGAGTATATTTGGATTTACGTTTTCGCCTGAGTATATTTGGATTTACGTTTTCGCCTGATTTGGATTTGTTTTCACCTGATTTGGATTCGTGATTTTGCTTGATTTGGATCTATATTTTCGCCAGATTGGATTTTTGTTTTCGCCTAATTATATTTGGATTAGTGTTTTCGCCTGATTATATTTGAATTTGTGCTTTCACCTGAGGATATCTGGATTTATGTTTTTGACTTATTATGTTCGGATTTATGTTTTCGCTTGATTAAAAGAACCCGTTATAATTTTTTTTTTGAATACCACCATTAACCCAGCATGGCCTTTTGGTCTGAATCGGCTTTGGGGTTAACAACAAGATTCCACCTTTAGTGGACAAATGCTTTCCCTTTACCACTTCGCTATACATAAACCACTTTCATCATCAATCGTAATCCCATTTAAAACGTTTTCGCTTTTAAAGCGGGAAAGTCACAAAATGAAAGAAATAATTTAATGCCTTAAAATTTTTCTTTGTATTCACGAAACACCCAAATATGGAGTTTAAGAACCAGTATTGGCTAGTTAGGGGGGGTGTTGATGGGGTTATAAACCTCCATTGCGATGAAATTTTGTATATTTAACATAGGAATATGTGAGTTGCAGCTCTTTAACCCCCCATTGAGCCCCCCCTTATGAACTTTCTGCGTACACCTATGAGAACCAGGTTCATTTGACGTAACTGTTTCAAAGCAAGTGTTTGAATAAGATTTCATATTCTAGGTATTGTTTGCGAATTTCAGTGTGAATTTTCTTCAATCAGTTGTTTCAAAATGTCGTTACCAAATTTTAATTGCCTTCAAGATGGAAGTTCATTACTCAGATCAAAACATCCGTAAAAAATTTTCATTAACCAATTTTCACATATTCATTCTGTTACCACATCACCACTAATGGCTTCTTTAATATTTTTTGTACATGTTGCCGCATTAACGCATTTTTTAATTTTTTTTTCTACGGTGGTTGTCAAAGAATACTATCTATAAAATTTTTCCACGAAACATCAGGAAACATACTCTCCGATGGCTTTGTGTGTTGAGCATTTGGCAGTTGTGTTAACTCCGAGAAATATAATAATATCTTACAAAACCTTGTGTCCGAAGAAGGGGGTTAGCGTCGCACTTGTGCCTTGGTTTTAGCAGTTAAGACATTGCTGATAAAACGAAGGGACCTTAATTCGACTCCGGGTTGGGATGTCTCTTTTTCTCCTATACGTTGAAAGTTCTTTTTGAGTTCAAGCGTAGGTGTCAAAAATCACTGATATATATCCTAAAAATCTATTTTAAAAATTAAACTGTCTTAAAAATTGATCTATAAAAACTCCCCTAGGTGGCTTTGTGTGTTGACCATTATTTGGCAATTGTGTTATCCCTGTGAAGGGTAATAATATCTTATATACGGAGAAAAGAGCGTCTGTTCTTGTCCTCGTTCGTCTAGTAGGTCAAGACACCGCGGGCTCAACGCGGGGACCCTGGTTCGAATCTGGGATGAGGACGGCGTCTCTTTTTCTCCTAAACAAAAATAGCTCTAGTTTGAGCTACTAATACGTGGGTGTCAAATTTATTTGTAATAAAAAATCCCCCACGAAAAACTCACAAAAATCTCGCCCCGGTGGCTTTGTGTGTTGACCATTATTTAGCAATTGTGTTATCCCTGTGAAGGGTAATAATATCTTACAAATTACTCTGCCTTAAAAATTATTAATTACTATCTACGTATTTTAAATTCCTACAGCATTATTTACCGAAAACACAAATTTCCACACTCCTTTGTTTACCTCTAAGGTATAAGTCCCACAATAAATTTCGTTATATGCGTTCATATACATTACATATAAACTAATGTCCTCTACTTCGTAAAGCTGGTTTACCTTCAAGAAATTGAAGAAAAACGATTGGTGAAAAACGCCGTGGAATTTGGATATAAGCAAAACGAAAATGTTTTCTCTAACCAATATCTATATGCATGTGTGTGTGTGTGTTATACAATTTCATACAGATATCCCTATCCATATATTCATGCTTTTGGCTACATACAGTAGAACCTCCATATAACGAAATGGACGGTTCCATGAAAAAATTTCGTTATATAGAAAATTTGCTATGTGGAAACGATGTATTCATGAACCAGGGCAGTGCAATATGATACCACAATTAAAATCCCATTTTTCAGTTAACGACTGTTTCTCATAAATAACATTCAACCATTTAAAAATAGATGTTTTTAAGTGTGAAATATACATGCGTATAAAAAAAAAAATAGTTGAACAATTCTTTCCTTAAAATGAAAACGTATTTAATGTTTCTTTCAAACACATTCATGCTTTTGTGCAAAAAAATTCTAATATCCTGCTGCACGACAAATGGTGATTGTGATTCATCATAAAAGTGTTAGCACCCCTGTGGGAAATTTGCAAGGTCTGGATTTCTGGTAATCAACCGAGCAAAATAGCGCGACAGGTATTACTATTCAAACAATACAGTGTATTCAAGGACAATTGGGCTTGTTCTTAGCCTAGCAGCTTCTCACTGTATGGGGCAGCCAGACACGAGTGTGTGTGCTTAGGAAAACTCTACGTATTTCTTATTATGCTTGTTTGCCGCTTATATTAAAATCGTATTGTATTCTCTCGGTATTAGGAAACCCGATGTCACTGACGTGACCACTCGATTTTCTGTTTTAGTCGTTAAAAAATTCGTTATATAAAAACACTTTCATGTATAATGACCATGGGGATTTACCAAAACTTCGCTATATAGAGAATTTCGTTATATGGAAGTACGTTATATGGAGGTTCTACTGTATTTAAATATCTATATCTATACAGTAGGATTAACATATAGCGAAAAAACATTCAGAGTTTTTCTATTTTATAGTAAATATGGATTTTGTTTGGTAAAGTGTTTATGTCAAACGTAATCTTGTCAGTTCTAGCGAGAAAACTTTTGCAGACCACGGATTTAAGGAGAACAAAAATATTTTTAAAGAAATGTGGAAAATTTTCTCAAAAAAGTCAAAATTGGAAAACGAAAAAAAGAAAACAGTAATCGAGAATTTATTTTTAACTGAGGCAAACACGATTAAAAGAAATTTTCAGCTCTTAAGACGGGAAAATTTTTGGAAAATCTCGTCCTTTTCTGAATGCATAATTAAGAGGTAACAATAAGCTATTTATTTATAGCCACAGATCACGCTAATGTACTGTATATATATATTTAATGCACTTAATATTTTACGATGAAAATTTTATGAAAGTCGACTCTTAAAATGAAGCAAACAACTTTATAATTTCTTGAGTATCTCCAAATAAGGCTCATATTTCATAATGATCCCTAGTATTAATTAGTTTATATATTTTTTGTTTAACTTATTTACTGAAATTCAAGTGGTTAATATGTTATATGGTTCATTAAACTTTAAACATGTTCAAAGTTTAATATTGACGTATGCATTTTTCATGCACATGTCACCTGTATACACTATATTTTGTGCGCGTTTTGGAAACGCGTTTAATGAGCAACCTGATATGGTGCATATATTCGTTGGTCCTAAACAGTCAAACATGAATCTTTCTGTCCATATATATACGGCCTGGCCAAAAAAAGAACAAGATGGCGCAGTGCAAATTTAAACGTACTGGGAAGGGAATCATTCGTTAAGCGTTCCCAAAATTTGCATAAATTTGCGCGCATTACAACGCCTAAATGTAATTAGAAAATTATGTAGCATATCATCTCCAAGCAATCATGGCTGCTAAGATGCTATGCATGGTCGCGGTTAAGACGTTAGAATTCAAAAAGGGGCTAATTATTGGCCTGCATAAATTGCAGAAAATTTGCAGAGAGATTACCGAAATTACTATCACTGGATTATGAGCCGTGTAGAACATTATTAAATCTGACAGTGTAGCATCAACTTCTCGTGTGGTTGATACTTAGATAATTATATTTGAGCTAAAACATGTAGATGATAACTGCGATTGAGCTATGTAGACAGCGATGTATTATCAACTTACGTGTTGTCGAAAAAGAGTCCTGCATAACTGAGATCTAAAATCGTTAAAATTTTTAGTGAAATCGAATCGAAAAATTCCTGTCCAGAACTCACAACCATATTCCATAGTGGGAGCAAGAGTTTCTACTTGTGCAATAAGATGAAAACGCAAAGACTTCACATTAAACAGATGTTCTACAAAAAGGAAATCATTTGGTAATGAAACTAATCGGAAAAAGGCTCCAATTTATACAATTGATACAATACATACAACATGTGTTTTGGACTGCTTAGCAATGGAGGGACTATGTGGTCTGATGAGTTTGGATTTACTCATTTCCAACATGATGGATGCATCACGTTTGAAAGAGAATCGCATAAATTATTCGTCTATTTATGCACTGTATCTACTGTAACAGAATCGGGAAGATGGATTATACATACACACACACACACATATATATATATAATATATAAATGCAGAATTAATAAATCTAGACATACAATTGCCTGAGTACTGGTCTGAATTAGAAAGAAGAATTGGACCTGCAATGCACAAACATACAGGGTGTACAAACATATAATTCACACACATACAGGGTGCTTTTGAGAAACTCAAAGCTATCCAATCCCCAATTAACTTCCCATACATAACGCTTACTGTTAAATTTCATAAAGATCCAATTGGTTTTCGCACTGTTAGATGTGCTACTAGCTCTTATAGTGTTAGAGCTGTTAAACTGCTTCTTCGAACATTTAAAGAGATTTATGT
>QLNU02015003.1:97145658-97194916 GCA_006491805.2 Dysdera silvatica
TGTGATGTCTTAAGTTAAAAGGTAGAAATACTCAACAAAAACTCAATATGCACTCTAATAATTAAGCATTTACTAAAAGTATATACGGTATGTATGGATTATGTAATCCTTAGAATTCTTTTACTTTCTTTTTTTTTAAATCAATTTCCTTTTTCTTCTTTCTTTTACGTCGTTTTTTCGCAGCGATATCTCGCCAACATTAGAAGAACGTCTGAAGGTTGTGTTTCATCAGATCATTAATAAATCGTGATGTAATTTTAAAAAAAGTTCAGTACATACTGTAGTTTGTAGGAAAAGCATGTGCAGTATTTCAGTTAAGCTTTCATGCTCTAAACTAGTAGAAAAATTCTATCCTCTAAAGCAGCGGTTCTTTAACTTTCCAAGCACGCAGACACCCTTCAGAGATCACTCGCACTCACGGATCCCGAAGAATTAACTCAAAGTTTAAAGCCCGGAATTTGCATCATATGTATTTATTTCTAGTGTTTCATCACTAATTTTCACTATTTAAGGAAGGAATTTTTCGTTCCCTCATAATTTATTCTTAGCATTAAAGAGTAAATATTGTCGTTTTAGTATTTTCCGAACTTTGTGGAACACTGGGAGCGTCTCATGCACCCCGATGAAAGGGATCTGCGGATCCCCAGAGCTCCGTGGACCACAGTTGAAGAACCGCTGCTCCAAACACTGAAGCCCTCTTCGACGGTAATACGGGTTCCGTTCTCGCGAATGTTGCCCTCATTGTCGTTTCTTTGCGTCTGGGGCAGCCCTATGTCAACAATATCTTGGTTATTAAAATCAAATACAGAATCATCGCCATTTACGCATTCACTAATCTCATTTCAATTAATTTCTTCACATCCGGGAAGGTTTTCTAATAGGTTTTGGAAATTATTTTCTTCTTCTAATTCATCAGAAATCAAAGTGCCATCGAACGGTCAATACCAACAGTTTACCATGATAGATAATTTTACTTTCTCCAAAAATTGCGAAAACCAGTGGACAACATGTTTCATGTTGAACGTTTTTAAGATAACTAGGAACCTCTTTAAGTAATTTAAATCTTGCAAAACAGACCTAACCCCGATAGTGCCTTTTGAAACATTCAATTACTCCTTACTCCTTGGTCTAATAGCTGAACCAGGCTGGCAACATTTGAGATCAAAAATTCCACATTAAAAAACAAATCTTCTTTAATAATGTACACATTTCGGTTAAAAGTGTTTCGATTAACGGAGGTTCTAATGTATGCCACTAATAAAACATTTTTAATTCTTAATATAAAATATGCAAAATATTTCATATTTTTATCTCGAAAAAGAAATCTTCCCGGCAGCTACCAGATGGGCCTTACCCATGAAATGCCAATTATATTTTCGCTAATTAAGGCCCGACCTACTTAAACAATGACAAACTCACGAAATCTTTCGCGGCTGAAGTCACTCCTATGGAACAGGAGTTCTCAAGAAGTTTCTGACGTTTCAAATCCGTTCAGAAGTTTCAAATCTGCTTTATACAACATGTCACGCGATTACAACCGATGCCAAGGAAAATGCTAGTTGCAGCGAATCTGACAATTTTAAATCCGAGTCATATGACTATGCAGATTGTCACAGAACTTCTGAAAGACCTTTCTGGGAATTATTTTCTAGCGGTTTATTTGAAGGTAATTATTTTCAAATTGCAGGCATGATAAGAAACACTGAAATATAGGAAAATATTATATAAATGTACACACTTTTACGTAATAATATAATAATGATGGAATAGGAAATCAAAAACGTTAAGAGAGATTGTGTATGGTACTATTATACTGTAATATATTAATACAAGTCGAACACTACACAGATTAAATTAAGTGAACATTTTTATCATCGTTTTTGAGACATAGTAATATTAACTCCGATGTTATGGCATGGTTAGATGGTGAAACGTTCGCAAAGAAAAGGAATGTTTTTTGTGTTCGGTGGGGCACGATCCCACGACCTCCCACTGTCACCACAGTTAAACTGAGATTTAAAATCGGAATAGCCGCCCCGTAAAGTATAATGGCTATAGATTTTTATATGTAATAAATTACTTTTGTATCGTATATTAATATGATTTTATGTTTAAATGAAATACTTTATATAAAAATAATTTTATTTGAGACACACTTACTATATTCTGTAAATGACAAAATAAATTTAATTTTTTAATAATAATAATTAATGACAGTGAAAATTCTTGTTGAGAAAGAGAATAGAAATAGCTGAATGTGAAATATTTTACGAAAGAAACTCTATGGAATTCATCATTCATTACATCGTCAATATAAAAGCAATTGCTCAAACTACCAGTGTTAATATTTACTTACTTTAATGTATATAAGATCTTATTAAGCTTTTCAAGGATAACATAATTGCCAACTAATGGTCAACGCACAATGACACCGGGGTGTGTTTTTTGTGAGTTTTTGTGGAGGAATTTATTATACGTAATAATTTTCGACACGTAGAAGCTCAATCTAGAACTTCTTTTTGTTTAGGAGGAAAAGAGACGCCCCTCCCATCCTGCAGTCGACTCCAGGATGGGGACGGGGTCTGATAATCGGGGTTCGTTATAAACGTTTACCACTGTATGAACCCTTTTACCAAAAACATTAAACGAGCTTTCGCTTAAGAAAAAAATTAAAAAAGTATGGAAGATCATTTCAGCTAAGCGAAATTCGGATTATCGGTGTTTTACTGTTAAAAAAGTGGGTGTATTATTCACATGTTTGTAGCCTCCTAGGGGCGATAGGTTCGGGGGGCGAAATGCGGAAGCGGAAAGTGATGGGACGAGATGCTGGGGGGCCACTTTTCCATAAACTGACGTCAAGGGGGACGGTGCAAACCAGACGGTTATCTCCATGAGCGGCAGATTTTTAGGGGTAACAGAATGGGATTATCATATAAAATGAAATCTTTTGGGGCTGCAAAACACTTGTTCATCCTGCACGATATAAAATATGGTGCCAGCCTTGCGTACTTCAATAATCCAGTAGTGACAATCTCCAGTCTTCGAGTATTCTGTACTGGGTTCGACTTGGAAAATGTATGGTTGAATAGAAATGTATTGTGATTCCAAAGTCAAGTTAAGCTTTCGGTTTCATTGCAGAAGACCCGTAGCATAGTTTGGAGACGTGAAACATGCAAACTTATTCAAACACTTTGAAATCATGTAACTTTCTTTGTACAGCATGATTTTTTTATCGTAGCAGCTAATTATGTGGTAATGTTAAGGCATATCTATTGAAATAATACAGTATTAATAATTAAGTTATTTGTTAAATCACAATATTGCGATAACCAAAAACTATCATTCTTAGATGTTATATTTCATAAAATAGAAAATGATATGCACGAAGTATTCTATGACCTTGTGATTACATTATAGCAAAAATTGTATTTAAAATGATGTTGTATCGTGCAAAATGAGTATCAAATATTTCTGTGTAACAAATAAAACGTTCCTATAAACAAGCTAATTGTAACAGTCGGAAAAATTGCCAAATCTGATAACTTTACGTAAAGCTACGTAATTATTCCTGCGTCACAATTCCAGTTTTCTCAGAAAAAATGGGTTGTGCTTGAAAAAAGGGAAATCACTTTGAAGCCCAATAAGGTTCCCACATTCTACTATATCAGGCAGGGCTTATTGATTTGTTTTGTAAGTGGTTCTCACCAAGAAAAGGGTGGTCAGATTTTCTTCTGATTCGCTGAACATAAAAATTAATAGCTTAAAAAAATGTGGATTTCTCAGTATTTTCGCATTAACATTTTTTGCTTAGAATCGCGCTGTGCAGAGGTTGTGCGGTCTTACTGGACACCCTATATACTGTATATTCTAAAGAGGACCTCCTGCGCATATAAGTCGCCCTAATTCCCTTTCCACTGGTCCAAGATATACAAATATGTAGCAAGCATATCGTCAATACCAATTACATGCATGATAAACAATTAAAAATTATATGTATAAATACATAAAAATGATCATAATGTAATACATGTAGAATCTCTAATACATAATGTATATGTAAGTGTCTCTAATGCATAGTGTAATAACTGTACGGATACTAATACACATGCAATATATTTGCTGCCCTAATATATATGCAATATTATATTAAAATGTGTGATCCCCGATTCATAATGCAACTATGCGATCCCTAAAAAATAGTTGAATACGTGTATGGTCCCTAATATAGTGTAAAGCAATACATTATTCCTAATACATAATACAATTAGTTTACGGTTCTTAATACATTATGTATTATTTTCACCGAATCCAGTACATGGCGCCGCGTTACTCCTTACTTTCCTTGCGCCATAAACGTTCAGTTAGCCAACATAATGTGCACAGGTCAATATGTACAAGGTTCTTGATTCATAAACCAATATACAAGGTGTCTCAGCACCAGGGTTATAAACTTCTAGGAGGGATAGGGTACACCTAGATGGCTCGGAATCACATAGCAATGCTGGTCGCAAACCACTCACAGCGCTAGTTCTAAAACCGTCCAGCATGCACAAATAGTGACAACCAGTGCATGAGAAGCGCAAAATGCGATGTCCTAATCATCTATGCACTTGAGCAGCTGACCTGAGTTTTATCTGGCGCTTTTTAGGAAGTGGTTGTCACTATTTGTGTATGCTGGACGGTTTTAGAACTAGCTCTGTGAGTGGTTTGCGACCATCATTGCTATGTGATCCCGAGTCGTCTAGGTGTACCCTACCCTAGAAGTTTGTGAACCTGGTGCTGAGACATCCTGTATAAATAGTCCGTATTGCATAATTGGCGCAGCATTGCTCTTTTCTGTCCATGACTAGTAAAATTTCAACAATCTAACCTAATACATAATGCAATAAGTGAATGATCCGTAGTACGAACGAAAACCTTTATGAAAATTGTATATTTTACACATTAAACAGTACAGAAATTTACAATACTTTTATTGTCATAGTAATCATTTCGGTGCGTTTCCATAAAGGTATTTCAAATTTTATTAGGCCAAAACAGCGAAAAAGCGAAATAAAAAACAGTCCAAACTTGATTTTGTTCCTTTTTTAACAATTAGTCCCTCAAATATTTAATACAAACTACATGAATTTATAATGTAACATATATTTTATCATGTAACAAATCACTAATCCTATTGAGCTCAAGATCCATTACTGAAGATCTCTTCTTGATGAATCTGTTAACGGATTTGATGGCACGAGATATGCGTACTAATAGAAGCTATTTATTTATTGACATCAGGGATTCGCTGATAAAGAATGAGGTGATAATGGCACAGAAGCTAGTTTATGGATTCAGGGCGCACTCCAAACACTTGCTTATCGAATGAAAGAGTTCTACAACACAGATTTTGTGTTCAAAGAACTAATACGCCTCACTGAAATTTGAGTGTCACAAACTTACTTCTCGTTCCAAGACGATATATCTCAACAGATGAATTAATGGTCTTTCAGTGGGAAACCCGTTATCCCCTATTCTGTCGGACATCTTTTTGCATTACATCGAGGAAGAAATTTTCGGACTTCTTCAATTTAAATTTTGGCTATGATATGTTGATGACATTATTGCAATCCATCATAAAAACAATATACCCCCTTATACTCGCTCAAACCATCCGTTCTATAAATTCTCACATTCAATTTTCATTTGAATATGAACTCAACAATACTCTTTCCTTGACGTACTTGTTCAGTACGTCAAGGACAGTTCAGACAGTGTTCAGGCATCTGTACCATTAATATCTCATTCCTTATCAGTGCATTCCTGGTGTCAAAAACTGAGTAGCTTCTATTGTTACGTATCTTGTGCCATCAAGATTCGCTCTAACAATTCTTAGAATCAAAATCGTTTGGCGAAAAACACTGTACTAAGTATATTAATAAGTAAAACATAATCAATCAATTATGCATTCAAAGTCCTTTTACAATTGTTTTGAGGGATATATCCCTCTTCTTCAGAAAAAATGCATGTAAATCGTTGGAGCGAAAAGCTGAAACTGAAAAATTAAGGAAAAATCATTGTTTTGATGGATGAATGTCGGCATCTATTGGCAAAGAAAGAAAATGATTTAGAAAATTCTCCAAATCATTTTAATATAATTTCATAATAATAATTTCTCTTCAACTATTTGCATATAATTTCATAATAATAATTTCAAATCATTTGGAATATAATTTCAATAACAATTTCTAAATCATTTGAATATAATTTCATAATAATAATTTCTAAATCATTTGAATATAATTTCATAATAATAAATTCTCCAAATCATTTTAATATAATTTCATAATAATAATTTCTCTAAATCATTTTCTCTGCCAATAGCTGGCGACACTCGTGCATCAAGACACTTTTTTTTTCCTTTATAAATTTTTCAGTTCTAGATTTTCGCTCCAAATGTTTGTCCGTATGTATTCTGAAGAAGGAGGATATATCCCTCGAAACAATTGTAAGCTAATTTTGAATGTGTAGCTGTAATTGTATTTTACTTACTAATATAATTCTTGGGGTATCTATAGAGTATCGTGTATTTGCTCAAAATTATATTGGTCAAATCAGCGGCGGTCTTTAGTCCCGAATCAATGAACCTCAGATTTATGTAAAAACAGGAAACTCCAGAAATCTTCCATAGCACAACACTGTTGGTCCACTTGCCATAAATTTCTATTCCAACAAGCCGAAATCATTTGCGAACAGCTCGCCCCCCTCTAAACTGTATTTTCTTGAATCCTTTTTTATTCAATA
Organism: Dysdera silvatica; assembly: GCA_006491805.2. Taxonomy (NCBI): domain Eukaryota; kingdom Metazoa; phylum Arthropoda; class Arachnida; order Araneae; family Dysderidae; genus Dysdera; species Dysdera silvatica. Next base: position 97,152,445 of record QLNU02015003.1, read on the forward strand.
AAATGGTTTCAATATTATTAATGACATGTCTATCATTGCCAAAATTCATTCTGCGTAGACCCAGTTTCTTTAATTTCCTTGCATAATTTTAATTTTGCTTTTCCTTTTTTTTCATTTTTATTTTCTTTCCCAATATCTAATTTTTCCTTACTTTTTTTTACTTTTTAATACATTTTCTTAATTTCGTTTCTCATATAATTTTATTTTGCGACATGACAAAAAGCAAATGAGAAATGAACACAATTTTATCTTTCATACATATTTTTCATTTTTCCACATTTCCTAAAATCTGTTTTAAATTATATATTTATTCATTTTACACAATACCTCTAATGAAGAAGGATACAATCCCATTGAAAATCTTTAAGTTAAATGAAATATTTTAACTATATCTATCCTGAATTTTCAATTTAAATATGTTCGCAGTGAAACACCCTTTGTTTGGGTGCTGTTGAAATAAAATCTTATTGATTTTCAGTTTACTAGAATAACCAGCATCAAAATAGAACTAACATCAAAATGGAACTAAATTTAATATGTAAATTTCCTTAATAAAAAATCTTACTTCACGCATTTTAGATTTCCAAATCCCTATCACTTCTATGTAATAGCGAATATTTCCTTGAATACTAAGGGAGGTAAAATTTATTTGTAAATTAAATGCTGAAGTTATGAGTCCACAACTAATGCAATTTTCAGAAAGAAATTAAATTACTTATTATTTCGTTCAATATTTAAATTTCACAATAAAGTTACCCCAATTAAAGCTTTACAATTCTAATTTTCTAAATTATTAATGTATTTTTGTCTGAAAACAGATTAAAAATTAAGTCTTTGTTTTCTGTACGATCACGTCAATACAAAATTGATTCTAGTTTCAAAGAACGAAACTTAATGCAACAGAAAAATTATTAAATATGTAAACTCTGAAGCAAATATTATAAATAGGGAACGTGTATATAAAAAAAGTAAAATACGAATCTCTCTCTCTCTCTCAAGTAAAATTGCATTTCAGAATTACGTAAAAATACAATATTGTGACAGCAAATGAAAATAAATATTTACAATGTGATAATTACACTATGAAAACAGTAAAATATAGCTTGAAAAACAAATTGAAAACAAAATTTGGAATTAGTGCTGAAGGATTTTGTTAATCATCTGTTATAAATAATTCAACAGGTAAGTTTCAAATTTTTTTTTCTCTAGTAAACCACTGTACCTCCCTAAAGATAGAAAATATGCAAACGTTTACAGATTTAAAGCCTAAAAATTTTTCATACTTATATAGTTTTATAATAATTTCAAAATTTAGGTATCCTTTAGTGTGGTATTGTAATGTGGTATTGTAAAAATATTTTTTTATTATCACAGACTTGTATTCTTGAGATTTGTTCTGGTCTGTCTTCTTTTACTCCTTTCCTGTTATAATCTTTATTTATTTAATTCTTAAGGGAGATTAACGTTTCCGCAAGAATCAACATTTTGAGATCTTTCCCCTCCGTTTCCTTCACCTTATTTAAGTTTATTTTTTAAAGTTTCTTTTCGTGTCTATTTCTTGATTTATATTATCATTCCTTTTCTTGGAATTCCCAGTCCAGCTTTTGTTTACAAATATTGTTCAGTTTCTTTCTGATCGTATGCCTTATATTTTTTACTCTAATATTTCAGACAAGTTTTGTGCCGCAAGTAGCCTTTAATCCTATACAAGTTGTTTTTCATTGCTTACGTTCACAATTTTATGTATTTGAGTAAATTTGCTTTTGGTTTTTCATAACTTTTGCTACTCCTCATGTTTCTAATGCATAACGCATTACTTTCTCGTAATAATCAGCAACCTGTAATTAATAGTGTTTGTAAAAATAACCTTCTGCAAGCAAAAATAAAAAAAATACTTCATTAATATTATCACTTGATTGCTGTAGCAGTTAAGCTGTCACTTCTGTGTCAATCTAGTCAATATGATCTTAGTTTATAATCTTAGTCAAGATATACTAACAATTTATTGTTGATCATTTGTGCAAACTTCTTATCATTCACAGGTCACATTAATCTTTGCTCCTGTTCTAGAATATCCGTTTGGAAATTCAAATCAAAATGATCAAATTTTATTAATATATTCTTTTTTCCGCGCAATTTATCTAAAGTATTTATTGTACAATATACTTGGTAAGGCTGTGGGAAAAACCATTGCTGTTAAAATATTAATAGTTATGTAATATTTAATTTGCTTATTTGTTTGTAACTGCGTGAAATGATGATTTGATTTAACTTGATTTTAAGTGAAAATGGAAAACTTAACAGAGAATGAAAAAATCTTGCAAGGAGAAGTTCGTTAATATCCAATGGATAGTTTTGATTTCTAGTTTATGCTTTAATTTCGCAGTGATTAAATCCTTTTGTTAATTATATCGTCTGTTCTTTGACCTTCGTAATTCTTGTCACAAGGAGTGAATTACTTGGTAACGTATTTAACTTGACCTTTAGCCAAAACGTAACCTCACCTCAACTAGCCATTTATCCTGGCGATCTTATTGGCTATATATTCGGCTTATAGTAACATAGGACTTAACTTGCTAAAGAAGACCAACAAGCACAAGGCCTTTATTTGCAAAATAGTTATTTCCTGGGTTTAACGAGCTAAATATGTGAGACAATTTTCCAAAAAACTCCTTTTCTTCCAATTTATTATTTTTTTATCTTTCGTAAAATATGACACAGATTTATGGAGTCATAGATAACTTTAATTAAAGCGTATGAGTTACTTCTTCTTGGAATTTTCTATCGTTATAATCAGGCATAACCTACTTCCCTTGCCACTTGCCGACCGTAAATCAAGACCTCACACATAGTCCCATGGTTCATTGAAACCGTTTACGTTAGTCTATGAGAACAAAGCAGCGACGAGGCAAAGAAAAAGATTTGGCATTGGCACAAAAGACAGGATGGTTTCTATTTCGCTCTCATTCCGATATGAGAAATGACCCGAGATCTGCCTCAGAGTCGGGCCAAGATTTATTTATGCAAGACTTGGTCATTAGGCTATGTAGGACAGACATGCAAAAAAGCAGGACCATGATGACAACAACGACGCAGAAGAAAAACTATATTTCCGGAGAAAAACCTACTTTTTTGGAATATTCCCTTTTTATGGCAGAGAATAAGCAGAAAATCTAATACACTTAAAATAAAATTTAAATCTGAATGCATAAGGAATTTCTTGTCGTCATAGATTTTCTTAAATTTTCCATGCGGGAAATTATGCATATGATAGAATCCACATGAAATGATACTCCATTTAGCGAGAAAAATATAGAGTTTGTTTGGTATAATGGTTTAATGCAATGTATAGTTTACTCGGTGTTAGCGAATAGGACTTTCGTAGGTTTTGGATGTGACGAGCAAAACGTGCCGAGATTTTATAAATATAACGTATAAATTTCTTAAAATTGAAATTCTAAATAATTTACACCAGTGATCGAATACATCTTTTTATGAAGCGAATATAAATAAACAGACTTTGTATTTCGTAGTACTTGGAATATAAGAACGTTTTCAAAACCTCATCACTTTCATAACACATAATAAACATTTCATAATCGCTTTTTTTAAATCTATTTAATGCGCTATAAAATATATTATAATTAGAAATTTATTATGGAAAGGAATACTACACAAGAAATTATTTAACTACATACAGACCGCTTTTTAATCATCTCCAAATAAAACTCATTCTGAGAATGCAAATTCGTTTATATATTTTCTTACACTATTATACTAAAATTTATATGTGATCATGCTAAAAGCGTATATTTTTTTACTAAACTTCGAGCAAATTGAAAACTCAATAACATCGTTTGTACGTTGCATGTATGTTACCAAACCCAGTTTTATTTTCAAAATCTAGAATATTAAATTCCGAAACGAATTCCGCAAACGAGTATTTTCATTATTCAAGCATTTCGTTACATATGTTTTCTACTATATACAGGGTGTATTTAATCTACCGCACATCCGATACATTTTCAAAATCCTTTTATTATTTTAAGCCTATTAACTGTTGGGTCGAAAAATGTAATTTTTAATGTTTTTTTTTTTTTCGAGCGGACCATGTTTGTTGATTCAGCCAATCATGGGTTAGGGGAGGCCAACCTTCTTTTCAAGATTTCACGCCCATTTGACGAGACATTCGACATGTTCAGCCAAATTAGTATAAGATGTATTACGGCAGTATTTCGTTCCAAGAAAATAAGTTTAATTATTGGTTTTATGACTATTCAACACAGAATAGACTGAACTGAATGATTTCATATTTTTGCTAGAAACTGATTACGCATATAAATTATAGCTAACTGTAATGAAAGTGTAATCTGCAACATTCTCCAAGAAAGTTTGCTAAACTCTTAAATGCAATTTTCGAAAGTAAACAAACTAGTTTGGCTGAAATTATTTCACGAAAACATTCACGTGCGGAATTCGAAATAAAAATGAATGCTTCTCTTATGCACGAATTGAATTGCAACTTGCAATGTGATTATAAAAATTAAAGTAATTTGTTTTCTGCTATGACTTTCAGAAATAAAATAAAAAGAATATAGAACTTCAATTTAACGAATAGAGAAAAAAATAACTTTACAGCTACTTCAAAATCTAATACGTTTAAATTTAAAAAGTTAACGCTAGCTCTGTATTACTGGACGTATTCTAAACTTTTAGAATACATCCCGCGTTCGCTTTTTCACATTTTTCGACCAGCTTGCTATCCCGCCACGTGTTGCCAAAAAGGTTGCAATTGGCTCTATTTTAACTTTTAACATTTAATTTCTCGATTTCCAGGGAGACATAGCTCCTAATTTTCATACGTTATGAATTTTAATAGGTCTACAGTAACCCCTTAAAGCCTAGCGTGGCCATATGGTTACACAAAACATGTAGTCATACAAACTAGTCTAAAACATGTATTTATGAACAAAATGACACATTTTTTATTTAAATAAATTTATAAAGATTGCAGAATATTTTTCACTAAATTTCGAAGACTTTCTCCACGTATTTTGAAAGTGACAGCAGTTGAAATTAGTGTTTTAAACATTGACAAGTTTCGAATTTCCGATGGCTCGTCCGCGATCGTATGTTAATTTTTAATAAATTTAATGTATTTTTATGATTATTTTTTGATTGATAATTGTTATTAAATATAAAATAAAAAAGTAGCATCAAAGTGGGAAGAAAAGGAAATCTATTGTTTTTATAAAGTTTGCTCTCTCACGTGACCGCATGATCACGCTAGTGTTTTGCGGGGTACAAAAAATGCACTTATAATACAATAATGGTACTTTTTTTCTGTCATAGAAAAATTTCCATCAAAATGCTTAATTACAATATTTCTCGCTTTAAAAAATGATTTCAAGTATTTGCATTATCACAATAAATTATATTTAATTTAATTATAGCTAATTAATTATATTTCAGACGACTTTTTTTTAAGAAATTTTGTATTGGTACGTCGCTACTGACTGCTCGAAACGTTGCACCTCTCCTTCATTCTCACTCCCTTTACATTCCAAATGCAATGATTTATCAGAACATAAAGTAATAAATAACATATACGTGCATCGTTCTTACATAAAAATTTTATTAAATTTTAATTCTACGGTATTTCAATGCTATCCACTGTTCGGCTACCTCTTTCGACCCCACTAGATGAATCCCTGTTCGGTGGGTTCGATCTGCCATTGGGTGTAACTCGCAACTACGTGTAAGTGAAACGCAAGATGCCAAGTGTCAAATAAACCCTACATCAAGATACCCTGAACTCGCATCTTTACGAACCTCCAATTTACGGTTTATATGTTTTTACGAACTCTTGCGCTGGTTCCAAAAAAATGTAAAGATGTCAATATGTGCGAAGAAATATACTTATATTTGTGCATACATAGGAAAAAATATGGATCTAAACATGTTTAATACACTAATAATAAGTTGGTTATATGTTACGTACCAATTCTAATAGTTTTTCATAATAATGCATTTTGTACCCTTTAAAGGCCTAGGGTGACCTGGTCACGTGGAATAATTAACTAACTAGTTGATGTATTTTAATTTTTTTTTGCATATTGGTATACCTTTCATTATATCTGTATATCCATAATAAGGTTCAAAAGAAATTTTCGGTGGGCGAAAATTAATTCAGGCTCTAATGGGTTAAGCTCAATTAAATTCGTTAGATTCGGCATGTGAGCTCCGAGGGTGGGGGTTTACTTGTGAGTTTTCCTGACTTTCTCAGTCTGTAATGTAAATACGAGCCAATCTCCTAAAAATTCCTCCAATGAGGCAATCCTCTCTATCTCTCCAAGGAGGCCGGTGAATACACGCTCTCCAACACTTCCCAAATCCTGTAAGAATTTGAGAAAAGCAACAAAAATTGAATATTATATTCAAATTTAGCCTTCTTATAAAGACCGAAGTATAGGAGGGGGCAACATAGGGTGAAGTCCAGGCCCCCACCACAAATAATTAATAGGCTACGTATTTTTGTACGATAAAAAGAGGAATATTGACTTTGCATAAGCGGAGCTTGGTAACGTGTGTTATGTCTTCAGTGCGTCCATAAAGTGAAAGAAAATACAATGTTTCAGTAACGTACGCAAACATTTTATAAGGGGTTATGGGTGTACTAAGAGGTGGGGAGAGTTTCGGCAATCAAAATTTAATTGTATACAGGAAAATGAAAGGTCGTTGGGGTTATGACCTAAGCAACTCCTCCCCCCCCCACCACAACCAAGCAGTTTTTACACACAAAAAGGTAAAAATATTACTACTGATAGGTTGTACAAAAAGTGCTCACGAACTTGATTTACAACTTTGTAATAATTTTACAAAAGTCTCTGATTGGAGCATAGCTTGCCCGCCCACTACCAAAAAAAAAATAAATAAATAAATAAAAAGCGCTTCGTAACCATTCATTAGTTGTAATGTCATCAATCAGATAATAACAATTATTAACGCTGTATTAGGGTAAAAGGCCACTGAATTCGAAATTTACAGGACGGTGCATAAGCATTCCCAGAAAGTGGAAGGGGGTGAGGTTTATTTCAACCCACAATCCAGAATATTAACCATTAAAATCTAGGTGATGGAGGTCAAACCCTCGTGACCCCTAAGATGGGCAAATGGGACGATGTCTAAATGTTCTCTAGTGCATAATATTTAAAAACTGAGGTTTTTTATATTTATTAATTAGGGAGAGATTTAAGAAATAGCGATAGGCCGCCAATTCTAATAAACTGGGTATCCTCGTGCCTAAGAATATTATAAAGTTCACTTTCATTGTCCCTAACACGGTGAAGATAGCTTGCAAAGTCGCAACCCTTTGCTGATAATTACCCTTTTTCTGATAGTATAGAACCAATGAAAAGGTTTTCTCGGAAAAATAAACAACCCAGTTGTTACTCGTTAGCGCCTATTGGTGAAACTAGTCCAATCAGTGAACATATGGCTATTTCAAAAATGTTTCGTGGGTGCGGTGGATTGAACTCACCCTGTATATATATATATATACATACATACATACTCCAGGTAAATAACGAGTAGATATTTATCTTTTAAGGAGAAAATTATCCTAAAAACGAAGTATTAAATACATTTTGCTTTTTTATTATGCAACAAGCTGCTTTCATTTATAAATTCAATACTCCTGATATTTATTTAATGTATACATTATAATGAAAATTATAAAAAATCTTTATCACAATTTGGTTTCAGTCTTTTTAAAAAGCAAGAACACAATGTACATTTTTAGGATACCATTTTTACGTCGACATTATAAAATCTATATTGCATGAACGAGATTTTTCGAAATTGCTGAGCTGATATCATACCATTATTTTGATATATTTGTAAGATTATAGTTACAGATATGGAGAGATCTTAATGTAATTAGAATGCCGATTAATATTTCCAACTCTGTATTTTGCTTTTTTGCAGTTATACAACAAAAATTTAGCCCTCAAGTGTACGACGATTTCGTCATAAGGGGAAATACAGCAGTCCTGCGATGTCACCTCCCAGCTTTTGTCCGAGAATACGTAACAATGGATGCTTGGATACGGACGGAAGACGACGCAGTACTTAGAGAAACAGATACAGCAGGTAAACTAAAACATGTTTCTCTATCAATTTCAATATATACCATAAATTCATTTTCTATTAGTTGTACTCAAAACAATTTAGGAAATATATAATTCGAAAAAATATACATCGGAGCTTAGCAAAATAACATACTAGTAGGGGAGAAATGACAGTTCTACGGCAGTGGCGGGAGATGGCCGGGGAGTGACGAGAAGTGGCGGGCCTTCTCTAGACGGGGTTGCGTGGATGTGGGGTGATCTGGGGCAGGATTTGCGATTTTTTTTTGTTTCTATGGATATTTCTACCGATTGTCACTTATTTGTAATGGGTGATCATCTGATCCCTTTCTATGCGTTTCTAGCTCCCTCTAGCGGCAGAGTTCGGAATTTTTTTTTTTCAATTTTTACTGTTTCGCATTTTTATTGATTGTTATAGGAGGCGCAATATATCTATCTGGTGGTGGTACGTCTCCACCAGGGGGCACAGCATATGTCATTTTCTCCTAGAGGTCACTACATATTTTTCGTCAAATTAATCTGGTTGTACCAAATATTTTCTAGGGGGAGCTTCCGTCATAGGGCTGTCAAGGTGGTCTCCTTGTTGACGCCTGAATGATCGGTATCTTTGATCTTTTCCTGTCTGAATATAAAATGGATGTGGATTACCCGATTTATCCCTCTACACCTTCTAACTGCCCTCTAACTCTTATTTCCCAACTTCTTTTCTGCAGTTCGTCGAGGTAGACAGTACAGCTTTCTAAACTTTCCCAGCTATCATGTTCTCAACCAAATCTCCTCGCATCAAACTTTCTATCTGAGTAAGTACCCTATTTCCTTAAAAATGTTTTTCCTTAAGAGTTTATTTTATCACTGGTTCTTCTTTTTCTCCCTCTATAGCTCGAAATTCTTTAATTTATCTCTAATTTTTATAGATTTGAGAAGAATCGTTTCGATACGATATAATAAAATGTAGACAGCTGAGCGTTTTCGCTGGTTGCAAACGAATGCGCGATTCATCGAGTCCTGCTCCTAAACGCCTCTGCAAGCCTTCTCCAAATACCGGGGTAAGTGTATATTTTTCTCGATTCATCCACTCATTTTTGCCCTAAGGCAACATACATCATCCATTTTTCTTTCCAGTTGCGTCCTACTTTATTTATTTGTTTACTTATTTTGTTCTAGACTCGAAAAGGGATCCTTTGCCTTGACAGTCTCCCACCTGATGCGTTTCACATAGGAAATGATGTTTTTTGTGACATTGTCAACTTTTCTTCGAGAGTTCTACATCCATGTTCAGGAATACCATATTTACGGTCTATGGTGCTACCTAATGTATCAAGGAGTTGTTCTGAAACCTAATCAATTCTTCCAAATTCTTTGCGATAAAAAGCAGTGGTTAAACGGCGAGGATACGTTTCCGTCTTTATCCTATCATTTCAAAGGTAACCTCACCGTTCGCAGTTCTACGGATCATATAAAGTTTTCTCGCATGAAGTTCTTAAACGATGATGAAGTAAATGAGAAGTCAATAACCCTAAATCCTTCGCAATGGAAGAAACTGTTAAAGCTGAAAGTTGAAGTTACCCATTGTATTGTATAATCTAAGTTTGCTGCTATTTCCTTTATATCTGTTTACCGTGAGATTTGAAAATCTCTGAATCAGTCAAAGCAGGAGGCTTTTTACGACTCCGGAATAGATAAAGAGGTTATTTCTGTTTTCAACAGGGTATTTTCCACCCAAATGGAAGAGGTGGTTTATTCAAAGTTCAATTTATATGAAGAGGAGGGCAGTTTTGATAAAATTCCCGAAATTTTATGTTATCGGGAAATACTGAATTTTAATGTCGCAGATTTAGATCATAATTTTTTTCAAGGGTTATTAATAACCGCAGTATTTGTGAGCGATATGCACCCGAATTATTTTGTGTCCGAAAGTGTTTTTATACAATAATTTCTGCCACCCACGTATTAATTACAGCTCAAACTAGAGCTTTATTCGTTTTGGAGAAAAAGAGACGCTTTCCCCATCCTGGATTCGAACCAGGGTCCCTCCGTTTAGCCCGGAGTGTCTTGGACCGCTAGACGAATGAGGACAGGAAACAACGCTCTCTTTCTCCGTATGTAAAGATGTTAAGGTATTATTACCCTCCGCAGGGATAACACAATTGCCAAATATGGTCAACACAAGAAAGCCTCCGGGGCGAGATTTTTGTGAGTTTTCGTGAAATGGAGTGTGTTATCCTACGGAGGTCATAATACCTTAACATCTTTATACAAGGAGAAAGAGGCATTTTCCTGTCTCATTCGTCTAGCGATCCAAAGACCTCCAGGCTAAACGGAGGACCTGGTTCGAATCCGGAACGAGGAAAGTGTCAAAGCAGACAAGGCTGGTTGGGGCTGCCAGTATGAGAAACTCACAAAAATCTCGCCCCGGAGGCTTTTCTGTGTTGACCATTATTCGGCAGTTGTGTTATCCCTGTGAAGGGTAATAATACTTTAACATCCGAAAATGTGTTATTTAATATCGATATCTTAGAAAGAGTTCTTATGGAGAAAAAATTTGTGTGTGAATCCCCATCTTCTCCTGGAAGCTGTTGATATAATTTTAAGACTTCGGGAGATGATTTTTAAGTAGAAAGCTCATTATTTTTTCAAGTGTTATCAATAACAATAATTTTCGAAGTCGCTGTGTCGCCGTCCTTCCTGGGGATCAAGACTTCAGTTTGGAAGAGGTCATCGACAGAATAAAGTCCAGTCTGGAGGAGTTTGAGGCTCAAGGTAGCGGGTGGGTATTAGATGAGATCCAGTATCTAGAAATCAAGATCGTCAAGTACCTCCCGCTAGCCGGATAATCATAAATCCCGCTCCCCAAGAAGCTGATGACCAAACGTGCTATCCTGAACATCTAAAACGAGGATGACAAATATTTCCTGTGATGTGTGCTCGCCGCCCTTCACTCTGTCGACGGAAAAAGCCAACCGCACCCTCTATCCAAGTACGCTCCGCATGCGTTTAGTAGCCAAGCGAAATCAACATGGACGGCATCAACTACCCGGTGCAATTTAAAGACGTGAAGAAGATCGAGAGGTGGAAAAACATCTCCATCAACGTCTTTGGCCATGAGGAGGAGATCTTTCCGCCATACATCACAGAAGAAAGATTCTCCACTCAAGCAGACCTTCTCCTGATTTCGGATGAGAGGGGCCAACAACACTATTGTCTCATCCGGAATTTGAGTCGACTGCTGGCAGACCGCAAAAGGTGAAACTCTATAGCGGAAACGATAAGTGGCTGAGTTTTGGTAAGTCAGAATTTAAACTCAAAATTCCATACGTCATTTATGCGGACTTTGAATCACCCATCCAAGAATATGACTCACCCAACACGAAATTTTCAATAATTAAGACTATCCATACGCCTTGCTGATACGTCTATACTATCATCGGACCGGCTGGGGAACTGGTGATGAAGCTGGGGACGTTTTCTCCTTATATTTTCAGGAGATTACCGAGGAGCTGCCCACAACTCGTACAATTTCAGATACAGCAGCTTGAACAAAATCTCTGTCATTATGCATAATCTCCGAAATTATGATGGTCATTTTATAACCCTGGGTCTTTGGGAAATTAAGATCCGGGACTTTTCGGGCGTCCCAAATAAAAAGGAAACGTACATCTCTTTCTCAATGTGGAAGCTGCGATTCATCGACTGGTTACAATTCATGGTTTCCTCGCTGGAGAAACGTGGCCAACACATCCCCAGCCGAATTTCCTCACTCCCGAAGCCAGTTTCCTGCAGACAAGGTTTCCCTATTGTTGAAGAAGGGGGTGTATCCGTATGACCATATGAATGCATTCTCCAGATTCGATGATAGGGAGCTACCTTCCAGAAGTAACTTCTTCAACTAGCTGACAGAAGAGGAACTGACCGAGAACTACTCTTATGCCCAAATCGCGTGGACGGAATTCGGGATGACAACACTGGGGGATTATCACGACTTTTATATGATGCGAGTCATACACTACTACTTACTGACGTTTTCGAGAATTTTAGAAAACTCTGCCTCAACTACTACAAAATCGACCCCTGTCATGATTACACAGCCCCTGGATTGGCATGGCAAGCTTTCCTGCGCATGACAGGGGTCCGACTGGAGAGGCAGACGGACATAGATATATGTTCCTGTTCGTTGAAGCTGAGTTAAGAGGCCGGGTCTCCACGATCTCGAACCGTTACAGGTATATATATAATCCTTCTAAGAGAAAGGGATGTGTGCGAAAGGGTTGGATACTGACTAATGATTTCTTCTTCTCTTTTTTTTTTCTTTTCAGTGAGGCGAACAACAAGTATTTCGCAACATATGATGTAGGAAAGGAATCCAAATACATCCTATACTTGGGTGCAAATAACTTATATGGATGGGTCATGGTCCAATACCTACAAATAGATTCCTCTCGGTGGGTGCAACATCGGAATATTGCTGTCAGTAGGTATTATCTCTGAGGGACGATGATGAGCTAGAGTACATTTTCGAGGTAAATATCACTTGGTAGAATGCATCCTATCTAGAAGAGAGATGGATGTTAGAAGCTTTTTTCCACTTTACCTTAAAAAAATTATTTATATTTCAGGTTGATCTTGAATATCCACAGGAGCTGCATGATTGACATAGTGACTACACGTTGGCTCCTGAGCAAATACTAATCACCCGAGATAAGCTCTCAAACTCTTCCAAGGACATTGTGGAGGAGCTCGGCGTCCCTCTACACACCAAGTTGGAAAAACTAGTACCTAACATGAGGAGTAAGGAGCACTATATCGTCAATTACAAAAACCTGAAATTATACCTATCTTTAGGTATGAAGAAGCTTTAGAGAGTGCATAGGCAAATAAATTAACAACTGTAGAAAACTCTCAACCATGACAAAGACATATGCAAAAACCTATTCAATTGAATAGATACTGAAATATGTGAGAAAAATATGTTTTATGCTTTATAGATGTCTCCAATTCCGGCAAGGATCATGGCTAAAACCTTACATGATTTCAACACCAGCAAGAGGACGGAGGCCTCCACCGCATTTGAAAAAGCCTTCTTCAAAGTAATGAACAACGCAATCTTTGGTGAGTATATATTTTTTTTTAATTTTATTTTTTTCAAGCAGCGATTGGAGAACAACAGGAAGGTAATTAGTTTTTTTTTCTTTCTTTCGATAGGCAAAACGATGGAAAACCTTTGAAAACGAGTGGATGTGCATCTGGTGAACGATGTGCAGAAGACTGCGAACTAATAGTCTCACCAGCCTTCCAAAACGTAATCACCGAAGACCTAGTTGCCATCCGACGTAAAAAACAACCTGATGTTAAACCGCCCTATTTATGTCGGCTTCTCTATACTCGACATAAGCAAGACTTTAATGTACGAATTCCACTACAATAAAACCTTGGCCGAGTATAGAGAAAGGGCCAAACTTCTATTCATGGACACGGACTCCCTCTGTTACGGATTCGGAACGGAGAACGTGTATGTGGATATGTTACAAACCCCAACCTACTATGACACTTCTGATTATCATACGAACCACACCTTATATTCCACTATCAATAAAAAGGTCCTTGGGAAAATGAAGGACGAGCTGTCTTCTTTTCCCGTCTCCTCATTTGATGGGCTACATAGTAAAATGAATAGCCTAATGAGTGAGGTGGAGGTACCTCCTGCCATCTCCCGCCACTTCCGTAGAACTGTCGGTTTTCCCCTACTCATACTCCTACTTTGTCCACCCTCTAAGTGGATGTATAAAAATATTAAACCATGTCATTTTCATTTCAATAGCGTCAACTCTGATAGAAATTAGCATTAGAGACGCATTTTTAAAAGATCCAATACCGAATTAATACTTGTGAACAATAACCCAGGTTATTTGTGTATGTTTCCTATAATATATGCTTAATTATTACTTACACGCAGCGATGGTAGCGCGTTCACCGTTTACCTAGCGTATCGTTAATCGGACTTAACTACTAACATTGAAAACAAGCAAGTGAAAGAAAATCGCCTAAGGTCGATATTTAAATTTAGCGGGTTTCAATTAACATTAATTCGCAACTCTCTAATCCGTAACTCTCTAATTCGAATTTTCTAATTCTCAGGTAACTCTGTTTTCAACGTCACAATAGCCATCATTATTTCATTTACGGAAGACCATTGTCTTACCCATTGCGGACTGACGGACAGACAGACAGATAGACAGACAAAAAAAAAGCAATAGCGGGTTCAATATCTATTGAAACCCGCTAAAATATACTTACTGACTGTTCTTTAAATTATAAATAAATTTCCTAAGACATAAGGGGTTTGGATTCATTCAGAAAATATAGGTCATTACCCCACTGTGGTACAGGAATAATGCGTTTTTCTGTCGTGCCAATAACCTGGGTTCCACTCTAGGGTTCCCGCGTGCCATTTTGCTATCCACCAGGGTTCCTCCGAAATATGTAGCTCTTTGGTGAATCATAGTCTTTGCTGTTCTTGTATTGCAAAATCAAAACGGAATTTCGTATAGCAGTACGTTAATATTTTATATTTTATATTTTTTCTATGTACGTTACAAGTACTATTGCAAGTATCAGATTTAAGCATTTTTACTAAGTACTGTGTACTCACACGGGTATTTCTATCACGTGAAGTGTAATTTGAAAGAAATAGCGCTTTCTTTCATCGAAAACATTTAAAAACTATTAATTATTGAAATCATCAAAAAACACAACATTTTTAAATCATATAAAAATATTTTTCTTAAATTTATCACAGCATATTAAATTCTGCTTTGCGGAAAAATGATTTTAAATTATTAGTTAATTTGTTATTGAAAGATAGGAGATATATTTAATCGATGCAGAAGTGTTAAGAATATAAATACCCTATTTAGAATGCGAATATATTCTTTATTACACTCCATTCTTCTTAGTATAAAACTTTATTCAAATCTTACAATGAGCTAAATTTACGTTTCCATCATTTTGAAGCCATGCGTTTCATATTATAATCAACTTATCGATAATATTACTCATAAAATAAATCATTTAGATTTAATCTCCACGATCTCACCATTAAAGGCAAAAGGTATTTTCAATGGTATGAGTCGTTACTTTTTTAAACTGAGAATCGCTTTATTTAAGAATATATTATTGTATTAATAATTACTGCATTTATTTAAATAATTATCGTATTTACATAAATAATTGCATGTGTATAAATAATCATAGGCTTAAGCTGGCGGGGGCAACGTGTGCACATGCTCTCAGTTGTTTTAAAAAAGAGGCATAATCGTACTTTTGCTCTACGATTTTGAATTTATATTTTGTTACCCTCCCCCCCACCTTTACGCTATATTTAAATATTTTTATTTATGTTAATAATCATAACATTTTGTATGTAATTACACAACATGTGGTAAAAATCCATTTCATAGCTCGATATATCGATGTAGACAATTAACTGATATATTTGGACATGAACTTTAATCGAAAATATGATATATTAATATATCGTAAATATGGATATAGGTAACTCACGTCAATCAGTTTGATTTTGAAAATAGCCCACGCTCGAACCTCTCCGATTTTACTGAAATTTTAAAAGGTTGTAGACAAGTTCAAGGATGTGTGCAAGAATGTGTGCAAATTTGTAGCCCGGAATGTTAAATAACAAGGGAGATATGGTCGTATGTTTGAAGGAAGCCTCCTCCGAAAATGGCGCTGAATACCAAGTGAATATTCGAAATCTCGGTGTTCATAACTCGGTAAACAAAGTCACTGTTGATCAGAAAATAAGTATTCCAATTTAGCTTTATTTCATGAATCAGAAAATGATCTTCTAAAGACGTGCAAAATATTTCCCTCTTCGGAACAAGGGCTGAAATTTGTCAATAAAAGCTCCATTTTCAAATTTACGTCAAATTTCGGGGTTCGTTATTTTAAAAAGACAATCGGAGAAACATACCATTGCGTACACTTACGACGAATATGTAACTTGATTCCTCGGAAAACAGTAGGTCCCGGCGCAGCATGACCACTGTAGTCTTTGAGCCGTAAAACCAAAAAGAAAGCAAAAGCGAATATGTAACTTAGTAAATTGTAAATTTAACAACCAGATTAATCAACTATATGTGGAGATATTACACTACAAATAGGCTCTAAAACGCAAAATCCTCACAACTGACCTGGGTCCAGACTTAAATATCTGAAAATACGTCTTTTATATTCAAATTGTTTAAGCACCATTAAATAACGGATTCTGAACTCTTCGAAGTAGCTTTTCCTATTCTTGCGTCGGTTCTGCTAAGACATGGTAAAAGTTAAATATTCTAATGAAACATGCGCTGTTGGAGTTCGCGCCTAGGTATGCGCCAATTCCAAACAGAGCAGCAATATTATTAATAAAAGACAATATTATCAATAAACAATAATAGCATTTATGATTATTATTACTTCATCAAGCGTAATTTTTCTTCGATGCTGAGCAAAACGGTTTCTTTCAAGTAATATTGTCTTGCTGTTGAGGTAATGGAGCTGAAATCTTCTCAATGATATGATGTTCAGGAATCCAGCAAGTATCACACTTTTTCTGTTAGTGAAATTATTGCATACGAAAAAAAAAGTTTTATGAAAGTTTATTAATTCATTATCCTTTTCATTGGAGGTGTAACATATGCTACCAGTGCACCTGTGATCGTCCTAAATACAGGCTACATGCAGACCTAGGGTAAGGTTCAGAATCGATGTAAAAGGAATATGCCTTTCAGAAGATTTGTCGATAGAGGCAAAAAAAGTTCGTTACTTAATACATGGCTGATACGGATGCACTTTGAATCAACAGGTGCAAAATGCTGATTGTTTCGTGAGCTGATTGTGTGCTGAATTGTGTGATAACCTTCCAACCGTTCTTCTTGTACTGCCCCTATTGTTTCTATTTTTTCATTTGATGTAAAATTTGTGCGTTCCACCTGAGAAATAGGCAGGCCAGGCGAAAAATTGAAGTCAACTGGAAAGGCCAACGATTAGAACATTCTAACAACCCAAAATACCTAGGCGTTAAGCTTGATAGAACTCTTACCTTTAAACAGCATTGCCATGACACCAAGAAAAAAGTCTGTGCTAGGAATAACATACTGCGCAAACTAACCGGTTCATCCTGGGGAGCACAACCAGACGTCCTGTATGGGATCGGCACTAAGTATTTCTACGGCGGAATATGCAGCACCGGTATGGAGGTGCTCAGCTCACTCCAAACAAGTGGATGTCGCAGTGAACGAGACTGTCCGTATAGTTACAGGATGCCTTAAGCCGACTCCTATCTCAAGCATATATCCTATAATAGGTATAGCACTACCTGTAGTGCGCAGGAGAATTGCAACTGAAATCAAGCACTTGAAACAGAAGGATGACCCTCGCCATCCTTTGTACGAGCACAAGATACAGACTGTTAGACTAAAATCTAGAAAAAGTTTTATAAACTCAACAGAAGAACTGAAAACTTCTCCGGAAGCACGACAGATGTCGCTGTGGAAAGCAATGATGCCGCTTACTTCGATAAAACTTCTAGAATCAGGACTAAAAGGACTTCAACTACCTTTCTCTACATGGAAGTCCCTCAACCGCTTGCGGACCGAGGTCACCCGGTGCAAAACAAACCTAATTAAATGGGAGATGGGTAATGACGACGAGTGCGGCATGATTCAGAACTACGATCACTTACTGGTATGTCCGAGAATGTCCATAACTTGACCGAGGGAAGATCTGGCAAAGGTAAATGACAGTGCTTTATATGCTGCCGAATATTGGAAAAATATTTAATAAGTACTTAGGACACGAGAGAAGAAGAAGCGATAGTTTGATGACAAAATCCAGTTGCTAACAGCTTAACTGTCCCACTAATTCCGTCATATGGTGATTTGCCAATCTTTTTGCTAAGAAATTCGACTCTGCACTTGTGTGGAAGTCTCCTTGATGGTGACATATATTAGTGAATTCCTATTAAATCAGCAAAATTAATCCTTTCTCCATTACTATATTGAAAACCACCAGGGTAATTACATAAAGTAATTGAAAGAATACTTCCAGCCTTGTTAAATACTGATACTCATGGATCTCCCAAAAACTATTTTGTGCTGTTCAAGACGATATTCGAGATCACTGAATGAGTAGCCAAAACATACCACGTCACTTCATAGTTTATTACAAAGTGGATTTCGAGACATCTTATGTCTTAGTATAGTGTTTCACAACCTTGGGGTTGCTGCAAGTATTTTTAGTTGCAATTATTTTTGTAAGGAATTTCATACCAAACGTTTCCAACGCAACACCCATATGAGTAAAAAATTATTACTTTTTCTACAATCCTAATTATTGGACAAATCAGCCTTCTCTTTCAGAAGTATTTGATTCAAGAAATGTATATTTATATATGAATACATTCCAAAATATAATCATGAAATTCTGTGTTTATTAATATAATATTTAGGAAAGAAAACTCTAATGTCAAGTATAATGTCATCCTTATCTATAAACCTCTAAATTAACAATATGCATGAAATATTTTCTCCTAATCGTTAAATGTTAACTGTTCCGCAAGTTTTCAAATGTTTGAATAAACAATTTAGGTTAAGTAAATTCCAACAAAAAATCCCAGGAAATATTTTAGCATAAAACCACTCTTTTCTTTATCGCACTTATTTCAGACTAAGTATGAACCTCTCAAGATTTTTTGCAAAACTTTTTTCCAACAATAAACAAAGCGAAGAATTACATGGGGATTTCACTTCTTCCGTTTTTTCAGATTTTTGTAATACACAAACCTTTCGGAGAGCATTTTCGAGAAACATTAAAAATTCTAACTTTAGTCTCTGAATGTTTTCGTGATTGGCAAAAACTCTAATGCGCCATTGCGCAAACGCAAGTTGCCCGAATAATTTATGTGAGGAAAAGAACGAATGCAGAAAATTTTTAAATTTTGCGAAGTGTTTTAGATTGCAAAATCCTGAGTGCTTATATTTTTATTTATAATCTAAACAAATTTTTTTCAGTGTTTTCATGTTCGTTTGTCTTTAAAGTTTTAGCTGAAACAAACATCTGCCCATTTCCTTTAATGTTCTCTTCTTATATATATATATATATATATATATATATACATACATACATATATATATATAGCCGAACTTTCATAAGAAGCAGAGCTACATATACATTTCGTCAGTACTCACTGTGTATGCGCAAACCATATATTCATGAAATATTAAAACTCAAACATTTTTCTATCTTTTATAATAGTAGTATCTGTATCCTCTCGATTTTATATCTATAACAGAACAAGTACATATATATTTAAGTCAGACTAACATTTTATTGTGGGTTTGAATCCAAATAAGTACAAAAAATGTGTAACAAATGAAGCTCGTGTTTCAACAGAAGCGTCGAGGAGCACTTCTGTCGAATTTCTAAGTATCGCATGAGAATTGAGTAAAGTAATAATTTTACCTTATACTTTCCCCACAATTATATTCATTTGAAAGGAGTTATTGACCAAAGAACGTTATTGAGAAAGTTTATGTTGTGTCCATTGCGAGTTTATTTATGGCAAATAAAAAGGAACATGCCTGAATAAGGAGTTTCATCAAAAGTTCTAGATTTCCACTTCTTTAAAATAAAACGTAGTGCTAATGTAATTACAGTAAAACCTCCCTACAACGATATTCGATATAACGATAAATCCCTCTACAACGATAATTTTTCTCGGTCCGTATAATAGTGTTGCAGATAGGTTTTACTGTATATTTATGAATAAAGTGATGACACTGCTTATTTATTAGCCATAACAATTTTACTGTACATAAAATATATACAAGGTGGTTAGTAAAGTCCTTATACACGCAGATAACTGTCGAACGGAGAGAGCTATATGTATGAACGTGATGTGTAGGTATAGTAAAGTGACTATGCGTTACAAGATGAGACTGCGTGCAGCGCCCCTAGCGGAAAAATCCAGAACTTAGAGTTGCTATCTCGAAAACTGTTCAAGATACGGGGAAAAGTCAATTGCAAAGTTGTTAAGCACCAGCTAGTTAGTACGAAACAATTTTGTTTTCACCATATAATAGGGCAAAACTCACCTTAAAAAGGCAAAAATCGTGATTTAGGAAGTTTATGGGGTACAGGACGCCCCTGCGTGACAGCTTTCCCGTCGTTCAGCTTTGTATAGAGGGGAATCTTCTGGCAGGTGCGATACTTTCTTTCCGCACACAATTTTTAGGGTAGTTTAGTAAATTCATTATACACACTGTTAACTATCAAATAGAAGGAGATAGATGTATGAATATGATATGTAGGTACGTGCTGTATGCGTAGTGAAGTGACTATGCGCTACAAGATAAGACTGCGTGCAGCGTACAAATACAAATTTTATTTTCATGCCATTTTTACATTTGCCATTCTAACATCATCAGTTAACATTACATACCTAGCGGAAAAATTCAGAACGTAGAGCTGCTATCTCGAAAACTATTCAAGAAACGGAAAAAAAAAAGTTAATTACAAAGTTGTCTCGTATCACTGATGCAGTACGAAATAATACATGAATTGCGGGAATAGAACACGTCAAACGCTAATATGTGGGTATTTGGTTCGGCAAATGTGAACAGCGTATTACTGTATGTCATTATATGTGTTCGATGTTGCCATCGTCGGCCACAATACAGGTTTGTATCGGGTAGAGCGTTTCTTATTGAGCATACAGGAGCATTGCAGACGTGACGCTTGTACAGGCATTGGTAATGCGACTGCCGACATTGTCCACAGTCGTCGGTTAGGTGTGATAGACCTGTCTTTTGAGATGCCTCAAAGGAATAAATGCAATAGGGTAAGGTCCGGTGATCGTTCCGATAAGCTCACACTACCACCATAGCCAATGACCTGTTGGCGGAATGTGTGGGACAAGAATAGTTGTACTTTTTTAATTCCAATTATGAATGCCTCGGTATTTTCTTTTAATTTCTTTAAATCCACCCTCTTACATACTTGTTTCCTAATGAGCTTCTGCCTTTCTAGTTTAGTATTTAAGTGCATTTTAAATCTCACCATTCGATTCTTCCAGTATTAAATTTGTTCAGTACGCTGCAATCTTCAATAATCGATTTCCTATTTGCCAGGATATAGCTTGATGTCATCTACGTACATGAGGTGGGAGACTTTATGTAGGTTTCTCTTGTCTTTCTTCAGCATGTATCCGTATTTACTTGTGTTCAGCATCCTTGACAAGGGGTTTAACGCCAAGCAGAACCACTGGGGGCTTAGTGCGTCTCCTTGAAAGATTCCGCGGCGGATGGGGATCTCGGCCGTTTCTATTTTACTGTCTGGCGTGTTTAGCTGTAACCGGGTTCTCCATTGTTTCATGCTGCTCTGTAGGAATCGGATGATTGAGGGATGCACTTTGTATATGCTGAGTATTTCAAGGAGCCACGAGTGCGGAACAGAGTCGAAAGCCTTCTTGTAGTCTATGTATGCGGTGTTGAGTTTTCGCTTTTGTTTTCTTGCTTGTTCCAGGATAACTGAGTCGATGGTAAGCTGCTCTTTACATCCCAGAGTCCCTTTCTGGCATCCCTTTTGTTCTTCCGTCATTAAGTTGTTGCTTTCGCTGTGCCGGCTTATTTTTTCAGAGATGCACCCCGTGAGTATCTTGTACAGGGTGTTAAGGCACGTAATGGGTCGGTATTTCGCTGGGTTACTGGTATCCTGGTCCTTCGGTAGGAGGTAAGTTATTCCCTTGCAGAGGAATTCAGGCATTTTGCTGGGGTCTTCAATTATCGCCGTAAGTTCCTTGGCTAATGGGCTGCAGTGATCCTCTGTAGAACGCAGATCATTGCATGTTAAAGTAATACAAAAACAGATATAAAACAATAAGATAAGATGACAACGGATTTACAATTAAAACACATTTATTCTAGATCTAGCACATAGTTACTAGTATTTCCTAATTTAACCTTGACTCTCGCTGCTAAACCTTCTCCCCGGTTTAATTCCTTTCAAGAAGTTACCCTAACTTAACATGGCATTTCGATCTGATTATATATTTGTATCCAGTTTTGCATGACCAATGAAGGAAGACAAAATAAAAGGCTTGCGAAGATGCGTCTCGTCCAGACTAGCCGGAAATTTACCACTAGACTATCGGCGTAGAGTGGATGATTGTAGAAAAACGTTGACATTCATAATCAGATGCAGATACAGCAAATAATAGTTATAATTAGAGTAATAATTGTAGCATCAAAACTTATGTCGATGAACTAGGAGAAGACAGCAAATTCCTCGGTTCCAGATTTGCTATCGAATAATCCTCATCCGCGAAAAACACTGATAGCTTCTCTCTTTATCCTCAAGAACGTTTTGAATAAAGCTTTGATTCCCCGACTATTTTCTGAACCACTTAATAGCCCCTTTTCTGTTGTCGCTGTTATGTATTCAGCTGCGAAATCCTCTCTCCTTTCTTATGGCCGGACGCAGATTTTCAGCATCTTTTGTGTCATGATCGTTCCGTTTCGAGGCAAAAACTTGGATGCGTATTCCCCACGGGTTACGTATGGCCGATACCGCCGTTAGCGTGTTGCCGAGGTCAAATCTCTTCGTGGGAAGCCAAAATGGTACTTCGTCTTTGTCTACATATTTCCATCGAAAAATCTAGAAATGATAATGTTATGGAACCGTAGTTCGCGGTGACTATAATATACTACCCACCACCATGTGTTAGTAAACGATCAGGGTTTTACCCTTCGACCGTCATCTGCTATGCACCTGGAGAACAATTTGACAATCTTCAGTTTCGTTTTCTCAAGTCAAAAGTTATCAATCCCGTCATCAAACAAAATTGTGAAAGCACATTAACTGGGATTTATTAATTTCCTCATCAAATAAATCGTGAATGCATGGTAAATGACATTTATTAATTGCCTCAACAAATAAGTTCGTGTAGCCAAATTAAATGAAGAGTCATTAATTTCTCCGTCGAAGTTCGAAAGACGAATTAAGTGCGTTAATTTCTTCATCCAAGTTCGTACAACAAATATTAGTTCTTTTATCTAAGTTTTATCCGTCAAGGGCTCTGCGACCAGATTTCGGTCAGTTCGTGTTCATCTGTTGTCGCATCGTCAGTGCGACGGGCATCGCGCGAAAACCCGTTGCGCGCCTAGGACTTCTGTTCAGTTTCGGTTTCTTTATTCGGTAAAGAAATTCCAATTCGTCACGGAATATGCTGTACCCTGTAGAGGCGAGGGAGGGGGGCGCTGGCGGTGGAGTTCGCTCGTGCTGCATACCGGACAAACTGGATTGTGTGGGTTGACTCTTTCAATTCCGCATAGTCGTGTTGACATAGTCACCTCTATGTCATCAACCTGAAAAGACATATACAGTGAAACTTGTTAAAGTGATTATCTTGATAAATGAACCACTTGAACAAAATGACAACTTAAGGACTTGTTTGGGACTTAATTGCGCCTGTACTAATGTATTCCCCGTATAGTGACCAGCTGCCGATTATGATCATTGCAATCCAGTTCTCAAAGTTGGTCACTTTGCTGCTGAATATATAAAAGGGCAACATCAAGAACTATTATAAAAATAATAAAATACAATATACTCTGATTTCGATATTACAGCTTAGCAGTAAATGTTTACTCGTCTTGTTTTCCTATTAGTATGCTAAAATGAGGGAATACGAACAGAAGAAACGCGAAAAAGATTTGCGCATTAAATGTGAAGAAAAGCATCTGCAGTTCATGTAAGTTAGAATAGAAAAAGTAATAAGTATAAGTAATAAGTAAAAGTAATTAGAATAGTAAGGAGGGAAAGAGTAAGCTATTTTACTCTTCTATTAACTTAATAGTAAGTACTCTGTGTATGGGCGATCAAGCGTATTCAGAGCTAATTGGTAGGCAGTTTAGTGAAAAGTGTAGTTATACCCACGGTTGCTTCGCGAACACGTCTAGAATCCTAACTCCATGCTCACAATCTTCTGCCTAGTCAGGAAAACTGCTTGGGAAATTTGACATGGTAGCTGGGAAGAAAGCTACTTTGGCAGGAAAAAGCATCCATACTGCCATTTGAACCTCGGCAAAGTACCAATCTAAATGAGTACCTAGCTCTTAAGACAGTAAATGTAGACAATTCTAAATAAACAACCCAATTACCACGGCTCTAGAGAAGCACTATAACTTGTGCGGGGGAAAATGTATACCCAAGTGTACAGCTTCATTTAAACCGACATTTTTGCATACCTTACCACTTTTAACCTTTGTTGTCTTCGGTTATTGTTGTCACTATAAGCATGATATATAAATTTTATAATTATTCTTTAACTGAAACCATCCGTATATTTTTAGATGGTATAATGTGGATCTTTTGACATAATTTACGGAAAATAAACGAAATAACGAAATTACATTGCTTTGTATATTTTGGGCACAGTTAGAGGGAATCGTGGGTAGCCAACATATACAGGTTATACTGTATATTATATAATATAAACAGATTAAAGGACGAGGTTTATTGTTATATCTTTAAAATGTATATGGAATGTGTTTGTAATAATATCAATCAATATAAGGACACTGCAAATATGATGGAATTCAAAATTTTGTAATTAGGTTTGATAGAAATGTACACACACGTAATTATTTAAAAATAATAAAGCTTGTCTTAGAAAAGCCACGTTCAAATTTAAATCGATTTTCTACCTAAAATCTTGTACGTTTTATATCAGCACGTTACAGGAAACGATTTGCGTGCAAATAATTTTTATTTCAATCCCTTTCCGTAATTACACAAAATTCAATTTTCAAAAATCGCATTCTTTTCAACTAAAATATTTGAGACTTTGCTACGAAATATTCTTTCGCAAAGTATGTTGGAATATTATCATTTTCAATTTTATCAAGTAAAGAAAGCAATTTATGCAGAAACCAAAACTTCTTGTTGTTCTTTTTTTCAAATTTCAGATGAAAAATACAGCGTCCTTCCATCTGGTGAACTCCTTTTGTATAAGACGGAAGATAAAGATTCGAGAGGCAATTACAGATGTAGAGCGAGGCATCGACTTACTGGAGAACTTGTCACAAGTAC
This sequence comes from Dysdera silvatica, assembly GCA_006491805.2. Taxonomy (NCBI): domain Eukaryota; kingdom Metazoa; phylum Arthropoda; class Arachnida; order Araneae; family Dysderidae; genus Dysdera; species Dysdera silvatica. The sequence continues at coordinate 97,177,737 of QLNU02015003.1, forward strand.
AACTTCTGGAAAGATCGTTGTGACAGGTACCAAGATTTTAAACTGCACGCAATCTTCCTTGAATACGGTTAAACCTTCAAATCAAAGTATATAAATGTTTATATATTCGCATTATTAATGGACATTTGCCAACCATTTTTTTTGGCAGAACCGCATTCACCAATGTCGCCTAAAATCATATTTAGCCAATCTCAAGTGCGGGCTGAGGAAGGAAGTCCTGTACGAGTGCCTTGCGTATCACAAGCACAACCTCCACCATCTTATAGGTAAGATGTTGTCATTCTATCACAAAGTCGGATTTATGTGCCGTCGCAGTGAAGACTACTTCATTATAAATAAGGAAGAAATAGTCCATATGTTTTCTGAACAAGAACAAGCAAAAGATATTTATTATAGCTTTTATAATCCAAATATTAAAAGTGTCTTTTTTAAGTAAGCTAAGTAGGTGTATTTTATTTTAAGATCATCTTCATTTAATAACAGATTAGTATAAGGAAAGTGATTATATTTTCTTATTTTCTCAGCAGAAACAATTACACAATCATAGGTTAGTTACTCATGGGGCCAGGAGAAAATATATATGGTCCACAACAACTTAGTCCGCAATGTTTACCGCAATTACAAATATAACTGTAAACGTGAAAATTTGTCAGTGAGTAATTCTAAACATAGTAACACTGCTGATTACAATTTTAGAGATTTTAATGTATATTATACTTTAAATATGGGAATTATCGAGTGTTGAATTTAGGTAGATCATATACCTCGGAAAACAGGTTACTTTTGCAGACTTAAGCATATCCTCTATGGACTTTTTAATTCAATAAAGGGGTTGCCATGTGTATGTGGGATTAAAAACTCAATTTAAAACATTGCATATTAACTAGATATTAACAAATAATAAAGTATGATTTCAAAATTAATTTATTTAAATGAGAACCATAAATAACTAAATTACTAAATTATTGAATACGTTGACAAAGCGTTAAAATTTATTTTTCTAACTTCGAAAATATAGTACAGGATAGTTTAACACAAGAACCGCGGCTGCTGTCATTTTGACCGCCCTTGAATATACTTTAAATAAACTATAAATAATGCGATTTTGTTTTTATTTCAGCAATACTGACGTATTTAGATTAAATCCAAATAATATTTATTTAATATTTTCAATAATTAGGTTCAATTTAGCAATTATATAAAATTTTATTAGACATTTTCTTTCCGGAAAACTATAATTTACGGCAAAAAAATATTATCCTTTAAAATCATAATGTCAGCTAAATATAATCTTACATCAGTTGCGGATCCAAGGGGGGGGGGGCAGTGAGGCAAATCTCCCCCACTTGAGCCGGGATCATATCATGAGAAAAATGGAAGGATTTTTAAATTTATAGTCATAAAATTGCAAAAATAAGAAAAAACTGCGGAAGTAAAATTTCAACTATTATCAGACTTCAGTTACGTAAACTGGGACAGAAATTAAAATGAATGCCAAAATGATAAGTACACAAAAGCTATGTTCAACTTTTCAAGGTTGTTATTTGACATTGTGTACAACTAACATTTCTCATCCTTTGCAATTATTTCGCACACGTGGTTTATATTTGGTTCCGGGGAAGGCAAGTGTTTTTTAGGACAAACTGTTTTATTTTACGTTCCTCTCGATTTCACGAATTGATAGAATAACATTAATATTTTATTAATAATGTTAATAATTAATTAATTAACATTAATAATTGATTAATAATGTTTTTGTGTATCTAATTCATTCATGCATGTAAATAAACTGATTGATTGATAATCAAGCCAAATTATCTTGTTTCACATATTGAAATTCAATCAGCCAAAAAAATCTGAATAATTCCACGATGTTCGCATAATTCTTATACATTATTAATTAATTATATATATATATGTGTGTGTGTGTATCATATTTATTATTAGTACTTTATACGTAATATTATACCTGTTAATTAATATTGAAAATACAGTAGAATCTCGCTAACCCGTCACCTACGGAACCGGGATCATGGTCGGAACGCAAGAAGGTCGAAATATCAGAGGGACACTTTATTTAATTTAAAATGCGATACAATTTGAAAACAATGTATACTACGTATAGTTTTCAATTAAGAATATTACTTACCATACTATTACTTTATAGTATTATATTATGTTGACACATTTTAAGCTTGTCAGTGCAAATAGGAAATAACATTTATCAATAAATATTAAAGTCAATAAGTAGTATAATTACAGTAATATGTATACTCTACTGTACCTTTACTATTTAAGGAGGCTAAAAAAAATTCTGTGAGTTCTTCTGCTTAGAAGACGACACACTTGATTTTGTTGCAATGTTCCTCCATTTTTGTATCCACAAAATATCCGGCGGTGAAGAAAAGTTTCGTTCTATGCACTGAAGAGCTGTGTCGAATGCCTGCTCATAACCTGAATGCGATACTCGGCCAGTAGGTTCATGACTCTCATTGTTTTCTTTCTCGCTGTCGTCTGTAGTCTGAGTTAGAGCAGCAATGATCTAGTCATCATTTAATTCTTTTGTAGTTCAGTCAGCATCAGCTTGATTGATCCACTCACGTCACTGAGCTAAACATCAGGATGTAAATCGTGTAAGTCATTGAAAATTGCTTGTGTGCTTTCATCTTTATTTCCATCTTCATTTTAATCACTTTCAACAACCATATTTGGCCAAACTTTACGCCAAGATTTTTCAAATGTTGATGCTTTAATCTCTTCCCAAGCCTCGGCAATTGTGTTAATATCCTTAATATTATGAGCTTTCATCGCCTCAAACAGGCCGCTACATTTTTTCTGTATTTTCTAGAATGGATCCAATATATTTTCGACGATATCTTCTCTTTAACCACTCCATCACCCCCTGGTCCATGGGCTGGATAAGAGAAGTTACATTAGCAGGAAGAAATACATCTTTTATTTCTCCCTTTACTAGTTCCTCTTCAGATGGATGAGATGATGCATTATCCAATAACAGTATGGCACGTACATGCAGTTTTTTTAACTTTAGATTCTTCCCAACTGCAGGAATAAACAGGTCAAAAAACCATTCTTTAAAATGTTTGCAATCCATCCATGCTGGTTTTTGCTTTCGTTAATACACAGGTAGTGATAACGCATTAATGTTTTTAAATGCTCTTGTATTTATATAAATCGAACACTACGCAGATTAAATTAAACAACAATATAAATCAACGTTTATTGGCGTAGTGATACCAGCGCCGATGTTATGGCGTGATTAGATGGTGAAACGTTCGAAAGAAAATAAATATTTCTGCGTTCGGTGGGAGGTCGTGGGTTCAGGTCCCACCGTACGCAGAAATATTTATTTTCTTTCGAACGTTTCACCATCTAATCACGCCATACCATCAGCGTTGGTATCACTACGCCAATAAACGTTGATTAATATTATTGTTTAAATTTTGCTCTTGTATTCTTGGATTTCCGTATTACAAACAATGGCAATTTGTGACTGCCATTAGCATTACTACAGGTGGCAATAGTCAACCTATCTTTATTAAGTTTATACTTTTTATGGTTCGTTTTTTGCAGCCAATGTCCTTGTTGGGAGCATCCTATAGTTTAGACCTATTTTATTGATGTTATGCAAATGATCAGGTGTTAATCTATTTCCTTTAATCAGATTTTCAAATTCTGAAATAAATTCGCTTGCAGCTTCTTCATCAGCAGAGAGATTCTTACCCGAAATTATTACATTTCGAATTCCATGTCATCTTTTCCAGCGATGTAGTCAGCCTTCACTTGCTGTAAACTTTTCGATGCCTTCATTTCCTTCAAATTTTTTGTGGAAAATAAAAGCCTTTTCTTTAATGATTGGTCCAGACAATGAAGTTTCTTTTTTCCTGAGCTTAAACTGCACCCACAAAGCATTGTCTAAAAGCTCACATTTTGACCTTTTCATAGATCTGCTAATTTTCAGTCCTTTTTCATCCTCAATCGCCATTATATGAATTTCTAGATCTTTTCTGTTTTTTCTCCAGGCTTTAATTGTAGTTACGCAGACTCCTACGTCACGTGTAATATTTTGAAGGGACTCGCCTTTTTCTAACCTTTTAAGCACTTTTAATAACCTTTGAAGCACTTTTAATTTCCCCGACAAAGACAGCGTAACGTGTTTGCGTTTTGTTGTTGCGATAACGAAATCATACACACCAAGACCGTAGCTGGGATTTAATTTCGGGGGTGTCAAAACTTTTACAGCATGTATTGATACAATTATAGCATGTAAGGCCGTACACAAGTCCCATTTAAAATTTACTTTTTTTGGGGGGACCGGTCGATAAGATCCCCCTTTCTAGATACGGGCATGATACACACAATGCCTAACGAAAACTGATCCTAAAGCACTAAAAACTAATTTCCAATACAGCAGTTGCAGCAAACGGGGTTTAAACAACTTGTTTGACAAAGAACAAAGCCCGGTGGCGGCGTCGTGGGAAACTACGGCATAAATCGCTCGCGGTGTTAGCAGCATGGTCGAACCAAGCGGAGAGTCGGACCATCAGAGGTTGGATTATCGGGGTTCTACTGTAATTACTTACACAAAAACGACAACGCGGTCAAATTGACCGCTTCCGCGGTTCTAGGTCCATATGCTTATAACTACGGTTCTCTGTAATGTATTTTTTTAAAACTTTATATATGCTATTAGGAACATATTTTAGGAAAAGTCAAGAATTTCTAGCTTTCAAACACGAAAGGTTTAAAAGATATTTGAGTTTAAACTTCACAAGCGGTCAATTTGACCTCAGCCGCGATTCTGGTGTTAAGTGACATTAGCAAAACTTAATAAACATTTAAAGAAATTAGTTATACAAAGTACTTATCCTTTCGTGGACGAATTAGAATTCTGAAAATGCCTCAGTTGTTCAACGGATATAAACGCCATCTACGGGCCGAAGACGTAACTAGACGAATTTTACAGCTGTTCTATGGAAATTGTAGGGCGCTTAAAACTATTTAATGGTTTGATCTATTTTATTAATATATTTGATAATACCAATCAGCTAAACATATTAATATATTTAACATTAATGAATAAATCTCTTAACGTAAATTTTGCATTTTTGCAAAAGGCAGAAATTTATAATTACATTACACTGTCTTTCTTTATGTTTATAATGCGGAAGTAGATTTCATAAATTCCACTTCATTTATCAACAACATGGAAGTTAAGAAAGAAATTCCAGGTAATTTATATAGCCCTAGCTAACTTTGTTTAGAATTTTTTTTATTTTAACTTCATTATCTTCTAGTTACCTTTGGCGTTTGGACCAGTGTAGAAATTTATTTTGTATTGTTAAACCCCGTTCATGTTTTTTTTTATCTTTATGTTACGTTAAAACATTTTTGAGGGCCGTTAAAACATTTTTGAGGGCCTCTAAAAAAATTTTCGCCGAGGGCCGCTAACACTGTAAGCATGCTCCTGTACGTGGTGGATGTTCTCTTTCTTCAGAAATAGATAGCATATCAGAATACTCTTGTTAGCACAGCGGCGTACAAAGCACCTTGGTCAAGAAATATGTTGGAAATCAGGATTATGAAGGATTATAAAATAATGGATATATTTGGAATAAGCCATTTTTTCTCTGAATACTGAAAATTTTTAGTTTTCAGAAGAGAAATATTAAAGTGAATAGCTTTTCCACCTCAAAGATTAATTATACAAAGTTTATTTAAGGAAAATTTGGAGAGAAGTGGAGACAGTAATAATAAAACAGTTGAATAAATAAAAATTGTTTAAAAAAAAGAAACTCTTAGTGAAGATATCAGGAAGTTGAAGATGTTAATGTCAAAATGAAGCATTTACGATGAAAATAAGACGACCATGTTGTGAAAACTGTCTTAAATAAACTGTCTTCTGCAAAAATACTCTTTTAAATTTCTTGACTGGAGAACGAATATGGATACTAAACATTTAGTAAGTGTCAAGAAAATATAACCAAATGAGAAACATGAAAAAAATAAGAACACTTAAAACACAAGATTAACGTGAGCACCCCAGGAGAAAACATCAACTAAACGTCAAAATATCTACATTGGTGGACACAGTAAAAAAGCCTTCTACTTTAGTCATTTTTTTTGTAAGTTTATTTTAGGCAAACCACATGAAGTGAAATACATTATGATGTGGAGAACACAACGTAAAGTGTAATATAATCAGATTGAATATAAATGGAAAACGGGAGAAAAAAAGAAAATAAAACCAATAACATAGAAAATAATATCATGGATTTGAGCGTAATACAGTTAAGTTATAGTAATTTGTATCGACAATCACAATATAAAGATATTACATAAGATTAATATTTTTTCTTTGTCCTTCTCTTACTTATTTTTCTTCCTTTTTTTGAGAATATGTAAAACTAAACAGCTTCAGAATTTGAGGTCTGCCTGGGCAGCAAATTGTAAAGATGGAGATTTGACGAGATCACACTGCCCAGAAAATGAATTCATTAAAATTAAGATTGAAAACTGAGAATCAAATATATCCTTCTATAGAAACTATCTAAAACAGGGATACTTTACATGTGCATGCTATATTTTTACACCTTTTCTTGAGTTTTATGTGTTTTATCTTAATTTTCCACATTTTTTATCTGACGTGTTTCAAAAATTTTAAAAAGAATTAAAAATGTCATAAAATTATCTTTAATTATTCCCCTTCGAACCCCAAATATCTTTCGTGCAATCCGATTAAAGTTTTATGTTTTTTCCCCTGTTTAATTTTTTGGGCGCAATCTTAACGAAAATCACAAGAACCTCGGGATTTTGCAAAACATTTTATTTTCAGGTTATTAAGTTTTTTCTGTGTTTCGCGTTTGCATTTTTGAATAATGCACTTTTCCTTTAACTCGCTAAAGTTAGAGGCGAAGTAGGTGGGCGGAAAAATTCTTTGTTTCAGTAATTATGTAGAGAGAATATTTGCATAAGAGAGAGAAAAAAAGCTTTCATGGAGACAAAAATGTCCTAAACTAGTATTTGGCAACGAGATGTAATTAGGTAACTTATAGTTCGTCCTATTTATTTACTTTCTTTTCGTGGGATACTATTTCAACATTCATTCACACGGAATGAATAAATTGCATGCTAAAAATTCTTAAAATTTAATCGACTTTTTACTTAATTATAAATCTTTAGTACTGCAAACTTTTATGTACCATATTATCAGAAGTAATTGAGCTTGCACTTTTTGGAAGAAAATTATATTTATTCAACTCTAATAATGGATGTCAGTTGTCTATAGATATGCGGTTTTCTAAGCTTCTGTAGGAATATTCTTCAGTTCTTCATAAAAAGCAACCAGAGACTATTTGAAAAACTGTTGTCGTTGATACTACAGAACCGTTACTGCAATTGATTGCAAAAGTGTTCATTTAGATCTATAGTCTAAGACTACCAGTCTAGCATTTTGTCATTTTCGCAAGAACCACTCCTGCACAGATCTTGTTATGAAACAATTAATGGTTGAACTCACTATAGTTCAATTGTATTTGTGATGATGAAACTCGAGGTTTATTGGCTTAATTGAGCATAATTTCCGTGTTTTATTTGCTGAAGTTATAATTTTGACTCTTCCTTCTTCTATTGACATGACTAGGAACAACTGTGGACGTAAAATGGCGTAAAATTCGAACGTTAACAATTATCTGTTACCATTACATATATATATACATGCACACCATCGACGTGTCATGGTGATTTGCATATAAACTATAACGTTTATTATGCGGAATCCCTGAAGAGGACGTTGTCGCCAAGTTTAAAAAGTTCTTCGTTCCCGACTTGATTCAATGCATTAGTTAGCCACTAGGAAGTCGCTCGTTTTTCTGAATCAATTTATGTTTCATTATTTATTATTTCTATTTCGTTCTACATTAAGTTAAAATTCTAAATACATGTTGAAATAAAGGCTAAGTTTGGAGGAAATATAATGTTCACTATTGATAATCGAAAGACCCGAGTTCATCAAATGACATCAGTATAAACAAAAGAATAGCATATAGGCAAATATTCACTTGCCAACAGGCATGGCGAAGCAGTAAACAGAAGATTTTCTACAGAAAGATTTCGCGGATCCAAAACACAACTAAAGGCCTATTTCGGTAGGAAGCGAGAAATCTATTTTATTATATATTTTATTTTATTTTTATATATATTTTATATATTTTATTATATATTTTATATATTTTATTATATATTTTATTTTTATTTTATATTTATATATTTGTATTTTATTTTATTATATATTTGTATTTTATTTTTATATATATTTGTATTTTATTTTTATATATATTTGTATTTTACTTTTATTATATATTTGTATTTTATTTTATTATATATTTATATATATATATATTATATTATATTATATAGTCAGCGACTACTTACGGTATATTTAAGTCGAAATTCACGCAAATGCAGTTTATTATGAGCTGAAACGACGTTTTTTATTGTCCGACGTTCTATTTTCTACAGAAATTCTTCCAATCTGATTCCTTGCCACCTTATCAAAAAGATTAGCACCTCGATGTGCAATAGTTTCGTACAGCCTGTTATGTGCAGATCGAAGGAAAAAACGATTTTTTCCAATGATTGGGCAAGAGATGTTTGTAGCTATCGGAAAGCTAATTATTAGCACGTTAATTATTGACTATTGCATTGGCATTGCAGAAATGTGATATGCCTCGAAAAAGTTTACATCCATGGGTAATTTAACCTTTGCAATTATTTCAGCTTTGGCAAAACCGAATCTATGAGTGACAGTGTTTCTATGAATACTTTCAAATGGTCCATGTATCAAAACCTTGCTTTTGGGCGTAAGTTTTGTCCTGTTTAAATCTGAATAGCATTGCTCTCCGTGTTTGGTCAATGTAGGAATAACCACACTCGCAATCGATTTTATAAATCCTAGCTTGTTAGTTAAAAAAAGTTTTTTAGTATGTGTAAATACAACCCGGATATTAAACTTACAGCGAATAGAAAAGGTTATGGGAGAAATATTAGAAATAAAAGGAATGCTATTAGATTCTTTACTTGAAGCAATTTCGTAGCACAACTTAGAGCAATTGAAGATACTGGAACGTCTTTTTACTGTATTCTCAATGACAGACGGAAGATATTCACGGTTTTATTCCAATTCTGCGTAAATGCGTGAGCTCCTTAGAGAGCCTTTGTTGAGAAAATGTCTCAATATCTTCATATTCACACCTTTTAACAAACTTAGTTTTTCTAAACTAAAAGGCCAGGTTCCAGAACTTGGTAACTGATGTCTATTAACCTAATTGCGCATGCGGCTATTCCTACATTGATGAAACACGGAAAGGACTGCCATTCAGACTTAAAACAAAATTTACGTCCAAAATAAAGAATTTGAATAATCGTCTATTTCAAAACGTTCATGAAAACACGGTCACGGGTTCCGTTTCGCCGACGCTAAAGCAATCACAGAGCTGACTCACCAATAGATCTTAATTATTTCTAAGCCTACCAAATCTTCCGCAATACCAATATATCTTCCAGAATACCAATGCAACATATTTTCCTCAATACCAATGTAATACTTCTGTGCAAAAGTAAATATTTTCCCTCTAGTTACAAACATCTCTTCTCCAACCTTTCAAATAGCTATTTCTTTCTCGATCTCCACAGAATAGATGACGACACATAACTGTAACACTTCAAGGCCCTAATTATTTTTAATTAAGTGACGAAGACTCAGTTTCGAAGAATTTTTAAAGAAGATAGACTGTCCCCTATCGAAACATTTGTAAAGAACGTCATTCCAGCTTAAAATAAATTGAATTTGTTTGAATTTCGATTTAAATCTAGCGTTACGTAGTGCATCGCTCATCTGTTCATACTTACATTATCGTTTCCCTGTTCCATGATTTAATGTAACGTTACCGGTAATTTTCTTGGATGACCATTTAATGCGTTGCAATATTATTCATGTAACATCACCACATGTTTTACATTAAATTTAGTGTTTTCTAATTAAAATTGTCATATATTTTTAACAACAAATGAATTCTATTTTTTCAGGCTCTATCACTTTCAATTTCAATTTATTTGAAAAAATTTATTTACGATGTTATTTAATAATAACTTTGTAAATTTCTAAATGTTTTCAATGGGAACCATATACTTTTATTAAATGATAATCTACTGATAAAAGCCTTAAATAACGCCAAAAATAACACAATTTAGGGCCATAGACCCGGGCTCTGTTGGCTCATCCACCAAAACATCAGTGTCTAGAACCATAGGCATAGCCAGAAAGTTCGTAAGTGGGGTTTAGGCTCAACAAGGAGGGGGTTACAGAGCTACAACTCATATATTCCTATGTTAAATATACAAAATTTCATTGCAATGGGGGTTACAACCCCCAAAACCCTTCTGGCTACGCCTATGCCTACGACTATATTCAGTATCTTCATACATATCCTTACATGTTTTGGTTACACAGAAATATTTTGTATATCGATTTTCAGTAGCCAGTTTGGGGTTTCTTATTGACATTGGTAATATAATCATGTTTGTAACCATTTTTAGAATACAACGAGGAACATACTTTTACAAACTTAAAGTGGTAAAACATTGAAACTGATTTTATTTCAAAAACCTCTGAATACGTAATTAGTATAACAAACACACATATATAAAGACGCATATATCCCACAATGAGTATGCTCTAAAAATATATAATTTGTGTATGACTGTGTATCCGTTTCTTCATATTTAAATCCTCACCAAACTTCTGCCCAAAGGCATATTTTTCTTTGACATTGTTTTCTTTCATTTATGCAAAGTGTGTTATTTATATGGAAATTTAGCACAACGTGGGTTGAAACGAGGCGTAAGTGGAAATTTTCTTGGTGAATTTTTAATCTAATCGATAGGGCAAACGGCTGGAGATGATTTTTTTTTCCGTTCACTTTTTAATTTTCCAAAGACTTTCTTAAACTTTTCGTTTTCTTTATACTTGGGGAATGGGAGCGGAGGACAATTTAATATCCGGTAACTTTAACCATTCAGTCATTTTTTTTTAAAACCTTCCTTTTTTTCATCTTCCCGAAAACATTTAATGAAAAGCTAATTTTGTCCGTGTGTTTGGTCCTTTATCTGTCGAGGATTTGAGATAGGAAAAAAAATGGGTGTTTTTTAGTTCTAGTTTGAACCTGAAATGAAACCCTGCATAACAAATTATCTATCTATTTCTCGGTAAGTATAAAATTGGTTCAAAGCGTCCTTGTGGACTTCAAATTTTTTTAATTTATTAATAATTACGGTACTAGAAAGTGCAGTTTTTAATTTTCAGTTATAGATATGGAATATATTAATATGTAAAATGCAAAAAAAAAATGAAATTCATTAATTTTTGTTTAAGAATCTAAAACCTGATATCCAAGTCTCCTTCATTTCGAAGTGTAGAGGAATTAATTTTTTCAGACATATTTCCTAACATATTGCATAATTGAATAAACAGCAAACGGAATAGCACCTTCTAGAAGAAGTAACTTTTTATTTTAAAATTATATTTTGACACAACCAATTTTTAAGTTAATCTACGTTATTCACGAAATTTATTTAGCTGAAAAATATTTTAGGAGTTGATTCTGTAAAATTTTATTTTTGCTCCTTTTCTGTTTAAATATATTCGACTGCAGCCTGCATTTTTTCCTAATATTAATTTACGTATAAATAACATATATTTACGAGGGCGAATCAGAAAGTCTTTGCCCCTATTTTTTATTAGCCAAAATAAGGTACATACAGGTAATTACAAATATACGTACTATTCTACGTACCTTACACTATTTTTCCACATAGTCCCCACACCGGTTCAGACATTTGTCCCATCGCAGCACTAAATTTGAGATGCCCCTGTGGTAGAATTCGTCCGGCTGACTGTGGAACCACCGTCGGACTGCTGTCTTGGCTTCATCGTTGCACGTGAATCGCTGTCCTGCCAGGAACTTCTTCAGCGGACCGAAAACGTGGAAATCACTAGGGGCGAGGTCCGGACTGTATGGTGGGTGGTCCAGACTCTCCCAGTGAAATGACCGGAGCTTGTCGGCGGTTCTGATTGCATACAGTCCGGACCTAGTGAATTCCAGACAGACCAACTCCTAATAAAATGCCTATTTTCCCACATTTAAACACATCTCATCAGTAAATGGAAAACCACGTGAAAAATTTATGTTGATCTTTTCGTAATTTGACGTGATGTTTGCAATTTTTGGGACAACAAACAATTCGATGTCACTTTTGAAACTGCGATCAGAGTTCTGGATTTGAACATGCAACTTACGTTTTATCGTAACAACTGCGTCGTTTGACCTTGAAATGCACACAGAAGTTATTTTCCTTTTAATTCCTAACATCTGAGCACAAGTTACAGAAATGAAATTACTTTGCGAACCGGAATCCGAAAGACATCTGCAAACATGCCTTGTACGCTTTTATCCTTTACGTATAAAGGCGCTGTTGGCAAAAACACAGACCTTTACTTTTCATTAAAACTCGAAAGCGAAGTTGCGAATGAAGTTGGAAGCGAAGTCCCATTTCTTATTAACTGGTTTTCAACCTGTGGTGGCTGAACTTTCATAGCGTTTGCATTCACTTTCGGCAAACGAGTTTCCGAACTTAAAACATTAATGTTACTATGTAACAAACCATGATATTTCTTTTGACAAAAACTGCAAAACTTTGCTTTTCGTTCACTTGCTCTATGGTCACTCTTGTATAAATAATTGAAATATAAATAATATTTTTTCGCAAACTTAAGCCTTTCGTTTACGTTTATGAAAATTCGGACATTTATATATTGAATGTTTCTCGTTTCAGACTATACAGCCTTTAAAAGTTAAAGTAGAATTAACAATAAAATTCATTGTTCAACTAATTATACCCTCTTTGTTTGATTTCTTCTGTAAGAATTGACTTCCCTGAACGCTTTCTAAGATTTGACATATTTTATGCAAAAACATAATAAATTCTTCCCAATCTGGTAATTCATTACGCTTAATTGGTATCTGAAATAATTCAGATTCTTTGTCCAATTTTCCAAATGTTAAATAAAATAACTTTTATAAATGTTAAATAAAATAACTTTTATAGATGTTAAATAAAATAACTTTTATAGATGTTAAATAAAATAACTTTTATAGATGTTAAATAAAATAACTTTTATAGATGTTAAATAAAATAACTTTTATAGATGTTAAATAAAATAACTTTTATAAATGTTAAATAAAATAACTTTATAAATGTTAAATAAAATAATAAAATAACTTTTATAAATGTTAAATAAAATAACTTTTATAAATGTTAAATAAAATAACTTCTGTTAAGTTACTTAACTCTAATTCCATCATTTTAACGCCCCATTTTTTACTTATAACTTACTTCATAACTTGTCTACAAAAATTTCTTAATTCTGCAGCAGGCTCTCGCGATAATTCCTCGTTCCTTAATAACGCATTAATATGAGTATCTACAATAGCTTTTTTATTCTCTTAGCGCTCTTCAAGAGCGTTGAATAACGAATCATAAGGCCATCAACTGTTTCTATTTACTTAGGGCTTCCACGTAAATATGCTCGTAAATAGTACAGCTTTTGACTGTCCGTTAATTGAGTATTCGAAGAAATTATACTCGGAAACTAAACTTCCAACATAAACCAACCGTCACATTAACAAAACATTGCGACAAAGGAATTCCCGTCAATGTCATGTTGTCTTTATCAAGACTACTGTCCATGAAAGTTGCGTTCTTTACCTTATAAATAATACGATTTATAGTTGCCTCTAATACATCGATACTTGACTCGATATATCCCAGCACTTCTTCGACTTCATACAATTCTACATCCGTGGCCTTTTCATTAAAAGATAGCTTTAACTCTTCCAAATAGCATTGAAAGCCCTTTACTTTTCCAACTTCGAGGTTAATTCGAATGCATACATTTCTTCTACATTCACTTTCTGCATGAAAGTTTCCACTTTAGTAGTTTTATCCTTCAAACTTAAGTCCCGACTATTTAACGCTACTAATCCACTCATATTCATGTGGGTCTATTCCCAGGTTTCGGCACCAAAATTTACAACTACTAAACTGGCTTCCAAAAACTATATATACTATTTTCGTAAAACATGGGAACATTGCTTTAATCGCACATGAAAAATTAATTACAACATTGATTGTCCCTATGTCAGTGGCGGAATTAACAGAAAAATGTCCATTTGACGTACTGCTCTATACAAACAGAACTGATTAACTTCCTGACTGACAATTCACGTTGTCCCTTACAGCGGCTGCCTTTCTTTAAATATCTACAACATCATGCAAGCGGTGATTGGTCCAGTTGTGTGTATATCTTCGCATATTTTATAATTGCTATGGCTGGTAGTAACAGTGGTCTTTATTTTGGTGATAGGTCAATACTTTTTTGTGATATTCGCCAAAGACGTCCAACCAATGAGGAAGCTGTTTGCATCTGTTAACACCTTCGAGGGTTAGTTTAAGACGAATTACAGAAAACTTGTTTCTGCAGAGGTGTGTTGTAAAGCACTGGGCAATTTAAGTGGTAATTTAATTTCAAAATCGATGCGCACGTGCAGGCTTTTTTCAGCCAATTGATTAAAGTTTACTCAGATGGAACGGTTGGCTTTGTTAGACGGTTACAGTACTAAAATCCGTAGTCTCGGCGTAAAATCCATCCTAGGGGCTGAAAAAATTTTGGGCGTTCATTTCGATTTTGCAATTTAATTACCAATTAAACTGCTTAATGCTTTACACCCCACCCATGCAGAAATAAGTTACCTGTAATTAGTCTTAAACTAGCCTGCGTAGGTGGTAATACAGGTAGATAGATGCAACTTTCTCATTGGGTGGACCTTTTGGCGAATATTATAAAAAGTACTGACTTGTCACCAAAATACAGTCCACTTTTATTCTCAAAATTTTCCCAGAAATACCGCTATGTGATTATTATCAGAGGGTTACTGAATTCCCTGTATATTATATGTATTATATTAATTACATATATATATTAATGTGCATTATATGTATAAAGATGTTAACAATTATTAGTAGAATATTTCAATGTTTCCATGTGGAAATAAAAAAGCATTCATAACATTTGAAATCAAATTCTTTTTATAAAAATAATTGCAACTGAAAATAGTTGCAGCGACCCCCAGGTTGGGAACCGCTGATCATAACAGATGATGACAATGGTAATACCCTGTACTTTTAAACATATATTATAACTTTAGGTGGATGAAAGAAACTATCACGGGTACTTTGCCTATATTAGAAGATGGACGAGTATATGTACTTCCAGGCGGTACACTTCATATCCGTTCTGTCCGCTTATCAGATGGTGGAAAATACCAGTGCCTAGTAAAAAATAACATGGGAGAGAAAAGAACGGATACCTTGCTCTTGGTAACAGGTACGAAAACTTTGTACACTACAATAAAAACTTTATTTATAATATGGCATTGAAATGCACTAACACCACCAATACTTTCTGTTAAGCTCCATTGAAAGTAATGGTGATTCCAACTGAGCAAACGTTAAACA
Source organism: Dysdera silvatica (assembly GCA_006491805.2). Taxonomy (NCBI): domain Eukaryota; kingdom Metazoa; phylum Arthropoda; class Arachnida; order Araneae; family Dysderidae; genus Dysdera; species Dysdera silvatica. The sequence continues at coordinate 97,193,388 of QLNU02015003.1, forward strand.
TTGGAGAAGCTGCCGTCTTGAACTGTTCGGTCAGCGGTCATCCAGTGCACACTGTGATATGGAAAAAAGATGGCCGACCCCTTAACTCAAACGCCAGAGTGCAACTCATGTCCAGGGATGTGGTTCATGTAACTTCTGTAAGACGTGAAGACAAGGGCATGTATCAGTGTTTTGCGTGGAATGATGGAGATGGCGCACAAGCGACCGCCGAACTAAGAATCGGAGGTAAAGTTTGGAATTTGCAAAATTCTTCACAAAGGCGCTTCATATATACGTTGTATATTCAAAAAGTGAAGAGTTTTAAGGGATGTATAGGATGATTAAAAACAAATGGAACAAACTTAAAGGGGTGGTAAATAACGTCAAATAAGCCATGTTTGACGAAATTCCCATGTCCGTAAAGGAGACAGTTTGGCTGTAGAATGTAACTGTTCCTTACCTCCATTTCGTTGCTAAAACAATTAAGGCAATAAAAAAGATTTAAGGCGCAACTTAAGTGATTGACTTAATAATAGAGAAGAAATAAAAAATCAAGAATTCCCTTTTCTGATCCTGATTTGTGTAACCATGTATTGAAAATATTCATAAAATTGCCTTTTCTACCACACTGGTAAAGAGTTGTGAACTGCTAAGCATGTGCAACAGGTGAAGGACATCAAAATAAACAATTTTTGTTCAGTGAATTTTTTTCCTAAAATTAGCCGTTCGGGCACTACAGTGAATTTAGTATTTGTTACAGATACAGAATTTATTTCATCTGTAAAAATTACCCAAGTAGCGTCCATGTATTTCGCTTTGACATTTGTTGTTTTATATTAATGATAAAGTTGGGGCTACTACATCACTAACGCAAGTAAAGCAGTCCAAAAAACAAGTTGAAACGTGTTGGTTCATTGTCCGGTTTTCTGTGATAAGAAACCACTATCTGTAAGTGGGAGCAGTCAAGTGCTCTCACCACGAGCGACGATAGCACGAGGTGAGTTAATTATTAAAAATCCGCAAAGCACAATGTTCACCTTGCTGCAGGTGTTCCATGAGCCCACTAAGATGCAAAACCGAACGTGGCCTGTCCCTTTTTGAGTAGATCAGGCATTGAAGTCGGTACCTTGATGGTTCGATCAATGATGCTATTGGATTGTTCTCCTGTTCTCCAAAGAAGGTAAAACATTAGTCGAGCGTTGCGCATTGAAGAAGTTCGACTTTTAAATCTTTGTGTATGTTTGAGTTTCAAACGAAACAAGGAGCTCCACACATTGTTCGTAAACATTTATTTTGAATTATTTGTAGTGTTCTCATTTTATCTGGACCGAGAAAGGTGAAGACAGCACAACAGTAAAGAAGAATTGACCTAATTGAAGATTTATATACCAGAATTTTTGTTGGAAGGCTCATTTTGGATTTAGGTCCTAAAACTGGTAACAGTGTGGAGAAGGCAGCACGAGCTTTGTTTTTATTGGTTTCAAAATACCTTTTGAAACTAAGTTTTTCGTCTAGCATCATCCCCAAATACTTTGCTGCGTTTTTATTAG
>QLNU02015003.1:97195016-97212087 GCA_006491805.2 Dysdera silvatica
CTTACGTTTTATATTTTTTATTGCCGTAATCGCCTACGTAGCAATGATATGGAAATAAATAATAGTTTTTTTACTCCATAACGAATCTCGTTTATTTGCGGACATGATTTCGTTAAATGTGGCTTATTTGACGTCCTTCACAATCCCTTCCGGTTTGTTCCATTAGTTCTAAATTACCCTATAGTTCTCATTGCATTAAGAAATGCTTTTCGGTACAATATGTATAATTTGTTACGAGCGATTATAATTTATGGTATACTTTCGGTGATTTAAGAACCAGTGTGCGTAATTGTAAGGAATCTATGGTATATTTCAAAAATTAACAAATTTAATTAGTATTATTTTTATACTTATTGTAATGCTTACAAAATAAATTTTACATATTGTTTTTGTAATAATTTTGTCACTTTTCGAATGTTGTGAATAAAAGTAATATCCTTTTTAGTACTTTATTACGAATTTAAATATTTCGGTATTATTTGTAACATTTTATTTTGCATTGGAAATAGTATTTAAATCATATTTTTATGAATTAGGGTACGTATTCAAATTGAGCATCCAGGTAGGATTTACTGCGGCTTAAAATATGAAAATCACTGACTTACCTAAAACGTATAACTATTACATTTAACTTCAGATGTAAGCGTTATTTATTTACTAAATCTTCTCTGTAGCTTTTGCATCATTCATCCTTACCTTTACTCAATATTAGAAGTACGTTGCTGAAAAGATTGCGTGGATCTATTTTGTAGATGTACCACCCTACTTGTTGTCTGCATTTCCTGACGTAGCTGTATATCCCGGTGAGTTTGTGTCTCTCAAGTGTGTCTCGTCCGGAAATTCCGTCCCTCGAGTTACGTGGACTATAGACGGGTCACCAGTTGGTACATATCAAGGCACCCAACGGAGAGTACAACTAAGTGATGTGATATCAGCACAGGGTCATGTGTCCAGTTACCTCAATATCACCGAAACTCGTACTGATGATAGTGGCGAGTACCGCTGCGATGTAACCAACGATGTTGGAACAGCCTGGCATGCAGCACGCCTGAACGTTTACGGTCCACTTTTTGTGCGACCTTTTAAGAATTTTTCTGCTGTATCTGGTCAAGAACTTCTACTAAAGTGCCCGGTTGGCGGTTATCCTATACAGAATATAGCATGGCAGAAAGGTACGTATTATTTTTAATAATAAATTTAGAGACAGTTTTCAGTTAAGTTGAGACATTAAACAGTGTATATGTTGGCGCTATTCTAAACCCGAATCCGCAGATTTTGTTATTTATGTTCGCGAGCATTTCCGTGATAGTTTACCGCTATTCAATGATACCAGTAGTTACCATTATTCGGTGATACTATTAGTTACCACTATTCCGTGATACTACTAATTACCAACATTCAGTGACACTATTAGTTGAAACTATTCAGTGATACTATTAGTTACCACTATTCAGTGGTACTATTAGTTACCACTATTCAGTGGTACTATTAGTTACCATTATTCAGTGGTACTATTAGTTACTACTATTCAGTGATACTATTAGTTACCACTATTCAGTTTACCATAGTCAGTTCTTGTTAGGATAAAACGTGAAAGTACTGTCAATTAGAGGTGAGTCAAACCATTCAAAGACCGAGTTATTGAACATGTCTTCTCGTTCAGGGTGGATGGGCAAAATTCTTCATAGATTCCTCTAGCAAACGATTCGGTACCACTGTACCGTCAACTTATGTGGTAGTAAATTTTGAATGGGCTTTCGTCTGTCTATGTTGATGCATACAAGGAACAAACGTTCCAATTCCACTTTTTTCCGAATCAGAGTTTTATAGATTTGTGAGTGTTTTTGGCATGGTGTCCATGGTAGGGTATAAAAACAATTTAGCATTTATTTCCTAAATTTACGAATTAATCAAAATTCTTGAAGCTGCACTGGCGATTGTATGCTTAGGATATTCGAGGGGGATCGAAATACAGAAGTACTTGAGGCAGAAAAGCATTTGGATAGGTAACTAAATTGAATAGCAATGGGTTTGTATAGTGTAAGAGCTAGTTTTATTTATTCTTTATTTGTTGTTCTCCGTACGATCGCTTTGACATTATCTGACCACACGATGGAAGGTTCCAAAAAAATATCGAAATCATATAAGAGGCATGAGACCTCACAACATTCAAAAATTATAAATCACACAAGCAAAACTAAAGATATGAGCTTGAAATCTCAAACTGATTAAAAATAACAAATTGCAAAAGTAATGTTAACGACAGATAACAGAATTTATCAAGTGGCTGGTAAGAGGCCATGGGAGAGCGAGGAAATGTCTTCGGATTAGAAGGGTAGGACTATCGGAAAAATATAGTTCAATAGTATACAAACAACCAGCTTAAAATGTATAGGGCGACCAGATTCATACACTGCTTTTCAAAACCGATATGAATCCCTAGTCATTCAGGAATAAACAAAACAAAGAATTTACTAAACACATACGAAGTACCTTGTTGTGACAACTTTCATAGTTATTACTTATATTCAGCAGTAAAATAAATACTTGCTTCCAAATATAAGACAATTTAGTTTTCACTGAAACATGGTGTTACAAATTGATATGAACTCGCTATGAAATTGAGCCTTGGTCGTTTTAATTCTAATAGCGAGCAAAAGGTTTTCCCTTTTGCTTATGAAACGTGCAGTACGAAAATTCTATCAGCTACATAAGAAGGCTTTCTATGCGGGTTGACTGATAAAGATCATATATGTGTGGTAGCCCGGAAAAACACATTAAGTGAGGTAGAAAAGGGAAAGAGTGAAGATTTAAACTACAGCGATAATTCGGCAAGGTCAACTGTTTAGAAATTAGGTCCATGTCCCGATGCAATTTTAAATCTTGGGGGGACTGAAATGCGATTATGGCAAAAAAAATTTTTCAACATATAAAAATCTGTATAAAACTGTGTCCAACGCAGAAAAAGCCGTTGCAAAATGATTATGTAGCATAAAGATATTACTAGGCAACTAGTAAGGGACTCACATATGTGTGGAAAGCTACACTGTGTAGGCTTGTTAGTATATGTGAAATGAACATTGCAAACTCGTATGGCAGAATCATAAGCAAAATAGATTGAACTGGACCAAATATAATATGTTGGAAATCAGGGCAGGAAAGTGTAAATGTTCGTGATTAGAAAGAAAACTAATCTAGAGGATACAATGTAGGGAATTACTAGCCGCATGATCTCCATAAAGGTCATGAGATATTTTCAAAAAGAAAATAAAGTAGTGGATCACTTATGTTTTGGGCTAGTTTAGGAGTCAACTAAAATTAACATATCGTTTTGAACAAGAAAGTTGAGAGTTACAGACTACAAGAATCTCCTAGAAGACAATTTGAAATCTTGTGCTGAATACATTGTTAGACCTAATTGGGTATTACAATAAGATAATGCAATTGTTCAGTCTGCAAACGCCATATAGGAATTAATTTTAGATATGGTTTGTATGTGGGAGAACGGCAAGTCTTTACTTCTGCTTTAAATCCTATGAAAAATACGTGAAGCTTGCTTGTTAAAGTTGTTTATAAATGTGTTAAGCACTGTAAAGCTGTTGTTAAATTAATGGTCGAAATAACATCCGAATGGGATAAATAATCTGTTACAGAAGTTATTAAATTCCATGCCATTATCTGATTTTACATTAATTAAAAGTATGGTGCATATAACAGCTATATCAACTTATATTTCTATATAATTTTCAACATTATATTTTAGAAAATTAACATTTACTTGTAAATATTAACGTTTTACTCATATTTAAGTATTTATATTAGTTTTGTTGCCGAATAAAAGATATATAAAATTTATCATTGGAAGGTGGATTATAAATTTATTATGTGGCTTATTGTTGCATAAGCCTTGGTTTATTTCAGTTTAAACTGTGGTGTACAGAGGGAAGGTTTGAAGCTCTATATTTATAAATAGATAAACAATGACTATAATTATTAATATGGCACATATTAAGTTCCGCAATTTCGTATATAAAATACGTTTGCTTTTTTCCCTAACACCTTTTCATTTTTGAAAAATTTCATTTGGATTTCAATTGGTGTTTAGGGGGAATCAACTTGCCACTGGATCATCGTCAGAAGGTCAGTTCTTCTGGAGTTTTAACCGTTCAGAATGTGCAGAGAGCAGCCGATCAAGGAGAATATACTTGCATTGCAAAAAGTCCAGATGGCCAAAGGGCATCTGGATCAACGTACGTTTCCCTCGTTGGTAAGATTCGTTTCATTTATAAAATTACACCATACTTGTTAATGTTGTAGTCCTAAAAAAAAGTAGCCTAGCGCTCTCCTAATTCAGGGTTAGATCCACAGGGGTGGGGGATCAGGGAACCCCCTAACCAGTCAATAGCCCATTAATCTGATGGGGGCAGAAATTTTCATTTTGTATGGGCTGTTCAGCTGGTATCGCAAGTCCCCCTCCCCAAATGCCCCTCTGGATCCGACACTGCCTACAGCATATAGCTTCGGGTCATATAAGCATAAAATAATAATAATGTGATACAAATGCATGTGTCCAAGCTGAACCAACCTAGGAGTGATCGCTGAAGTGAGCTAATTAAATAAAGAAAACAATTGAACAAGATAGCCAAAATTCCACCTTTTCGCCCTTGTCGCCTCCGTTATGTTAACCAACACATTGTGGCTTTTTCTACTTTCAAACACAGTTTATGATATGTGTTCCAAGCTGTAATTTCATTTTAATTCCCACGATTCTTAGTTGATTTATTCAAAATTTTAGGGTCATTGCTCTAAAAAATTTTTTTTCTTAATAAAATTGTAGAGCCGCATATTTTTTATTTACAACTTGAACAGAATTTTGTTTGTAGAATGTATGATTTCCTAAAACTTTGCCATAGCGCCGCCAGCCCTTCAAAATATATGCCTTAGAGCTGCCAGGCTGCGCTAGGCATCGACTGCACCCCTGGTGTTTGTTAATGTTTTATTTAACCAGAACTATATGTTGAATGGCCCATCGGTGGTATCGTATTTGCCTAGGGTACCGTTATGCTGGATTCGACGTCCTACTTGTGCTGGGAAGAAACATGCAAGAACGGACTAATTACCCACCGTAGTTCGGAGGTAGCTTCCCTATGACTTATTTGGTTTTGATTTCCAGGAAAACTGCAGATTCTGGCGTGTGTGTATATATATATATAAATTCTACAGCTTCAGACTTTGATATATAATGCATATATATTTATGGTCACAAAGTGCAGTTTTCCGAAATTTTTGTGTTTGCTCACAGTATTTCTGCTATAAATTTCAGATTTTCGGATTATCCGGGAATTCAAATATATTCACGGAAATCATACCATGTATAACACCAAAAACTCGAGCGTATATTGTGTGTGTATGTATATTTAAAACAAAAATTCATGTAAGCGCCAGGTACACACATATTCAAATATTCATAAATCTTTTTTATTTTCTGCTTAAAACTTTCATTTAATAGCAACTGTAATAGAGAATGCCAGAGAAAAAAGATTTGAATGGTGGAAAAATTTGCAGAGAAGAAAAGAGGAAAATTTTAACAAAAAGTAAGGAAAAGAAAAAACCAAGTGGGAAATAGCAAAACTGATGTTAAAAATGGAAGCAGATAACCTTAACACATGGTGACCTTTGTTTTACGCTCAACGAATACCTAGACTGGAAACAATGGACCTGTTTGTGTCACGTCGCTGAGCCCAACAAGGGAAATGCTAATGCTGAATTCTATTTTTTATTAAGTTCAGACGATCGTAATATGTGAAACCGTACAATTTTGGCTCTAACAATTTATACTATGCCAACTTTAACCTATAAAACCATACCGATAAATGTAATAGTAGAAACTATATATGATATAGTCTGTTGATATAGTCCGTTCGCGGAAAATTGGCGGCCAGGTCCCGTTAGCTAATATAGCAGACGGGTTGTTCCATTGCAGTAGAGGGAAGGGAGTCTTGGCGTCAATGGTTTTTCGCGCGCGAAAAACTATTTACGCTAGGGACCTGGCCACCAATTTTCCTCAAACAGACTATATATGCAATGGCGGTGCTAAGCTAGGGCCATGGTGACCTTGGCTATGTCACGGGTGCCGCTGGCGGCGCCCGTGCATATAGGTAGGAGATTGTGCCCCCAAAATCCTTTCACCTAAAACTACCACAAGATGTGTGTAAAGAAAGTTACCCATATTTCACCTTTCGCTTTTTTTAATCATTGTTTTCTTTGTAGTTGCTCCTGTTATTGAGTCTCAAATTTTTCCTGAAACTATTACTGCCAATGAAGGTTCACGAACAAAGATTATGTGCAGCGTTCCTGTGGGTGACCCACCAATTTCTCTGAGATGGTTAAAAAATAATATCCCGTTTACAGGATCGGGAAAAATCACTATTCAAAGAATGGAGGACTCGTCTATTATGTTGTTCCGTAAAATAAAATCCTCAGATAGAGGTAAATATACTTGCATCGCCTCCAATTCTGCAGCGTCTTCAAACTTAACAACCAATCTCATAGTAAATGGTAAGTTCTGGTTTGAATCATGAGATTTTCACCATTTGATTAATTATATGTAAATTACAGATCCGAAATGTACTTACTTGTATTTACGAAGCGTGCAATTGTAATAATAAAATTTCACTGCTAAATGATACAGAAAGAAAACTATGGTAACTTCGGCTTCTTTTCACTCTTTCTTATTGCACGCAACGCATAAGCAATCGCAGCACGTGCAGGAGATACCCATCTTGCTAAAGAAAGAGTTATGTCTTTCCTATCCAAGAACATTCTAAGCCCGTAGATACGCTTATATATATATTCTTTAGAATTTAAGGCGGAATAGACAACTTTTTGCAGAGAATTTGCACACGGCTATGCCAGGTTTAATCCTAAGATCAACAAACTGTGCCCCAGATGTTTCATTCCTATCCCAGAATCTAATTTTCATACTGGCATACGGAAAAGACAACAATCACAAATTGAATTTAGTTGGGTTCAAGCTTTAGAAAAACCCTTCTCTCGTTTGAAAATTCGGAATTGTTTACCACTGTTGTACTTAACATAATAAAAGTGACTCTTGGCAGAATGTTAAAGGTGGTGTTGTGGCTGATCGTTCTGTAATTAATTAGCGTGCAAGATTCATGGAGGTTAAGTGGATTATGCTGTATTGTTGACAAGACCCATTTTGCCTGAAATTCGTTTCTTTCAGTTCCTCCTTCGTGGATATCGGAACCCACCAACACATCGGTGATTTTGGGACATAGTGTTTGGCTAAATTGCTCTGCTGATGGTTATCCCATTCCAAGTATCATTTGGAGAAAAGCAAGAGGTAATATACAAACAAAATGAATATTACATAAACTAGCATAAAATATGTGTAAATTATTCTTAACCTTATGAAATAGACCAAATCCTTTGACTAATTCTTTATTTTATGAGTATTATTTACAAAACTACTTTAGATTGTGATTGGTGCAAAGTCACTATCGCTCGTATGGAAATTTTAGAGACATGAGGTCAATAGGAAGCAAAAGATACGCAGCTATTTATGCAAATGAACCAATAAGATCTCGTTTCTTCATTTTACATTAACAATTCCTTATAAAAACGCAGAACATGAAAACAAGCTTATGTAAAATACAATATTTATTTCAACAACAAAAATTGATTTATCCGTAAATTGCAAATATAAAGTGAATACGTTTTCTGCTTATGTTTTTGTTAATGTTAATTCGGAAGCAGCAGACCTATGGTTTAGAAGCATATTTGTCTAGATAAAATCTTTTATTAAAACCGAAACTGTGTTGCATACATAGGAGCATGTAACCATCTACACGAATGTAAGTGGGGCATCCACCTATCTAATTTGTAACATAAAGATAATGCAGTAGCTCGTTTCGGTTGACTTCAAATTTTTGTACTGGTGATGTTTGGGGATAGTGGATAATAAAATAGTGCCTATTTGAAAGACTTCTACTGAAAAAATTCCCCGATTAAATGTTATTTTTTGGTTTTGTGATTTTCTGTAATTCTGGTATCAGGCAAAGCTAACGGCTATCAACTCTTTTGACTGCATTCTATATATCCAAAAGCTAAGTTATATAGCTATTTTAAACTTAATAAAATTTCTGTGGAAGACGAATGAAGTTTCTGGAAACGTTCCTACCTTACAACGCAAAATAAAGTACAGTGTTACTTTCCAATGGAGAATATTCGCGGGACAGGACGTTTTGTTCTTTAAATAGAGATGTTCCTTTTACAGAAGTACATGTGTTGATACTTAGGCTACATATCATGGGGACCAGAAGATTTGTCCCTTAAATGGAGGTATCCCGTATGGAAAGTAGCACTATATTTCTAGATCTACATCTTAAGCAACGTTTATATACCTTTAAATACAAAGAACCTTTGGTTAATTAAAAAATAAATTTAACCAATTTAATTTTAATTCAGTTTTAAAACAACAAGGAACAACTTATTTGTCCTATCTTGCTCCAGTCTTAATACAGAAATATTTTAAGGATATGATAAATAGCTTGGCATTATAAATGAATAGCGGGAACTCCAGCGCATCGGAACTGCGCATTCAGCAGGTGTATATAAGGAGCGATTCTCAATATGTGGTCAAAATTTCTGTTGCATTTTGACTGCGGATATCTTACGTCGACTGTAACAATGCCTCGCCGAAAGATTCGTGCTCATTACGAGCATATGTCAGAGTTTGAAAGAGGTCGTGCTATCGGATTGAAAGAGGCTGGTTGGACGAATCGAAGAATCGCTGGACATGTGGGTCGAAGCGATGCGGCGATTGGACGGTGCTGGCAAGAGTGGGTCAACAACGGCAGATGTCAGCGTCGGGACGGCAGCGGTCGACCTAGGGCCACAACAGAACGGGAAGACAGAGCGATTGTCAGAGCAGCTGTCACAGCACCGGATTCGTCGTTATCAACTATCCAACGTGTGGCCCGCACACATGTGTCCAACATGACCCTCTGCAGACGACTGAGAGAGCGGAATTTACGCTCGCGCCGACCGTTACGCCGCTTACCTCTCACGCCTTTACACCGTCAAGTCCGATTACAGTGGTGCCGGGCTCGATCAACTTGGAACTGCGCTGACTGGGGACGTATAGTCTTTAGTGACGAGTCCCGTTTCCAACTGTGTCCTGACGACAACCGCAGACGTGTCTGGAGACGTCCAGGGCAGCGTGGGGATCCTGCCCTTACTATCGCACGCCACACATGCCCACAACAGGGCGTTATGGTCCGGGGTGCCATCTCCTTTGATAGCCGGACCCCTTTGGTGGTCATTTCTGGCACACTTACAGCACAGCGGTACGTAGACGACATTCTACGACCGGTTGTGTTACCGTTCCTTTTGCGACACCCTGGACTTACGTTTCAACAAGACAATGCCCGGCCGCACACGGCACGTGTTGCTATGAATTGTCTTCAAGCTTGCCCAACACTTCCTTGGCAAGCTAGGTCTCCTGATCTCTCTCCCATAGAGCACATTTGGGACGCTATGGGAAGGCGATTGCAACCATCCCGGAATGTTGACGATTTAGCCCGACAGTTGGAGACAATTTGGCAAGAAATTCCGCAGGACACCATCCGGGATCTTTATCAGTCTATGCCACGCCGGGTGACAGCTTGCATCCAGGCCAGAGGTGGACCAACGCCTTATTGACTTCCTCCCTTTGTAACGGTCAAACTCTGCAATAAATCATTCAATTATTCTGAAATTTTAATCGTTTCTTTTTCTATGTATGTTCTTCACATCCACCAATTTTTATCGCAATCGGACAACTCCTTCTTGGTGCGTCGATTTTTTTTTGTTATAGAGTGTACTTCTCTTCGATGTATTGGGTTGGCCGCACATTTTCCCTTGATTGTTTCGTAGGATGATTCTTGTAGCACTTTCCTTTATCTGCATTTGAAAATTTTTGCTGAGTTGTATTGTGTGAATTGTTACAGCGCCCTGCTTTTAAAAAATTTATCAGACGGTCTTTATTATGATGAATTAAATAATTTATTAATATTCACTGATCAACCGAAAAAATTTTGTCCTGCCCAATGTTTTGTTTTGGAAAAGTAAATATGAATATTTATGTCCCGTGCGTAGGAAAAGTAGTCTTTTATAAAATGAAGCTATCTAGTAAAGAAAAAGAGAGAAGGTCATTCTAAAAACTTGGACAGCAAGAATTTAAATATTTTAATATAGGAAACCTTCCAAATACGGCATACTCGAATTTGGAACTGATTGAAAATATCATCGGAATAATGGAATTCATGATTAATAAAAATAAATCAGCTGATATTGGAAGCTCAGAAACAAATTTATTATAAAAACTAAATAAATAAGGCGTTATGGAAAATTTATTGCTTCACCAATCATTCCACAACAATCAATACACATCTATTGAGAGAGAGCTTTTATTACTTGCGTATGTTTTTCAAAAAACGAATTTCCTGTTGAACATTGACAGTAATTCCAACCTTGTTATGGATTATTGTGTCCTCAGAAAGAACACAATCGAGTTTTTTGTATGTTGAACGCAATGTATAAGAAAGTTGTCGAGTGTTTCCCCTCTGCCTTTCAGTTTTTTAAGTTACAAGAAAACTGATAAGTCTTCGATAATAAACGATTCATCTACTGCTAGGGGATATCGTTTAATTAGAAAAGAGTGTTTTCCTAAATGATCCATCATATTTGGAACAAAGGATTTGGAGTTCAGAGAGAAAGGGTGATTCATAGCGGGATGCGTACCCAGTCCAAGAAATTGGATCGCATCCAGTGAACCGAACTTGACTTTAAGTTTGGACTTCAGCCAGTAATTGCTTTGTGAGTCGAGCTCAAGAAATCAGTTTCAAGATTTCCAGCGTCGAAAGTGAAACTGCACTGAAACCGTATGTCCCCGTTTCAGAAGACATTTAACAAGAAAAAGACCACCGAACGCATATTCCATTATTGCGTCCGTTCCGCTCCGAAACGCTTTAACCAATTTGTTTAGATTTTTGTGCCAAAAGTGAGAATAAACTATATTTTCGAATAAAGCGCCTCCGAAATTCATAAACAGCCTACAAACGTTTTTTGCCTGGTAGTAAATTTTTCTTTTATTTTGCGAAGCTTTCAGTCTGGAAAAAGCAAAGTTCACACTGCCTTGCATTTAGATTTTCCACACTTTCGTTTAACATTAAAATGCCATTTCGATAAGAATTTAGGAGCCACATGTTTCCAAATATGATAAAAAAAATTGCTTATTTTAATATCTACTTCCTTTGCTTGTCTTTAAATAAATAAATTCAAATTATTTCCAAGCTTCTGTTTAAAAGTTTGAAGTTTGAACATACTTTCAGTTTTTTAAGTATTGGATGATGTTGGAACTGCAAGAACCATTGCAAAAAGTATCATCTGAATACAGTTGAGAACAATAACACGTACTTCATAGTATACGTAAAAATGAGGTACGCATAGGATATGCAGAAAAACTAAAGTAGAAATAGAAATCAAGAAAAGTAAAGGAGAAAAGTAAAGGTCAAGAGAATGTCGACATGGACCTGATTTTATTTCAGATCTATTTCAATTTTATTGAAATTAATAAATCAGAGATCACATCCGGAGATCATATTTAGCGAAATTTATTATTAAAGAAAGATATTTCGCGTGTGTAGTGTAATTCTCAGTGTAAAACTCAAATGCGTATTCAAAATTAAATGCAGGTTCTTATTTAAAGTTAAGTGCAAGTACTTATATTTCAAAACGAATTCAAGCACTTATACTTAAATTTAAATGCAAATACTTACATTTTATGTTGAATGCAAGCACTTACATTCCAAGTTGGTGCAGACAATTATTTGCAGTTGAATGCGGGTAATTCTGTATATTAGTAGCATCTGAATGAAATTTATTTGTGAATACAGTCAAACCTCGTTAAGACGAACACGCTTAAGACGAATTACTTTTAATACGAACCGTTTTCTGAAGTCCTTTCAGATCGTATAGCATGGTATTACTGTTGATACGAACAGATTTTCTCCCCCCCTGGTGTTCGTCTTAACAAGGTTCGACTGTACACCATAATTAAGAATTCATGTTCAGTTTTGCGTCCCTCTACTTATGACCCAAAAAACAGTCCTGAAATTTGAAACGAATAATAAATGCTGAGAGCTGTTTCTGAACAGTTATTTTTATTATAATTAGCTTTATTAATAATATATACAGCTTATTATAATTCTTTTATATATAGAATGTCCTGTCAAGACCGCATAGACTCTGCCCAGCGCGATTCCTTACAAAATTCTAAGCAAAAATGTTAATGCGAAAATGCTAAGAAATCCATGTTTCTTGATTTATGAATGTTTGAAACCCAGCCGATGGGAGCAAAATTTGCCCACCGTTTTCTTGGCGAGAACCACTTACAAAATAAAACACTAAGCCCTGTCTATTATAATAGAAATCGAGAACTTCACTAGGCTTCGAAATGATTTCCCTTTTTCAAGCAGAACCCACTTTGTCGAGGAAACTGGAATTGTAACGAGAACTATTACGTAGTTTAACGTAAAGTTACCATAGTTGGCAATTTTTCTGACTAAAAATGATCTTGTTTTGAAAACCTTTTGTTTATTTATTGCACACAAATAAATTATACGTCTTTTGTACTAATATGCAGCATCATCTAAAATATAATTTTCGCTATGATTAGTCACAACATCATAAAATACTTCCCTTTCGTCATTCTTTATTTTGTACATTCCAAAAATTAAGAATCACAATCGGCGGTTATTACAATATTGTGGTTTTACAAATAACTTAATAATTTATACTACGTTATGTCAATAGACATGTCTTAATAATACCGCATGATCAGATGCTACGATAGATAAAACATGCTGAAAGAGGAATTTATGTGATTTTAAAGTGTTTGAATAAGTTCGCGTATTTTATGTCTCCAAGCTCTTCTAAGGGTTTTCTGCGATGGAACCGAAAGCGTAATTTGACTTTGGACACACAATACACATATTTAATCAAACATTTTAAAAGTCGATCCCAGTCCAGAGGAGTCGAAGAGAGGGTCCCTACTTAATTACTCGAGTACGCAGGGCCAACTCTATATATTATGACGCTTAGGGCGAACAAATGTTTTGCCGCCCTTTAAAAGGCTCCATTTCTTAAAATAATCCCATTTTACTGCCCCTAAAAATCTGCCACTCAGGGCGAAACCCCGGTTCGCGCTCCACTTTAGATCCGGCCTTATAGTACATACATTAGATCAAAAATAGTTCTTCACTCTGGAAAGTTTGCTTATCTCTGCCTTATTTGTTAAAAGTTGTTTATCATTACAATAGTTTTTACCAAAAATAATTATATTTTTACAATCAATACGAATTTAAACGTTAAATCAATTTATCCGATATATTTTAAATTAATGTAAAATATTAATTGGTGTTCTATCGGCGGCCCGTAAATGATAATATTTATGTAATGTTTTATGACTTAATTGAATGCTAAAGTCGAGGTAGGAAAGCGTCACAAAGAAAATTTCGCATGCATGTTTGCTTTCAAAGTAAAATTACCGAATAAACGATCAAAAACATTTATTCCACGCCTTTTCAAAACTAAGATTTCTTCAATTCGTTTTAACTTTAGCCTAAAAGGTGCTAAGAAATGAAAACGGGCTGAGATTGGTTAAATTTAAAACTTTAATGACACCAAAAATATGAATTACTCAGCATTTTCGCATTAGTATTTTTTGCTTAGAATTTTGCATGGCATCGCGCTGTACGGAGTTCATGCTGTCTTGACGGGACACCTTGTATAGAGTGATCATTACCACGTGACGATCTCTACAATGTAAGTATTTGATCTATTTGCGAGTGCGTTAACAACGAGCTTTCGCATTAATCTGTCGTGACAGCAACTTGAGTTCAATTTCCATGGGGCGAAGAATGAAATCTTTTGTCCTTGCCCCATAAAAATACAACGTATCAAGTTCAACGGTAACGTAGAAAGCCTGTAGTTTTCCTGCCGACCGCAGGGCACATTGCTTCCCGAGGCAACAAAAGCTCGGATTCCTCGACAAAATCTAAGTCTTAGCGACGTCAATTACAGAAAATGAAAAGCTAAGTAAAATGTTTACTATCAATTAACCAGCGCGTTGTATTTTAGCGCTTCAATGGTTCACAGATTGTGATTTTAATCTACCATCCAAATTTCCAGAGTATGAATTATTTTCAAGTAGCTTGTAGTTTTTCGTTTAATGCTCTTATGCTTTGTTCATAATATGTACAATTTGATAAGCATTTAAATATATTAGGATGCTATAAAACATTGAAGCAATCATAATTCTTAAGCTTACAGCTCTAACATAGACAAAATAGTTTAATCTGAAAACAAATAATTATTTCTACAATTATAAAATGTGGAAACTTTAAGAAAATGTAAGACAGAAAGATTTCTTTTTCGGAAAAAAAGATTAAAGATTGTTTAAACTATATTTCTAAAAATACATTACTTCGGTGAAAGTCTCTTGTCATTTTCAGAAAATAATTACAAGAAAAATATAACAGGGGTTGGAGAACTCTATGATGGAATATATTTTAAGTAATATATTAGAAAACGTATATGTGTGTGTTATACATATCAAGACCGTGCATGAGAACGAAACACACAAGCTTTACTGGGATAGAGCAATCATAACAGACAAGACAGTCCCACATAACCGTCCTGACATAACCCTCGTCGATAAATCGAATAAGACCACGTACTTAATCGACATAGCAGTACCCAACACCAATAACATACAGACAACCTACACAACGAAAATCACCAAGTACCAAGATCTCAGACATGAAGTACGAGATATATGGGGTATGGAAAAGATCCTCATCATCCCGTTAGTCATCTCAGCAACAGGGATAGTACCAAAAACGCTTGCGACGAATTTGGAGATACTCAACATTGACCCAAACACCTACATTGAAATACAAAAAGCCACAATCCTAAACACGTGTCACATTGTCAGGAAGTTTCTAGACATGGCACATTAAGAAGTGATGTAAAAAGAGGCTTGGGAACATGGCGCTCTGCCCGTCCCAAAGCCTGTTTCCGCCAAGAATGGGCGAGGAAAACTTTTTTCTTTATATATATATATATATATATAGGAAGTAAAAAGTACATCAGATCGAGCAGCGAGGCTTGTTGTTCAACTAACCCAGCGATACCAACTTCAAATAGTACAGGTATATGCACCAACATCAAGCCATACCGACGAAGAGGTTGAAGAATTTTATGAAGAAATCAAAGAGTTACACACCAAAGGGAAACAACATATCAAGCTCATCATGGGGGATTTCAATGCAAGAATTGGACAACAGGAACAAGGAGAGACATCGGTTGGTAAATACGGATATGGGGAAAGGAATGAACGTGGCGATCAACTCATCGAATTTGCAGAAGCTGAAAACCTTAGCATCATGAATTCATTTTTTAAGAAGAAACCGCAAAGAAAATGGACATGGAAACACCCAAATGGGGGAACTAGTGAAATTGACTATATCCTGGCAAACAAGAAATCAATTATTGAAGATTGCAGTGTACTGAACAGATTTAATACTGGAAGTGATCATCGAATGGTGAGATGTAAAGTGCACTTAAATACTAAATTAGAACGACAGAAGCTCATTAGGAAACAAGTAAGTAAGAGGGTGGATCTAATGAAACTGAAAGTAAATACCGAGGCATTCAAGTTGGAATTAAAAAATCGCTTTTCTGCACTGGAAGGACTTATTGATGAAAGTGATATCTCAGAAGCAAATGAAAACATTGTTAAGACAATAGTTGAAACTGCTGGGGAAATTGGTGGTGTAACCTGTAAAAAGCACAATAGCAAATTATCTGAGAAGACGAAACAGCTCATGAAAAGGCGAAGAGATATGAAGGTGGACAATCGAAATACCAGTTCCAGGATTGAGTACATAGAACTTTGTAAAACTCTGCGCAAAAGCATGAAAGAAGACATAAGAAAATTCAACTGTGAGCTAGTAAGGAAAGCCATTGAAAATAACAAGAGCCTTAGGGTTGTTAAAGGAAGTTTATCTGTTGGGAAGAAACACATCATTGCATTAAAAGGAGAGGATGGCACCGTAACAAGAAATAGGGAAGAAATACTTAGAAGAGTTGAAGAATTCTACAAAAATCTATACGAAAGTAACAGTGAATTAAACGAAGACATTGAAATAGTCGAAGGAACAGCTCCTAAAATCTTAAAAGAAGAAGTTTCATTTGCAATAAAAAATATGAAGAAAGGAAGAGCCCCTGGTGATGATGGTATTACATTAGATATCCTAAAAGAAGCTGGAGAATATGTAGAAGACATACTTGCAAAATTCTTTACCAAATGTCTTAACAGCGGTAACATACCAAACCAATGGGATTCTGCAACAGTAATTCTTTTGCATAAAAAAGGTGATAAAGAGGATTTAAAAAATTACCGACCAATTAGCTTGTTACCTGCTATTTATAAAATCTTCACAAAAGTGCTAACACATCGCCTGCAGAAAAAATTAGATGCAGCTCAACCAAGAGAACAAGCTGGATTTCGAAGTGGATTCAGTACAGTGGACCATATTCAAGTATTAAGAGAATTAATTGAAAGAACACATGAATATGAACTTCCATTGTGTGTGGCATTTATTGACTATGAGAAGGCCTTTGACTCTATTAAAACATCAGCAGTCATCAACTCTTTAAGATCAACAGACATTGAGGATGTGTACATTGACATGGTGAAACGTGTGTATAAAAATGCAAGTGCAAAATTTCGGTTACATAAAGATACCAAAACTATCAAACTTGGCAAAGGGGTGAGGCAGGGAGATACCATTTCTCCAAAACTTTTTACTTCAGCTTTACAGATGATTTTTCAGCAGATAAATTGGAATAACAAGGGAATAAAAATAAATGGTGAATATTTAAATCATTTGCGGTTTGCTGATGACATTGTTATTTTTTCAACGAACCCATTAGAACTCCAAGA
>QLNU02015003.1:97217857-97247076 GCA_006491805.2 Dysdera silvatica
ATACATCACCCATTTTTTCTCCCCCAACTATAATCTTTATTTATTTGATTTTTGTTTTTAGAATCGAAAAGGAATCCTTCACCTCGATAGTCTCCCACCTGATGCGTTTTCCATAAGAGATGGTGTTTTTGTGACGACTTTTATTTCAGAGATATACATCCACCTTCGACATTTACGATCTATGGTGCTATCCTACTCGTTAAGACGTTGTTCTGAAATCCTGATCTTTTTTAGATTCTACAGGATGAAAAGCAGAGGTTAAACATCGGGGATTCATTTCTCTCTTCATCCTATCATTTCAAAGGCGATCTCACCGTTCAAAATTCCACGGATCATAAAAAGTTTTCTCGCATGGAAGTCCTAAACGAGGGTGAAGTAAATGAGAAGTCAATAACCCTAAATCCCTGCCAATGGAAGAAACTGTTAAAGCTGGAAGATGAGGTTACCCGCTGTATTGTAGAATCTAAGTTTGCTGCTATTTCCTTTATATCTATTTACCATGAGATTGAAAAATCTATGGATCAGTCAAAACAGGGAAATTTGTATGACTCCGGAATGGATAAAAATGTTTTTTCAAGTTTTTTTCTGTTTTCGACAAGGTATTTCCTTCCCAAATGGAAGAAGTTGTTTAAACCAAGTTTATTTTATATGAAGAGGAGCGCGATTATGATAAAATTCCTGAAATTTTGTTTTATCGGGAGTTACTGAATTTTGATATATTTGACTTAGCACGCAATTTTTATCTAGTGTTATCAATAACCGCGATATTTGGAAGCAATATGCACCTGAATTGTTTTGTATCCGAAAGTGTGTTATTTAATATTGGTATCTTGGAGAAAGTTCTTATGGAGAAAGAATCTATGTGTGAATCCCCATCCTTTCCCGAAAATTGTTGATATATATAATTCTAAGACTTCTGGAGATGAATTTTAACGAGAAAGTTATAACATTACCATTCCTGTAATTTCAAATCTGGTTTTGAGGTATATAAGATAAGGTATATAAGATATATAGGTATATAAGATTCGGTGTGGGAAAACTTTATGTGAAAATCTCGTTTCATGTACTTATAAGTTTTTTTGCCTTTGTGGGACAAAACACGCGTAAAATCTTGAACCTGATCACCACTTATTCAACTGGGGAAAAAGGTGTTCGCCTAAATAACATAGTATTGTATTTCTGAAAATATCAGCTTCATCCAATTGGTAGAAAATCGTATTTTGTCACGAAAATAATGCATGCCATGCACTTTGTAGATTTATACAATTTATTTACTATGTGAAAAACCGTTTGTAAAATCTCGTTTTTGTTTAGTATTTTTTCAATGTATAAAATAGTGATCGAATTAATAATGTGTATTATGTTTCTAAAAGTATTGGGTTTATTCAATAGGTGGTGGAACGTCAAATTTTTATCTTACCGCTAAAAAATTTCATGCTTGCAACATGCGATCTTCAATCAGTTTCGGGTGGTGTTGTATGAATTTACATATATTCGGTCTTAACTAGGTTCTCCAGTCGGTTCATTCGTTTCTTTTACCTGTTCTAGTGTGTGATGGAGGCATGAATTATTAACAAAACCTACCACCTTCTATCTCGAACAAGACGTGTTTCACAATTTGACGATTTCCACTTTTTCTTCTTTTGATGACCTGATGTTATACTTTGGGTATTTAAAATTCTCCCCACTGAACTCGAGGTTGTATGGATCTCACTAATTATAACACTCAATAACGAGGTAAGATACATTTTATTTTTTCACAGGTTTGCGTCGAGTAAGAGCAGCACCGACATCAATCGCTTGGGGGTGTTACCCAATCAGCTGGGTTACCTTATTATAGAGAGAATTTTGGAGTCGAAAACGTGATTCTAACCCTTTTCTTCCACCACTTCGAAGCATTCAATATCGTTTGTGGTTGAAATTGCCGATAATTGTATATAATTCTAAATAATTGTTCGAATTTAGTAGCCAATCAAAGCGTTTATAACGAAGTTATTTAAGAAAAACGTGATGAAGTGGTGGGCGTACATTTTGTAAACTTAGTATAAAAATCTTTTAAAGAATGAATTCCATAAATTTATTTTTAAACGAAGAATAAAGAGTAATCTTATTTTGAAAAATGAATAGAAAAAATGCACGTCTTTTAAAAAAATAAAAAAAAGCAAAAAAACGATAAACTAAGATGATAAAATTTTTTAAACAAAATTTTCAGGATTAAAATTAGAAATAAACCTTCGGATGGGTGTATAATGATGAAATAAGACACGAGTCCATTTTTTAAAACAAGGCTTTCTTTGCTTATAAAGATCTTATAACATAGGAAGGCATATTATACAAAGAGATAAGGATTGCACGTTCAAGCATGGAAATTTTAATTGTAAAGTACCTTTGACGTTTCTCCATCTATTGAATAAACTTGATACTTCCAAAAACATAATGCACATTATTAATTCAATCGCTATTTTATACACCCACACAATACAAAACAAGAACCAGATTTTACAAATGGTGTTTCACATAGTAAACAAATTGCGTAAATCTACAAAGTGGATGACAGGGATTATTTTAGTGACAAAATATGATTTTCTACCAATTGGGTGAAGCTGATATTTTTAGAGATGAGATACATGCTATTGATGCGTACACCTTTTTTTTACCCAGTCGTATAAGTAGTTATTAGGATCAAGATTTTACATGTGTTTTCCCACACAAAGGAAGAAAACCAAAGAAAGAAGTATATGAAACGAGATTTTCACATAAAGTTTTCCACGCCGAATATATATCTTATATACTCAAAAAACAGATTTGAAATTAAAAGAATGGTAGGATATATCTTTCTCGTTAAAACTCATCTCCCGAAGTTTTAGAATTATATATATCAACATTTTCAGGAGAGGGCAGGCTTTCATACATAGATTCTCTCTCTCCATTAGAACTCTTTCCAAGATATCAATATTACGCAACATACTTCAGTATACAAAACGATTCAGATACATGTCGCTGCCAAATAGCGCGGTTATTAATAACACTAGAAAAAATTACAAGATCAGTCAGAGACATTAAAATTTAGCAATTCCCAATAAAACAAAATTTCAGGAATTTTATCATAACCGCCCTCTTCTTCATATAAACTGAACTTGGAATAAACAACCTCTTCCATTTGGGAAGAAAATACCTTGTCGAAAGCAGAATTAACCTCTTCATCCATTCCGGAGTCGTACAAATTTCCCTGTTTTGACTGATTCATAGATTTTTCAATCTCATGTTAAATAGATATAAAGGAAATGGTAAAAAACTTAGGTTCTACAATACAACGGGCAATCTCATCTTTCAGCTTTAACAGTTTCTTCCATCGGGAGGGATTTAGGGTTATTGACTTCCATTTACTTTGCCCTCCTTTAGGATTTTCATGCGATAAAACTTTATATGATCCGTAGAACTTTGAATTGTGAGGTTGCCTTTAAAATGACTGGATGAAGTGGGAAATGTATCCTCGATGTTTAACCACTACTTTTCATCGCAGAGAATCTGAAAGAATTGGTCAGGTTTCAGAACAACGCCTTAACGAGTAGGGTAGCATCATAGATCGTAAATGTCGAATTGTCGAATGTGGATGTAAATCTCTCGAAGAGAAATTGATACCGTCACAAAAACACCATCTCTTATGGGAAACGCTATGAGGGACTATCGAGGTGAAGGATCCCTTTCCGATTCTAGAGCAAAATAAACAAATAAATAAATAAATAAAATAAAATAAAATAAATAGGGATTACAGCTTGGGAGAAAAAATGGGTTATGTATAATGAACCTTGGAGAAAATGTATATATATATTATACACACATATATATATATATATATATATATATATATATATATATATATATATATATGAATCGCGAAAAACAGGCACTTACCGCTGTGTTTGGAGAAAGCTCGCAGAGACGTTTAAGAGCGGGGTTAAGATGAGGCTCGCATAGACGCTTGGGAGAAAGAGCCGATGAATCACTCATTCGTTTGCATCCAGCGAAAACACTCGATTGTCTACATTCTATTATAGCGTCTTGAAATCATTCTTTTCTCTGCGAGAAATTTATCATCTACTCTTACTACATCATCGGCTAAGGTGAGAAATAAAATTTCCGTAGTTGTTCACAATTATAAAAGAAATGGTTGTTTCCCCTTTCAAATACATGTACTGGATACAATATTTAAAATTTATTTAAATTAAAATTGTAATAAATTATTTCAAGAAGGCCCTTCAATTTCAAAATTTAGAACAAGAACTTGTCATTACATGTTTAGATATATATGTATAAATATAAATAATATAATGTATAAATTTCAAATCGCTCATTTGTGTATTTAACTGCGTAAAGCTAACTTTCGGAATTTACAATTATTACAGCAAACGTACTAAAACAAAACATATTTAACTACTCGAGTTGAAATTAAGATATAGCCAAATCGCGTTTAAAAAAATGCAAACAGTTTATCCTTAGCGTGCTTGTTGAAATTTCTTTCATTATTTATTCTCAAATTTATAGTTACGTATAAAATATAATTTTATATTATATTCACTAGTTCCACCAAAGTTTGAAGAATCGTATCAAAGTAGAGCTGTTCGTGAAAAAGAAAACGCAAGTTTAAAATGCACAGCGCTTGGAAATACACCTATGGCTATTACCTGGAAGAAGAATAAAGCCCCCTTACTTATCAACCCAAATTCTAGGTACGCAATTTCTGGAAATTCTGTGTAATAAATAAATTAGTACATCGCATAAAAGATGTATATGTATGTGTATATAATATATGTGTATATATATAATGTGTGTAATCTCATTGCATTAGATATGCACTAAAAGAAACCAGAGAAGAGGGGAAAATGATTTCAGAACTACTCATATCATCAACTACACGACAGGAAAACGGCTTGTACGGATGTTCCGCAAAAAATGATTTTGGTTCCGACGAAGCAACTTTCCAACTTATCGTACAAGGTAATTCAACTTCTACGGCTTTATGTTAAATTCTCATAAGTATATATTTCGCTATTTGCCCAGCAACTAATTTCGAATATAGTATTGAATGTCCCATGCCGCATATTTCTCACCACAATCGCTTTTGTTCCTTCACTGGAAACTTTTGAATACACCATAGCGTGAAATTTCTGAAACTCTTTTACGGCTAACGATGAATGCCTTAGGAAGGTTAGTTTAAAGCGCATACAAATAGCAGATGATGATAATGATGCTTTAGAAATTCCATAACTTGATGTATAAAATCTACGGAAAGTCATTAAAAGTCCAAGTTGCTTCGTAGCAAAGAATTTAATGTAACTTAAATCTACCTACAAAAATTACCCTGTTCAATCAAAATAGGATGACTGTAATTTTCTTGATGTTGATTGTAATTATCTGAGGAACCAAACTTGGTAATATACAGTGGAACCTGATAAAGAGGTCACCTGGATAAAATGACCACTTGGATGACAGAAAACTGGTAGACACTTAGTCATGCCTTTATCAAAGTACGGTGCGTATAGTGACCATCTGTCTATGGGGACTCTTGCAATCCATTCCCAAAGGTCGTCACTTTAGACGGGTTCGGCAGTATACTGATACGTAAAATACAAAATTCTATTTATATAGAGCATTCTATATTAGATATAGTATCAGTATTAAAAACGATTTAAAATTGTTAAACTGTTTGGCGCAAAATGACACTTTAGGCATCAAAATACAACCAACCTATCCAGGCAGAAACGTATAGAGCTCTTGTAAAAATTGTGTTATTCCTACTTTATTACGCCTGTTGGCGAAAGATCGCTTGTTATTTACCATTGCTTATGCACGTTGAATTTGATTGAAAAGAATACGTTTAATCAAGTCTTAACTTTATTAATGACATTTATTTAAACTCAACAGTTAACGTTGAACAAAATCTAACTGATAAATAACGAAATATAAATTAGAAATAACGAGACCTTCATACTCGTAATTAATGACGCATTACATCTCAGCCAAAAGTGTGAGCTCCGTCCAGCCAACATGTACATCTTTTACACTAAACTGGACAGCAACACCCCATTCGATAGTCCCGCACAGAATAACATCTCAATGATGTCATCACAAAGTTCCGCCAGAACTTCAAGTTTTGGCAAAGCATGTTCTGCTTAAGTTCTCCGACTGTGAATCAAAAGTGTGTGGAGCACTGTTCAACGAAATTTCATATTTTTGAATGTGAACTACTTTATTTAATTATTTAAAACCGTATGTATGACCCCACATATTTTGGCGTGCAGTAGATCCCGGCGCAGCATGACAGTGGTAGTCCTTGAGCCGTAAAACCACAAACATGGTTTGTGCCAAATTAAGCCTATAACGTTGACCTATGCGGATTTTATATCTTTGATCCACCTATTGTTTATATAAAACACTTCGTGGTTGGCATAAAATGTGAAGGAATTGGTACTATCTGTTCTACAAAAGAAGTTCCATAGAATGTTTGGAAATAACGAGAGGTGGCGTCACAAGCCGGCTAATCACTTACAGCAGAGTAGGACTCTAATCTCGTAACTGGTTTTTGGAGGTCGCCAAAAGCGAGTGTGGAACTTGAAATTCTACATGTAAGAGTCTAGCCGGTTTGTGACACCTCCCATTTCTAACTCTACAGCTTTTCGCTTCTTTTCGGGAACAGGTAGTAGATATAAACGTCTGAAATTTGAAAGTGGATTTTCAATGTTTAATAACAATAAACTATTTCGTTACTCTGCCAAAACTATTCACGAATAATATTAAATGAGAATAATGTAATCGAAGTATATTTGTAGTTTGCAGACCGTAATATCTGCCTCGGCACAGTAGCGTTTCATGTTCATTTAGTGTTTGTTACATGCTGGGTACTGATAAAGTCCTTTTCCCCGATTGCTTTATGTCACTAGTGGAGTCGGTTTCACTGATTTCCTTATGTCACTGATAAATGGACAAGCGAGGTTGTGTCATAGAATCATCTGCACATATTCAAACTGTCTACGTTTATGTCAATAGAAGATAGATAAGAGCACACACATGTGTTTCTCTGATCAGCCGAACGATTTCAAAAATACATACAAATCGAAAAAGACATGTGTTTAAAGTTTACTTTGGCACTTTTATGCCACTCGCTATCAAATAATGCCATCTCATAATAAACACGACCGGACAAACTTGCTACCAGAAGCACCAAAGCTGTACTTCATCTAAACCTCCACATCACATATACTGGAATATTATCTATCAAATTGAATGTTGGTTTACTATCAGTCGGTTTTGCCAATTCTTGTGCAAACGTTTATTCCTCAATACGTTTATACGTTTTTTTCAGCCCTTTTTAATGTGCAGAATTTCATTGTGATTGTGCCTCAGATGTAGGCAATGTCCTGTTCTTGACAATAATAATAGGGAGCATTATATTAATAATTTCCATGGGTCGACCCTATTCATTAAAAGTGTTGTTATGACTCTGCAATTTACGTTTCTGTTCATTATTTTAGTTTCCTAATCACATCAACATTCCATTAAAGATGCTATCATTGCTTTACATCTTACGACATTGCTTTATTTCTATAAGCCTATCTAAAACTTTTCCAATTATCTGTCAGTGTTGGCACAAGGTCTATATAAGCAAGTCCATATAAGCTTGCATTTAAATTCCGGTGATAGAAGTTATGTGTAATTTCGAACTCGTCTTTCTTTCAATTTTCCTTTGGGTTTAATAAACAATGGAAGGGCATTAAGCTCTAAAAACCTAGGAATGGCCCATTAAGCTCAATATAGCACGGTCTTTTTTATTCTAGATCTTGCGATATGCAATGGTAAAATATTCACTTACAGTGTGGTTAATCTGGGTTTAGCTTTAAAAAAAGGAACACTTAAACTAACTGCTAACTGTAGTCGGAGAAGTGGTTCCCTATTTGGATTTCTCAAAGAAAATGCAAGCCATTGACATGCAGTAATCGTAACAAACGTAACCCATCCGCGAAATTGGTAACGCAATTAAATTATCGTCCCATTAACCCGGACTTACCCCGATGGTGTTGTAGAATGCATTTTGGCTTTCTGATCGCCGTAACTCTGGGTTTGGTTTAGTTAGCAGCAAATGTTCCGGATTGCTTGGCAAACGGCAGGCCCTGGTGTATTGTGTTCTTTACCGTCCTTCCTCCGTAAAAATACCGACAATCGCTTTTTTAATCAATATACATCCTGAATAAAGGTGAGCTAAATCGCGCATCGATTCTTCCCTTACGTTTTAGATGGGCAGAATTAATCACTTATTCTGCAGATGAATGATTTTTTATAACCCTGAGAGACGATATGGCGCTGAGATATTATAATTTATAAAATATTTGAGCGTTTTTATGCGGCACAAGAAATCAAGTCATGCCACACCTAGATCTGTTTTATAGTATATAAAGTTTCACAAGGAATACGGACTTCCGTTGTCAATGGATCCGAACCACGGACTATAGAGGGTAGAAAAATGGCTTGGATTCTACGATATCATTTGGAGTCAGAGGTTGGTGGCACGATGGAAGAAAGCTTTATTAGTGTGCTACCGTATAACAGTGGACTTGCATTGGGTACCAGAACTTCTTAGTATCCAGGGGAGCCACCTTGGACTACAGTGACCAATAGGTCCGTAAGCTGCTGCTTTTTATTTTGTTAGCAGCATATTTGAGAGTCGATCTCGGATTAAATCAAAGATATGTGAAGGGATGTTTTCAAGCATTATTTAGGTGAAGTCAGTTTTCAAATGAAATTAATTTTAAAAGTAACAAAAATTAATTCTATAAACAGTATTTAAATTTTCTTAAGAATGTCCTCATCACGGTAAACCCTTTCTCGTCCAATCAGAGTGCTTAACATAAATTCTGAAAATGCTTTAATATAAATTATCACGATCGCGCATATCACTACGTGGAAAGCATCTCCGGTATGGGTCCCTGGTATTGTCATGTTAAAGTCAAATTATACTCTCTATCAAATTATAATATATTCACTTTGATACCCTGTTTCCTGTTTTCTAGGAGTTCCCGACCCTCCTGTTAACCTCTCAGTATCAAACGCATCAAGTAGGACAGTTAGTTTAACCTGGGAAGTGCCTTACAGTGGAAACAGCCATATCACGGGAAGCAGCGTCCAATATAAGTTAGCTTCAGGTAAGCAAAGGTAACACAAAACGGACGACTTAACACTTTGCGACGTAGCAATTCAAACATTATGTTTGTATTCAAGTAGTTTTAAAGGAAACTTCCACGCACACACATGTATTCACAGACAGATAGCGTTAAAAAGAAGTATGTGGTTTGATATTCAATGGAGGATCTTGAGTTCACACCGAGCCCCACCATTTCCAAAGGCAATGCCAGCACACATAATGAAAATCTATTTCAGTATTTCCACACTTCAATACGACTATCCGAAAGATTTGAACGTTCGGCAAATAAAAGTGAAGAAAGAAAACTAAAGGCAATTTGAGAGGAAAACTAACAAATACAGGGTGTTCTGAAAGTCTCAGCCCATTTATCGGTGCACAAGCTTTATTAGTTACAAGAAATGTGGAATAAGACCTACTACGGCTACGGGATTCCATCTCAATAACTGCGTGGGGTGTCGCACATCATGGTGATGAGTGCCCGGGAATGCTTGGATTAAGGGCATATCCAGGATATTAAAGAGGAGGGGGGGTTGGAGGTTTTGGGTGCCATCTCAGGATTTTTTTTAGTTTTGGACTATTAAATAGTTTAGGTAAATGTTGTTATATTACTAGCCTTCCTTTATACTCACCAAAATATTTAATTTATGACAATGAAGTAGAGTTGGGCTTTCCTTTAATTAAACTATATGGCTTAGGGTAGATTATTGTTGAGTACGACAGAAGGATAAGCTAGTAAAGGAGACATATACAATAACCAAAAACGATAATTTACAATGTAATTAATAGAACAAGTTTAAATTTAAACTACAAAAACATCGTAATTATTTTACTTTTTTTATAACAAGCAACTTTTAAAACAATTAAGTTTATAGTGCAAAGTCAAGCCATCTTGGTTTCTTTGAAAATTTGTCAATCACTTTATTTACATCAATACGAGTGCCTCTGTGGGCGTGTGTTAAATGTCTCTTTCCTCACTTTTAGGTGTGAACATCATTTATTAAAAATGTATTAGTATTTCATATTATTAATATTAAGTTTATAGAAAGTTTACAATTTTCATAATGAAATTATTAAAACCTAAAGATGCGTAAAGTTTTCTTATTGTACAATAAAAACATAAAGTTCCTGTTGAGCAGCTGGATTCATATAGGACATGATTAAATTGGTAGCATCAATATTTGGAACTATACTACGTGATGGAAAAATAAATTAATGTCAATTTTTGCAATTTTTTTTTTGTTTTAAGCCTTTTAATTCGACTTTCTATTTTACACTTTGAAGCGTAATTTACTTTGAATTCTTTAATTAGTTTTATTTTAATCAACTGCACGAAAAACAAACCCCATTACTGTTTTTCCCTTTGTCCCTCATTCTATCTAATTAATCTTAATCTCGGAAGATAAATGAGAAGGTAGTTTTGGGAAACATGTAGAAGATGAGGGAAACTGAAAAACGCACAGTTTGCGGAAAGGGAATTTTCTCTCCCCAAGAAAATCGATTGAAGGGGGTGATTTTATATTTGTATTTTCCCCGCGAGGCGTTAGATAAATTCTAAGCTCGTAAAAACATTAACTTCTTCGTATTTTTCTTTTTCGTTTAAAATACATTGTATTTCCCTGTCTCCTTCGCTTTCGCTTGCTGATCCACCTCTTGATATTACGGCATGCAGAGTCTGGGATCTGATATAGGCATTTTCGTTATAAGTTACCTGCAGCAACGTCAGATATCAGACCAGGGCTACTACCGAGCTTAAAGAGTCTCCAGTTTCTTTGTTAAACTTAATCGTAATATTTTTTTGTAATAGATTAATTTTATCCATCTCGTCCTTTGCTGAAGATGTACTCCCTTTAAACGAAATATGTACTCGCCATCAAAGTCTGCTTGCACTCATTTTCTCTTTAAAAATTTTTTCATACTATATGTCTTAGTCGCACTTTCCAACTTTTAGAATTACAAATTTGAATTGCCCTAAATTAAAAAACAAACAAAGACAATTTAATTTTTTTTCATTCGTTCGACCATATTATTTAAACATGTATCATCGGCATGTTATTTACCTTAGTAAATGTATTTGTCTTTTTTAACGCAATCTGAACTTATTTTACACCTCTAATAATGCACTGTACACATATGTTTTTCATTTCTATATTATAGATGTAAAAAGTTATTCAGTAATTCTATATCGAAATAATTTTGGTTAATTAATATAAATCTTATAAATTATAATCGTTCCACGGTAGTTTTATAAATCACAACAAAACACATTATACGAGATTCTCGAAAATACTCTACAACCAAAATGTCAAGGAACCAAGAAGGGGTTGTCCGATTGCGATAAAAATTGGTGGATGTGAAGAACATACATAGAAAAAGAAACGATTAAAATTTCAGAACAATTGAATGATTTATTGCAGAGTTTGACCGTTACAAAGGGAGGAAGTCAATAAGGCGTTGGTCCACCTCTGGCCTGGATGCAAGCTGTCACCCGGCGTGGCATAGACTGATAAAGATCCCGGATGGTGTCCTGCGGAATTTCTTGCC
Source organism: Dysdera silvatica (assembly GCA_006491805.2). Taxonomy (NCBI): domain Eukaryota; kingdom Metazoa; phylum Arthropoda; class Arachnida; order Araneae; family Dysderidae; genus Dysdera; species Dysdera silvatica. The sequence goes on from QLNU02015003.1 coordinate 97,229,595, forward strand.
AAATTGTCTCCAACTGTCGGGCTAAATCGTCAACATTCCGGGATGGTTGCAATCGCCTTCCCATAGCGTCCCAAATGTGCTCTATGGGAGAGAGATCAGGAGACCTAGCTAGGCAAGGAAGTGTTGGGCAAGCTTGAAGACAATTCATAGCAACACGTGCCGTGTGCGGCCGGGCATTGTCTTGTTGAAACGTAAGTCCAGGGTGTCGCAAAAGGAACGGTAACACAACCGATCGTAGAATGTCGTCTCGTACCGCTGTGCTGTAAGTGTGCCAGAAATGACCACCAAAGGGGTCCGGCTATCAAAGGAGATGGCACCCCAGACTATAACACCCTGTTGTGGGTATGTGTGGCGTGCGATAGTAAGGGCAGGATCCCCACGCTGCCCTGGACGTCTCCAGACACGTCTGCGGTTGTCGTCAGGACACAGTTGGAAACGGGACTCGTCACTAAAGACTATACGTCCCCAGTCAGCGCAGTTCCAAGTTGATCGAGCCCGGCACCACTGTAATCGGACTTGACGGTGTAAAGGCGTGAGAGGTAAGCGGCGTAACGGTCGGCGCGAGCGTAAATTCCGCTCTCTCAGTCGTCTGCAGAGGGTCATGTTGGACACATGTGTGCGGTCCACACGTTGGATAGTTGATAACGACGAATCCGGTGCTGTGACAGCTGCTCTGTCTTCCCGTTCTGTTGTGGCCCTAGGTCGACCGCTGCCGTCCCGACGCTGACATCTGCCGTTGTTGACCCACTCTTGCCAGCACCGTCCAATCGCCGCATCGCTTCGACCCACATGTCCAGCGATTCTTCGATTCGTCCAACCAGCCTCTTTCAATCCGATAGCACGACCTCTTTCAAACTCTGACATATGCTCGTAATGAGCACGAATCTTTCGGCGAGGCATTGTTACAGTCGACGTAAGATATCCGCAGTCAAAATGCAACAGAAATTTTGACCACATATTGAGAATCGCTCCTTATATACACCTGCTGAATGCGCAGTTCCGATGCGCTGGAGTTCCCGCTATTCATTCATTGGACACCAAATTTTAATCATTTGCATGTTCGGTCAAAATGTCTTTGCATACGAAATTTCATTACAATCGGACAACTCCTTCTTGGTGCGTCGATTTTTTTGTTATAGAGTGTACCTGTGCTTATACTTAACTCCACTCTACACATATTAATTTGTTCAGTTTGTATTTCCTAATTTAATAGCTTTTCTACATTGGGGAATGTCAGAAAATTTTATAATATTCTATCTATTGGCGAGAGCTCCCTCTGGTCTAATAGAAGAGTAATCATAAAAAATTTATTTGGTGCCTTCACACTGAGCAAAAGGTTGCTAACTCTCCTTCGATAGTCACGTACTAATTTTATTAGTGCTATGTATACAGCAGCAGTCATGTTCTCAGGAAGGTAACATATCTTTTGCATATAAATATGCAAACGAAAGATTATGAACACTGGTAAAATAGCAAATGAAAAATATCCGCCAAGCTTTCGCACGTGTCCGAAGTAGCCATTTATCAGGAATAATGGATTGCCTTTTTTCTTCTATTTGGTCAGTGTTTTACCCTTTGTATGTAAATTTCTCACATGGTACTGTGTTTCTTATTTATATTATGCATAAATAAACACCTATGGTGCAAATATATATATATTATAAAAAAAATTACGTCTACCTCTAGTATTATAAACAGGAGACTCTACCTCATCTGGCTGTGACGTAAAAGGGATGAGCTTATGCTTCCACGTGAAGTTAAGAGTGATAGATTTAACAAAAAATTAAACTAAGTTTTTAAGACGCTTTCAGTAATCTGGAACTCTCGCTCTTCCAACTACTTTTGCAAAATAGGGGCGGGATAGCAAAAGTACGCTTTGTTAGGTAAAGAAAACTTTTTCTTCTATCATGGCGAATTATTTTACCTTTATATATGTTTTATTACTCGGTATTTTGATTTAATCATATTTCTGCTAAGAACTGTGCTATTTGGTTTACCTTGGAAATTTCAAATAATTCGTTGGGTTACTTTTTTAGATACCTGGAAGGGGCACACTTCGCAACTCATTATATCAGGACCAGAGACAGTGGCAACACTCAGGGCTTTACTACCTGTTAGTACTTATCAAGTCAGGATTATAACGGAAAACGCAATTGGAAAATCAACGCCAAGTGACATACTGAATATAACTACAGAGGTTGAAGGTAACTATTATGCCTATTATATAAGAAATTATATCCGAATCTGCCCAATTATCATTCGAATATTTTGATGGACAGGTGTATATTAACATCAAAGGTCATATCTACTTCACGTTGGAGACACTTTAAAGTGAAATTCATGCATGCTCTACGTACAGAATAAAAACACTCCAGAGAGAAATGCCCTCCATACTTCCCTGGCAAGTTGGTGAGTGGACATAGTTTTCCTCAAAATCCGAACCGCCCCTAGTTTAAGAGTATTTAGATCGGGTACGCCCCTTTGTACAGTAGTAATGAATTCGCTCAACGCAATATTAATCTGGTGTGACACACTAGCGGTGGCAAAAAGAACGCTGTCCGACTAACTGCTCACCATAACTCGAGGATCTATTCCCTAGGCCTTAAGAGGTTCGGAATCGTTAATAAAAATTTGGGTTCACTACCTTGCGTTGATGTAATGGTAACGCATGTGTTTCTTGCTTCATGAATCCGGGTTCAACTTCAAATGGTATCATACAATGCATGCTGTCTTCCTGACTACAGTAGTCCAGGATCTAATTCCCTAGGCAGCAAAAGTTTGTGTTCCTCGGATGTTCCAGCACATTATGGTCTGTGCTGGCCTTGCGCCTTACAACACAGACATGTTTGTGTACTTCGCGTTATTATTGATTAATTTAAAGAAAGTTTCCGTATATTCTGTAAATTCAGTTTTGTTGACCATTTCAATTTTTATTAATTCTCATGATTTACGTTGCAGCACCTTCTGGACCCCCAAGAGAACTTTCAGTTCATCCCACAGGCGACCAATCTCTCAAAGTGACATGGAAAGTAAGTTGCTTTCAAACCTTTCATAAATGTTCGCTTATTTTTCACCGATTCCGAACAGGGCCCCCATCTCCATCGATTTTTCTCTTTTCCACATCCGCTAATGAGAATAATATACTTAATGCAATTTTCGCTTAATTAAGCTTTCGTACAAATTAGCTAATGCACCTTGCCGTGGGCAGATTTTGGCCGATTTTTTACTTCCTTTTTGCGCGTCTCCGCCTTCTCAAGCAGAGGCCGTGTTCTTTTGAAGAAGTTAATTTTCGAACGAAATTGATGGTGGCGCATTTTCTTTGTTCGTTAAGCTTCCCGCTTTTTATAAGAAATCTATTGATTTTAAATACGTCGTTGGTTCAGTTATTGAAAGACACGCGCCATTTTTCTCAACGTGGCAGGAGAATGTTTATTGCACGTTGATATTTGCAGCAAAGTGCCTTAAAAGCTTAATAGAGGAATAAATAGGCAAATGATTGAGTACACTCGTATTTGTACAATATTGAATTATGTTTTGTCAGTTTAATAGTAGTATCAGTTTAATAGCATTCTCAATGACAGTTACTTCATAATGAGCTATAATTTCTCATCTGTTTCTGACCTGTCTTTTACAACTGAAATATTTTTATATATATCAAATAATTCAAAAATTAAACAATAATATAAATCAACGTTTATTGGCGTAGTGATACCAACGCCGATGGTATGGCGTGATTAGATGGTGAAACGTTCGAAAGAAAATAAATATTTCTGCCTTCGGTGGGACCTGAACCCACGACCTTCCACTCCATAACATCCACCACCATAACATCGGCGCTGGTATCACTACGCCAATAAACGTTGATTTATATTGTTGTTTAATTTAATCTGCGTAGTGTTCGATTTATTTAAATTCAATGTAACTCAACAATTATTCATATAACATAACCACGCGATATATCATAAGTTGAGTAAACAGTTTATTATTATTTTATTCAATTAGTTTTATTTTCAATATATTAGCTTTAACTTTTACTTTATATTTTTTTTACTTGGTGTATGCGTATATGAAAGGCTTTCTTTTCGAGAAAATAATTTTTGCGTTTATAAAATCTGAACAGAAATATATATATTTTCTTTATAAACTACAATTTTCCAGAATTTAATGTTAAAATTCGGTGAGGACAAAGTAGTTTCCTCAAATGACTCCATAACCAAGTTAGCTACAACACTTGAGACCGGAGATCCCATGGCAGTGCCAAAAACTTGTCTATAGATAGAACCATTTGAGGAGAACACAGCAGAGTCCAGACAAAATTTCAACAATGTGCAGATGTCGTGAGGTGTTAGTGAAGTGCGTTCATGTAGTGTTGTGTCATTTTGGAGGCGTGTAAGTGCGGTGTCGATTGCAAGTGATGTGGGAATGCAAGTGAAGAGAGAAATTACATCGAATGAGACCATGAGGTCGTCGTCGTCAAGTTGTAGGTTATTTAAAGAGGTGCAGAAGGATTGGCTAGTAGAAACAGTGTAGTCGTTATTACCGATTATAGGAGAGAGTAGACGTGCAATATATTTTGATAGGTTATATGTAGGAGAGCTGCAAAAACTAACTATAGTTTTAAGAGGAATATTTTGTTTATGAATTTTAGGTAATCCGTAGAAGGATGGTAAGCGGCCGGAAGTGCATTTTAAAGAGTCGTAGAGATTAAATGTAAGTTTTTTAGATTTATAGAGTTTTAGAAGGAGAGAGTTCATTTTGGATTGAATTGTTTGTGTAGGGTCTTTTGTGATGCGGGTGTATGTATTTGTATCAGATAAGAGTGTAGAGACTTTATGTAAATAGTCTGGACGATTTAAGACGACTGTAGTACGGCCTTTATCAGCTGGCAGTATGACAAGGCCCTTGTCGTTTCGTAGCTCCCGGAGGGCAACCCCTTGCATAGGCGTTAGGTTGTCCCCAGGGAGTTTTGGACGCCGAAGGAGTCCTGCCACTCTGCAGCGGATATCAGCTGCAACACGTTCGTCAGTGTGATTATTTTGTAGAGCATTTTCTATGGAAGCGAGAATCTGTGGTGTAGGAATTTTAAGTGGAGCAGGTGAGAAATTTAGGCCGAGTGATAGTACGAATTGCTGTTGTGGTGTGAGATTTTTATTTGAAAGATTTAGTATCCAGTTTTTTGTAAGAAGTTTTGACTGTTTTGAAATAGAAGGTCTAAGGTTGTTAAGTTTACGTGAATGAGTAAGACGAATATGTTCTTGGATTTTAGATTCTTGTGAGCGAGTAGCGGATTTAACTAGGAGCATGGTAAGAAAATCAAGTTTAGTATTTAGAAGGGAAGTAAGAAAGGATATTTTATTTTGAAGCTGAGCGAGTACGCGGGGACAGAGAGAAATTCTAGTGGAAATAAATTTAAGATTTGTGTTATGTGCGATGCAATGTCCAAGAGATGAATTTACAAGAGGTTTAACTTTAAGTGTGAAAGGGATAAGAAATTCCTTTTTACAGGTGTGATTAAAGTGAAGATGTTCTTTAAAACGGATAACTTTAATGTGTGTTTTGATGTATTTATGGACAATTTGAAGAGTTTCCCGACCACAGTGTAAACAAATAAAATTAAACATGGTGAAGTTGTCAGTGAGTGAAGTTAAGTGTGAGTGAAGTTAAGAGCGAGTAAAGTTCAGAATGAGTGAAGCTAAGAGAGAATGAAGTTAAGAGTGAGTGGAGTTAAGAATGAGTGACGTTAAAAGTGAGTGAAGTTAAGTGTGAGTGAAGTTAAGTGCACGTATAAGTGAATGCATGAAAGTAGTTTTCCAAAGTGCTTTTAGGCCAGGTGACATTTGCTTCCAACAAGTGTAATAGCAACCTTGCCTTCGAACTTTTTAGGGTTCAGCATAAAGATCGACACCGCGAATACTATGGAAGGAGTACAATGCTAGAGCAAACAAGCACTCGCGAAAGGAGACATAGCCTCACGGTTCCCATTGGGTTTTTCCATGATTCTATTGGAGGCCTCCCATTGGTTCTCATTGGGTTTTTCCATTCTGCGGGACTACTCTGATGAAGGGTTTTCCAGAAATTTCAAGTATAAAAAAGAGACAGAAACATAACATCGTCATTACTCCTGATGAAGGACTGCTGCTGATGCGTCCGAAAGCTTGAGTGATCTTTTTCATTGCTATTTTACCAGTGTTTAACCTTTTGTATGTAAACACAAAATCACTTGCTTCACATTTTCAAGGAGTTAAGGGACAGTGAAATATAAAATACGAATAGGTAAAAAACCCCATGTAACAACAGTTTGACAAAAATTATTGACAAACAAGTTCAAAATATAATAATAAACAGTTTCAATAATCATTAATAATCAAGAATTTCTTTATCAACTCTACTCAAACAAACTATAAAAATAAATAAAAGTCGCAAAAAATAATATACACAAAACGTACAAAAATAAATATACTAGTAAATAAGCAAAAACACAAGAGACAACAGTTCTGCGAAGACAGCAAATAGCATTCATATGTCCAAACGTCCAAATAAAATTAAGGGCAATAATTTAGTAGGTCCAGGGCCTGAGAAGAAGAAATTTGCTTGTGGATAAAATGTCCAGTGTCATGCAGGGATTTGGATTTTGGTAGATTCTGTGAAATGCTTTGGTTCTAAGCCTGATAAGAAATTTTTCAAGTGGGAGAATTGCACTCCCTCTGTAGGTTGATGCGTTTGTAACAAACCATGGCGCTCTTGTAATATATATATATATATATATAATAAACTAACAAATGGCTATTTTTTTAAAATTATTAACTAGTTTCTTCTGAAATGTGAATCCTCCAGAATTCTTTTCCTTTCATTTCTTTGTTAAGAATTTATTTATATTTAAAGCAGTCATCATTATCAAATATTCTATTTATAATATATCTTCATTTACTGCTGCTTAAGCACACTAAATTCAAACTCGCTAAGTAGTTAGTAAACAATAAAGACAAAAACAAATTTATAATTATTATTTCTAATCTCATTTGTAGCCGCCCAGAGAAGAAACAAGGCATGGGCCAATTCAAGGGTACCATGTTGGATACAGGATACATCTATCAATGGACAAATACCAGTTTAAACGCGTTGATGGTTTGAAGGATCGGGAACAACAGCATTCCACATACGTCACCGGTCTTCAACCGTTTACAAGTTACGAAATCGTAGTTAAAGCTTTCAATACAGCTGGCTCTGGTCCCAAGGGTGACAGCGTAGTGGGTACCACCTTAGAAACTGGTTAGTATGCGTTTAATGCATTTTACTTTGCTTTCTGTATTAGGAATTTGTTTCATGTTTAATTTCTTCAATTCTTTTATTGCAGTTCAATTATCATACTGCACTTTTCTCCTTGCTCTTTAAATACTGCTTGAATATTATTATGTTTACTGCAAAAAATAAATAAATTGAGTTTTCTTTTATAGAGGGTTTATAAAGAGCTGTGAGAGAGCAAAAAATTTTTAAATGTTTTATCCTTCCTTCTACTAAGAATGCTTCCTTTTACGAAAAGGAAAGCCCATGTCAATTCTTAAGTTTTTAAAGCAGTGAAATTGAAGAGTAGGTGGAGGAATAGCTTACTGAAGGAAAAGTTTTATTATTTTCAAATTCACTGGCTCGACTCCAACTCCTGTTTTTTTCTTTTTTTTTCTATTTCTATCTAAATAAAGTCTCAAAGTTTGAGTTAGTAAAAAGTTTTTCAGAAATAATGTATGTGTAGAACTGGAGAATCCTATCTATTCTCTTAATATCCCTTTAGAAAATAAACGTTCTCTACAAACTTCCCAGGTTCTTCATAAGTACCTCTATATTTTCTATAGATATAGGACAAATTTATCCGTGTTCACCACTTAATTAAATTGGTTAGTTTATCAACAGTAAACCAACCAATCTGTGTTCAATAGGTTTCCGTGTGTAATTTTATTGGACATTTATTTGTTGAAAATAGGAGCATATAAAGATTGCGAAATTTGCCTATGCTCCTAATTTAGAGTGGTGGAAACATTATACAATTTGAATGGATAGTGCACTACCAGTTTTAAAATACAGAGTACTTATAAATGTACCCATTACTTTTATTAAAGTCTTACCCATATATTAAGGAAATTAATAACGCAGGAAATAAGCAAATTAGAAATGTAATTCGTTTGACGGAACATTTTAAATAAACTGAACTCCGACGTTTGCTTTGCTTAATGCAAAAAGTGGCTTGTTTCTAATTTGCTTAGATTAAATGTCATTAATTTTCATAATCGGGGAAAGATTTTGTTGACACACTTTATATATTTATGAGATATGATATATTGATAATTTATAGAGGGCAATAACAAATATTTACATTTTATTAAGGGGTACAAATTTAACACATTGCACGAAAGAAGTATTCCTCTTTTATTTGATTTCATCGTTTTAAGCTTACGACGTCCTACTGCAGGTTGATGAGGATGCTATAATAGCGGCAAAATTACGGCAATGTGAATTGGGATCTTGACATAAAAAAAACTGATGTCAGACGCTATTTTATGAAAATGCGTTTCACATTTACCTTCATATTTGGCGAAAAACTATTCATGCTAATTTCGGATATCAACATTCCAGAAAATAAAACTGCTCTTATCAAATGAAGTTAAAATTATAAATGGTTTTTAATAAAAATTAATATCAAAATTATGACCTAAGGATAAAAATGTATCCAAGAATCTTAAAATCAATCCTGCTATTTAATTGGAGAAACACGTTATGCTCAGTAAATCCTTTGATATTCGGAATAAACAAGCTCTCAATCATAAATATGGTTTATGGTTTGTTTGTTTGAATTTTTTACCGAACAAGAGAATTAGGTTATACTTGGCGCAGTATAGCCCAGATGCTCTTGCGCCATAAAAAAGCCAAACAAACAAATCATAAATATTATAAGATCAAATAAAATTCGCCAATTCCACAAGCTACCTATCCCCAAGATAAACACGCAGAAACAAGAAATACTTTTTACGAAAAATCACAGTCCATCATCAACAACTATAAATTACAAGTATCATCTATGAAAATTCTTTCCTTATCCCAGCTCCATTAAGCCTGTTCCTGTATGTTGACGTGACAGCGAGCGTTAATCTAATATCAATAAAGGATGATAGAAGAACTGCATTCGCATTTTAACATATTCCCATAGAAAACGGACTAGTGTCTAAGTTAATTGAAAAGGACAACAAATTAACACAGTTTAATTAAGTTAAATCGTTTACAGACTGTTTCAATAACCCAGTGCTCTTGAAACAGTCTGTAGACGATTTAACATAATTAAACTGCGTTAATTTCTTGTCCTTTTTCAATTTATGGAAAGGCGCACTGTCGTTGTCAAAATTATTTCAAGAACTAGAGTCTGATTCCACGGAGTTTACGGGAGAATAAGCGTTTGTAGCAGTCAAGTCATGTCGACTCATAGCTGATTAAAATTGTTAATCGCGTTCATCAGTATCTAAATTACATGCGGGCTTTGACTTTTAAATGGCCTTGTGGGATGTTTAAAAACATTCACAGTTTAACTTTCTCCATACTAACTGTTATCATAATCCAGCAGGTTGAATTCAGCAAACTTTGAACATAATTGTTTCTTTCATACAGTGATGTCTTTTTTTTTGTTTTTTTTCGTATTTAATAAAAAAGGAAACTTAATTTACAAAAGTATTATTTTCATTACATAAATTCTCATCAGCGTAATAACTCTCAAATATACAAGTATAGCATTTATGGTCAGAATTCTTCATTTTCTTTAGGATTATACTGTTCTTTATATTTAAAAACAGATTCTCGCCCTTTTTCTTCATAATTCGATGGATTCCTGTTGGAAACAGTTGTCTTTAAAAAATGTGATATTTCCTTTGGAAAAAAGTGTGAAAGCTTTAAGTACCTGAGTTCCATATTTCTTAATACTATTATTAATTTTTATAGAAAGATAATCGAGTTATTATTTGCTTTTTGTTATAAAATAGGTTATATTGAACGAATTTTCAAATTTAATGGCTCCTTTCATATTTCATTCACCCAAATAATCATGAATCCTTTTTAAAACGACTCCTACTTTTTAAAGGCTTTTGTAATAAATAATGACAGAAGACAATTTAATTTAATTTATAATCCTATTACTTACTCGCTTTTTCGTTTTATCTTATTAAATCGACTGGATATTTTTTCTGGCCATGACTATTCATTACAAAAAAGAAACGTCGTCATGTACGATGTCATGTCTTTACGCGTGCCATAAGTGCGTAATAAATTCAAATATCACATACGGAATTTTGCCGACAGTCGTTGCATTATATTTCAACTATTGTAGTGTAAGAGAAATATGAGCGATACACTGCGCAAAAATAATATTTAAAACAAATTACACACAAACGCAGTTTAATTTGAGCAGGAGAAACATTTTACAATTGTTTCGGTGGAAAATCAAGCGTCCACCATCGTCAGAAAATTCATCCAAACTGATTTGTTGTCACTCAAATCAAAAACGAAGAAGTGAAAAAGGCGAAAACTCATGGAAACATAGCCATCGTTTCTGTTTTGTCGATGCAAAAATAATTGAAAAAGTCCGTTCACCCTCAGATCTTAATTTTTTCGAGGCCTTTCATATCTTCAGTAATTCCTGTACAATAGTCAACGAGCCGGTTGAGAACAATTTTTCCCCCCTCTTGTTACAAACCTCTCTTTCAATCAACATAATTTCTTCTTCCAACAATAATTGTTCCTTTTCCTTTTACTTAGCATTCTGCACAATAGATGGCGACACAAATCAGGCTTTTTGTTATGTTATCTGTTTCGCCTTTTTCACTTTTTCGTTTTTGATTTAGTGGCAACAAATCAGTTTGGACGAATTTTCTGACGATGGTGGACGCTTGATTTTCCACCGAAACAATTGTAAAATGTTTCTCCTGCTCAAATTAAACTGCGTTTGTGTGTAATTTGTTTTAAATAATATAGCGTATTTAATAATGCGAATCATATTACTGAAGAGCCTTTACTGAACTCAAAAATATTTTACATTTATTGCTGCTGAAATCGAAGCAATAGGATGTAATGTATCTTCATTTTAAAAAACTCTACATAACCTTTCAAATCATCTTCACTAAAAATATTGCACCCAAAATATCTTAGACCTTCGACCAGTCCTCGTCAGAGAGTCACACTAACAGATAATTACGAAATGCACCAATTGTGCGTTGGAACATGGGCACTATATTAATTAACTGACGTCATCTCAGCTTGCAGCCATTCATGAGTGATCACCCTCCCAAAAAGGTATGACAAACAATGTTTCTGAACTTCAGTGATGGGACGGAAACAGGTGTTTCCAACAACGGGCGGTCATTGGCCAAAATTACGACCAGTAAGAACGTAATTTGAGACATTTATATTGCCCAATTAAAATGCCTTTCTTTCTCCTTATTAGCACCGCCTACTTCACCACTTCTGCAGGTCACTTCCACTTATCCAGATTCAGTGGATATCCGTTGGGAAAAAGATTCAAAAGACAAGTCTAGCATAACAGGTAATAACTTTCTAATTGCTTTCCCTTTCCATGTTTATTCCCATGTATAATTATTTCAAGCGATTGAATGATAGGACTGGGGTCAGTTCAAGCAGGTATGGTGTATTTATACATGGAAATGGCCTCATTCGTCTTTCAGCCGAAATAGCACTGACCAATAACACTCACAGGGACGGCAGTAACTCTGTGGCACGCAGGTAGCCCGAATCAATCTTGTGTAGGGCATAAGACCTAAATATATCTTCCCATTTATTAAATTCAAAAACTGTGAATTTGTGCATAGTGAATCTTCATATTCGCTCGCAGAGGGGAGTTCCATTGACGCCTGTAGCTCAGTGGATAAGAACACTTCGCTAGTTATCAAGAGTTGTGGGTAGAGCAGACGAGAAGGGTGCCTCAGGAGCTGCAACTTGGGGGACCTGGATGAAGTCTAGGGGCCCGCGCTGGCAAGGACCTATGCTGTGGGGGGCCCGGCCCAGGGAAGGGGTCATGGGATTGGTCGAAGTAAGTCTTGGGGGGGGGACTCGCGTTAGCTCTCGGTAGCCCTGGTTGTGGGTTTGAGTCCCACCAGGCGCCGAGAAATCTTTATTTTTTTTGCGAGTATTTTGTCATCTATGTATTCCTTGTTGACAGATAGAAAACAAAAAACAAATTTATTTTAGGCAATCAATGGTCCGGGAGGTGGGTTATGAAAAGGTGCTTGATCGCGTTGCGTAAGATTTACGTTCAAATGAACGGAATCTTCCGAAATATCAACTTCTATGTTTACTTATTTGTTTATCCATTCTAATCCTACTTCCCGCCGTGTGCTGCCATCTACCGTTTGAGTTCAAAGATAGGTATTCAATTAAAAATACGCAATTTATCGGGACAAAAGCAAAAAGCAGTGTTCAGAGCAGCAAATCCGTTACATGCTCCTTATGACAAAATTTATTCAATTGCGTTCTACCCACTGAGGCAGTTATTTTTAATTACAAGAGTAATTTATTTTTATATATAGTCTTGTTTACGTTTTTTGCGTTTCAGAATACACTTTGCATTTCAAGCCAGATGACGGGATGTGGCAAACTAAGAAATTAAGTAGCACTTCTGATAGGTATAGTCTGCATGGGTTGAAATGCGGTACACGTTACCACATGTACCTGACAGCGTCTAACAGCCTAGGAACAGGGGAACCAAGCTTATCGGTTAACGTTCGAACAAAAGGGGCAGGTGAGTAGTCATTTTAACTTACTTAAAATGTATTAACATTCTGTTGATCAAAATGAATTTTAAACTAATACTTTTCACTATTCTTTTCTTAAACGTTTTTCCATCGTATTTCAGTTAAATTTTTTTTTGTCTGTATCAAGACCATTGCTCTGACATTTAATCTAATCGTAAAATATATAACGATATCATCTGAAATACCAAACAATAAATCTTACCTTAAAATACAATATATAATCTCCAAGATAAGCCTCATTAGATATTTAGAAATACTGTTAACAAGAGAGAGAGAGAGAGAGAGAGAGTGAATTTTCCTTGAAAACTAATGCTTTTGTAAGAAATGGGTTATTTGGTATGCTAAATTCGATTTGTTTATTTTTTTATAAAGTCTACGTTATCCATTATTAGAAAAATGAGAATTTCTCTGCAAAGATGATCGATACTTTGATAATAAAGACTTTTTATAGTAATATCCCATTTTTTTAATAATACAAGACATTTAAAATTTAATCTTAAGTTTAAGTAGTTTAAATTTATAGCTCAGTTGAAACAATCCAGAAATTCTGATTCACAATCCTGTGTTTTAATCGACGTGTCATCTAACGGTAGAATCGGAAACAATGAAGAGGGGTTTCCTATTGATTCGAATTTGTAGAGCCTCACTGCGGAAAAATGTCTTCTGAAGTTGTAACAGCGGGGTTAAATCGAACTCGTAAATGGATTGATACATTAATTATTACGCAATAATATCCGTTGACTTCGCCGCCAACGTTCACATTTTTGCGTGTCTTGTGTCTCCCGACCCTATCAGCCACTGGCAATGATATATCGCAGGATAGAGCCTGAGACGCTCTTGCGGATGCTATACATCTTCTATATTACATGTTGGCATTTGCACGAGTTTTTGCTGATATTTTGAATGTTTTAAATTTTTATCTCTAGTTTGATTTTTTATTCTTTATAAATGGTTTGATCTTTTGCAATGCACTTGCAACTGATCTAATCGAGATCTATCCTTTGAGATCAAAACTAGCGCCGTATCTGCTTTGAGTCATGAGCTATACTGATCGGAATTTTTCGCGACGTAAAATGACGGTTAAGCTTCTAGCCTGCCCCTCGAGTACTATAAATGTACAACGGTCGCTGCATGTTTTGATGAGAACGGAACTATATGCCGATTAGTATCATAGAAAAATCATTCTAGTTGGCCTTGTAGTTTCGGAGTTATTCGATGATTTTGGATATACACGTAAACGTTACATCAAAATTTCGGAAATGTCACTCAGCATCTTAATGAACTTCTAGACATATTCAAGTCAAAAAAAAAATCCTCGCTGTTTTTGGTAGCAAATCTAGTGCTACCAGAATACGTCCAAGTATGTGCAACTATCATGGATACATTCATTCTGTCCGAATGTTTGTGGCGATCGTGTAAGTTTGTATGAGTGTACACAATTATGACGGGTGTCATTACAGAGCAGCAGCGGTACCTGGATGGTGTTTGTATCACCAAGTATAAATATTGAGTGTATCGTACTTGTCTATTTTGTCTATACATTCTTAATTGCATAGCAAGCTTTCACCGACGTCGAGGAATATTTTGTAAATTTGTGGCGACCGTCTAAGTTTGTATGAGTGTACACAATTATGACGTGTGTCATTACAGAGCAGCAGCGGTACCTGGATAGTGTTTGTATCGCCAAGTATAAATGTTGAATGTATCGTTCTTGTCTACTTCGTCTATACGTTCTTAATTACATAGCCAACTTTCACCGACGTCGGGGAATATAGCTCGGCGTTGTATATCTTCTATTAAACTTCGTTATGAAGTTAAGTTTATTTATCAAGGAACATAAAATTAAACTAAACGTTGAAGTTAATGCTAATTAACTACAGTGTAATGCTGAGCAAGTGAGCCCTAGAATTTGTTTAACTAGTTTAACTTGGAATAGTTGGCTAATCAAAAGGAGGTAATAATCAATCCAGGGACCTTTGTTTATCCACATTGTAGAGAACCTTCCACTGCTATTATACCTATCAAAAAATCGCCAAAAATCATTTATCCATCGCGCAGCCTCTCCAACTGCCCTAAAAAAAATCTGCTTTGATTGACAGTTTCATTAGGGCTCATCTCCTCAACGTTGAACAGTATCTGACTCCATTTATTTTGATTATTACGAATCCGTCACTGCAAGCGTCTAGGTGGTATTTGGGACTACCTAGGGTTGTCTTTTCTTAATCGATTTGGGGGCCAAAAGCGCGCCTTTGAGAAGAATACACTAATTCCTGTTCATGATTTCGTGCCGTATTCACACGTTTGTTTTTAAAAGGCGGATGGACTGAGAAGAGAGGGTCGAGGTTACTTGGAATGTGAAAATAGTTCCCAAGCTAGTTTTCGCACATTCCGTAGACTAGTGATCGTACGTAGTTAAGTGATCAGATTAAATTCTATACGTTAATGTTATTTTCACGTAAGACTGAACTGTCATTTTATTTTAAATAAATTAATCTTTTTATACTAATTTAGTATCATTGGATTTATCTTGCCTCATCGGATTTTCAACACATTTTAAGTGCTTTTATAATTAAACGTTTTCGGGCAGCGTGGGTTCTGTCAGACCTTCGTCTTTACCCATTTTTACCCAGGTGGTTATCATAATGTTGATTTTGTGTTTTCAATGACCCTTCAAAATTTGTTCTACCATAACCATTATCTCTCGTAATATTGTTGCCATTGATGAACCACCTAAAATAAAGTTGTTAAAAAAAGCTTCTTCGCTTTTGAAATTGGAACATTAATAATTAATTATAATATCGATGATGTGTTATAAACATCGAGATTTGTTGACAGATATTTTTTAAATATTATCATTCTTTAAGGAGAAATAAAAACATGTTTAGGTTTTTTTCAAATTAAAATAATGATTTTAGGCTATAAACATTTCTTTTAAAACATCGGCGTTTTACTCTTGATAATAATATCTAGTTCTTTGTACGAAATGAGCAATTACTCGTGATAAATGAAAGATATTTATCGAAGGTCAGCACACTTAATGATTGTAGAAGTAGATCAATGCTACTAAAGATGATTTCGGCGGAGCACTATTATTCGGAGTCAACCCTCCAGTGGTTCCGTATGCAATTTTTAAAACATGGATGAAAATTCTAATTGAATCAATAATTTCTATATTTCTGCCCACTCCTCATGATAGAGTATGTCAACTATGATCGATATCCCGGAACAGTGATAAAGTTGTTTTTTTTTTGCATTAATTTATTGCATGTTTTTATAATTATATTCAAGCAGTGATAAATAGTGGTCCTTGTGATTTTCCTTATATATTCTTAGGAAATACCGTAGCCAGCTATATGTTAAGAAATAGGATTTCGCGAGATACAAGCTTGAAAACCACCAACGAAAATGATAGCCAATTAAATCTGTTTAAAACATGATTGAATTGAAATGAAACTGTATCGTTTTATTTACGAAGATGTGCGTTTGTTCTCTATATCATATTTTTTTTATATCTCCTTTAAATATTGTATTATCAGTGAAAACATTTATTAGTGTCTCACAACAATTCTTATTGATTCAAATTAAATAAAAGATATGTCCCATTTAGCCGTTTATATACTATTTGACGGCCTGCAAAAGGGTTGCTGGTATCTAACTGGAAGGAGACCCACACGCTGAACGTATGTGACGATGTGTGGAACCGGCCGGGCCAGTAACCTAGTGTCCTACCCCGCCTTCAAGTGGTGCAGGCTGGGCTTTCTATCCAAGAGGCAAATTAATATTTGCTGCACGGATGGAAAGGCGGAAGGGGAGGGCTAATTCACCAACCCGTCTAGCCAGCGTGGTGAAATGATGGCTAATTCCTCCAATATGCTAATACACCAAAAACCATGGCCCCTAGTCTCCAGGTGCTGGAGTGCTCCTGATCAAGGCAGCGGTCAGCGTGGCATGAAAGCAGGGGGTGCTAAGAATCACTGGAATGGCCCAGGCTGCCGTTTGTTATTGACCTTGGCTACGTTTAATGGACGATCCCTTGCTTCTGAAGCAAAACTTCAGGAATTGGAAGAGGAACTAGACAAGATCAAATGGGACATTGTAGGACTCAGTGAAGTTAGAAGAAAAGGTGAAGAGTTGGTGGAACTTAAAAGTGGACATTTGTTTTATTATAGAGGAACGGAAACTGGAAGAACAAGTGGTGTTGGCTTCTTAATCAACAAAAGAATTAAAGACTACCTTCTTGAAGTCGAAAGCACGTCAGATCGAGCAGCGAGGCTCGTTGTTCAACTAACCCAGCGATACCAACTTCAGATAGTACAGGCATATGCACCAACATCAAGCCATACCGACGAGGAGGTTGAGGAATTCTATGAAGAAATCAAACAGCTACATACCAAGGGGAAACAACACATCAAACTCATCATGGGAGATTTTAATGCAAGAATTGGACAACAGGAACAAGGAGAGACATCGGTTGGTAAATACGGATACGGGGAAAGGAATGAACGTGGCGATCAACTCATAGAATTTGCCGAAGCTGAAAATCTTAGCATCATGAATTCATTTTTTAAGAAGAAACCGCAAAGAAAATGGACATGGAAACACCCCAATGGAGGAACCAGCGAAATTGACTATATCCTGGCAAACAAGAAATCAATTATTGAAGATTGCAGTGTACTGAACAGATT
>QLNU02015003.1:97247176-97281014 GCA_006491805.2 Dysdera silvatica
GGACTCAAGATGAACCTACAAAAACCTAAGATCATGTTCAATAATTTCGTAGAGGAAACAAAAATACAAGTTGACAACATTGAGCTAGAAATTGCTGATTCATATATTTACCTTGGCCAGCTGATTTCAATGGATGGCAACATTATGAAAGAACTCAACAGACGTATTAAACTTGGCTGGAGTGCATTTGGAAGAAACAGTTTTATCCTGAAGGGGAAATTGCCTTTGTGTCTAAAAAGAAAGGTCTTCAACCAGTGTGTATTGCCAGTCCTCTCTTATGGATCAGAGACATGGAGTCTAACAGTTGGAGCAATACGAAAGTTACAGACAACGCAAAGGAGCATGGAGAGGTGCATGCTTGGAATAACTAGGAGAGATCGAAAAAGGAACACTTGGGTGAGAGAGCAAACTAGAGTAGAGGACATCATTGTTAAAGTAAAAGGGCTGAAATGGCGATGGGCTGGGCATATTGCAAGAAGAACTGATCAACGATGGACAACAGAAATTCTGAACTGGATTCCAAGAGACCACCGAAGACCTAGAAAACGTCCTCAAACTAGATGGGTGGATGAAATAAGAAAACAGGTTGGGGTGACGTGGAAGCGAATTGCTCAGGATAGACTTGTGTGGAAAGCATTTGGAGAGACCTTCATCCAGCAGTGGATAGATAATGGTTGAATATGATGATGATGATACTATTTGACGTTTGTGGTAAATGCCGAGAGTGGATCTAAAAAATACTTTCTGGAGGGGTGGGGGTACAATTTTTATTCCTGGGAGGAGGGTCCCTCTACGTCCCAGCTGGATCCGCTCTTGAGGAGGTGGAACATGTTTCGCTTTGAAAACCGCTGTGTTTTCTTCACTTATGTATTAAATACTGTAATCGAAATAACTCTTTCGTATTTTCTGAGATCAAAAGTGACCATAAAAAAATATAAGTGTACGTGTTAAACTTTTAAATACTGTATATTAATTGACATTGAGAAGGCGTATTTGTAAGATTGTAAAATTACATTAGAGTTAATATCGAAAGCAAATATCTCCAAAAGAAATGAAGCTATCAACAGCCAAGTATTAAATAATTTAACATCGCCTTGACGTAAAGTTTTTTTTTTAATTAGTAATTTTATTTTATAATCAACTGTTCGTGGCACGCTTTAAAGGTCCCATCACCCACAATTCCATGATTTCAAATCGCTGTCCCCACCAAAACTTCACCATGCCCCACAAGGGAGCTATGAAGCTCTTGTTGAGAACCATTGTTTTATAGAATATAATTACAGATATGGACTACATTTACGCAAGAATGTTGTAACTACCGATTGACTAGAAATGAAAACATCCTGACCAGTGTTTTATAAATTCATAGCAGAGTTGGATAAAAATATACTTTGGTTTCCAAAACCTTTCATAAAATTTAATCTCCCCCCCCACAAAGTTATTAAATATCGCCCTGGAGGTTTTCTGTTCCAACCATTCGGTAATTGTGTTATCCCTGCCAAAGGTGATATTAGCTTATAAAACATATATACGAAAATTAGGGCATCGTCTATTGAGTTTCGAACGTTTAGTCAGTATGACGTCTGGTTCGTAAATGTCACTGGTTCAAATACAACCCATGCATCTTTTTTGTCTTATTCATAGCCCACCAAACGTTGCTATATTAACCCTTTGCACTCGAGACCTTTTTCTCTCGGGCGAACCAGCAACTCGAGACGTTTCTCGATGTTCTTGGTGAATTTCTTACCTCTAACTTAAAACGATTACACTGACAAATTAATGTATAAAACTTTTATATTTTAACATTTTATCTATCTTTACAGGTCTAAGAAGATAATTTCTTAAATATTAATCTCTGTACTGTTGCTTAGTGTGGTATTTTACAAAGTGATATTTTACAAATACTCTATGTATAGATGTAATTTCATCGTTCAACACCGTAAAATCAAACTCATCTTCACTTGAGCTTATTTCATTACTACGTTCCATTCTTATAGGGCTCAAAAACTTCGAATGTACTAATCCTTTTGCCACGACTGTCAAGTTCGAACTGATCTCGGTAGGTCGACCATGGAGAGCTAAGTCTGGATCTCCGCAGACCCGACTACAATCTGATATCTCTAGTGCAACACACACACATACAAAAGTCACTCCTCGATAGAGAAGAAACAATGTAAGAGCTGTTCAAACGCCTGGTCAAAAAAGACCCGCGCAAGGGCAAACGCCGGTCCGCGATCGCGGGCTAAATTGAGATAAGAAAATCTTGTCTCTGTTTGAAGGGATGTCATTCTGCACTTCATAAGATTTTACCCAAAGAGCTTAGGAACTCACTCGAAAGAAACTAAACCTAAATAGTTATTGCCGCGCATCGAGTTTCAGCGTCAAACCAAGTGGTGGGCGAGAATCACCTCTCGAGTTGAGGCATCGAATCATGTGGTTAGTGAGAGTCACCTCTCGAGTGCAAAGGGTTAAGTCATTTACAGGTCCCGTTTGAGCTTGTAAAAAGAAGTAGTAGGTAAACCGTTCATATTATATTTTGGGCAGTAATTTTATTGCGGAACGAATTTCCTCGACGTTTTATGTGAAATTTTGGGTTTTGTGGACGATTTCTGGAAATTTAAACGTTTCGCAATTTTGCGAATTCCGAGATTTTTTTCCTAATTTCGCGAATTTCAGGATTTTTTACTAATTTCGTAAATTTATTTTTTTTATTATTGCCTGCTTTATATTAAGATTTTTTGATTAATTTTCATATTTAAATCATTTTAATATTGTCCTCATCAAAAGCTTTTTCAGTGAAATTCTAAAGAAAAATATATTTAAACTACGTATGTGTGCACAAAATGCTTTGCTTTGCCCTACAGTAACCTGGGGGGATAAGTTAAAAAAGTTTGCAATCTTTTTCGTTCGAGAGAAAGAGCAGCAGTATAATAATAGACGGTAAACGATCTATGTGAAAATGTTTTTCTGTCCGAATGTTGAGAATAACCGTTTCCTCAAAATCTTCGGCATAATTTTACTTCCATTTAGTGTCGATAGATGGTAATATAATTTTATATTACTTCTTTTTCATGTCGACAGATAGTAATATAATTTTCTCTATCTTTAACAATAAAAAAAATACATCACATATATTGTTATTAACGTTAGTAATGGCTTATTGTGGTAGTTTAATTTTTCAATTAAACTTTATTATAAGCATATATGTTAACAAAAACGATTAATTTCGCTAAATTATTCGGTAGGCTACTGTTCGCTATTATCCACGGTTGCTCTTGGAACGTGTCATCTGCAGATAGGGGTAATCCTACTGTATAGGGTTTTTTTTGTAAAATAATAGTAACTTGTTTTACTTTGTGGAAACTAACATAAGGCATTTTTTTAATGTTAGTGTTTTACTTCTTCGGCAAAGTTTTTTAAAATAATTCGCGGAATACAAAATTATTTCCCGAGGCC
Organism: Dysdera silvatica; assembly: GCA_006491805.2. Classification (NCBI taxonomy): domain Eukaryota; kingdom Metazoa; phylum Arthropoda; class Arachnida; order Araneae; family Dysderidae; genus Dysdera; species Dysdera silvatica. The sequence continues at coordinate 97,250,633 of QLNU02015003.1, forward strand.
GCCCCGCAAATTTTAAATTTTTTCCCCCACCTTAAAATTACTGCCTTACTTATGTCCTCTAAATACGGCAGTATTATCCCATTATACAATACTTATTTAGTAGCGTAATATGTATTTATACTACTTTTCAGAAATGATTTCTTCAAGTGTTGCATTTTTCGTGGATTTTTCTAATTTTTCGCGAGACTGAAGTTTTTTCAGCGTTAGTCCCGCGGATTTTGGTTTTTTCGGCCAAAAAATTATTTCCTAATTATAGATAAAGTTGATTGTTTTACTGACTCATGCGAATATTTATTGCTAAGTTATAATTTAGTTAGAAACTAAATTTCTAACTAATCTAACAATAATACAAATGTTTTCAGTATACTAATTTTATATGTGTGTATAACATTTTACTTGTAGCACCAATGCCTGCATCTCAGCAGTCCTTTGTATCGGCAAACACAACTTGGGCCACGTTGCGGCTCGCTGGCTGGCAAAGTGCAGGTTGTCCGATCCGCCATTTTAAAGCCCAATACCGGCAAAGATACCAAGGGCAATGGAAGCCCGTTCCGGAAAAAATTCCGTTCGACAGAGAAACCTATATTGTAGGACCTTTATTGCCTGACAGGGAGTATGAGCTAATGGTAACTGCACATAGCGAAGCAGGAGTTACGCAAGCTGATTACAAATTCCGAACACTTCCGTTACCACTACTGGGTAAATAAATATTAGAATTCTATATTAAAACTATGTTCTCTGATGCAAATGTTTGAAATCTTCACCTGTGGTTTGAATTCCGTATTGTGGTAACAAATTATTTATTCATGAAAGATGGATTAAATTTACCTAATACATTCACCAAGAGAGATACAATGGTTCCATGCCGCCCAGGCAAAAGTGATTCTTTATCTCAAAGTATCCGAATCTGTCCTGCAGTGCAAGGTATTTTAGATTGCACGGCAAAGAACAACGCTTGTACTGGAGTGGCGAGTAATAACTTAGTTTCATGTTTGCAACTTTTTTGAATAAATTAAAAATTAATTGCTTATTTTATTTGTATTTCACGTACTGAGTTGGAAGCTCATTTTTGAGTTCACTTTCATTACTCTCGGAACTTCATGCGATTTAATAATAATAAATTACAATTCTTCATATTTAAATGTGATATTACTGATGTAGATGTACGAACACTAAAACCTTTCCTTTGGGCAATGGATAGTGAGGAGGTTAAGAACCTCATCTTATCAGAAGTATCGTAATTATCTCCTGAATAAACAAACGAAAATGAAATGAAAACTTAACCATTCCGGCCAAAGAGGTCTGTGAAAAAATATTTGCCAGACAAAATAGCTGTTTAGTTAACTGACCCCCCCCACACACACACACAACTGAATAATTGTTTCGGGTTTGATAAATTTTCTAATGTTTGAATGAGTTTCCTATAAGGGGAATAATGAAATTGCGATAGTATATCTACTGGTGCACATATGGTTTTTCTAGTGTGTGCGAAATTGCTCTCGAAACAGAGCATTTTATATTTTTTTTTATAAAATCCCACCTAAAATCATGTAAATATTGTAGAGCAATTACAGTAGTTTACCCCCCCCACCTTCATCTTCTACATGCGGAAGGAGACGGTCCTTCGTTTACAAATGAATAGAACATGCAGTTAATCTGGGTATGTAATTTTTGTATTTTTGTATGTTGTATTAAAAATATAATTTAGCTGCAGAACTCCCACATTTCCAAAATACGAGCCGTCACTACTCGATGTTCAGGGCCGCCATAGCGCAACTACAATGCGCCATACATTGCATTTACTTGTAAGTTTCAATTTCATGGGGTAGGCTAAATTCACTTTAGACCCCCATCTGTTTATGACACTATGCTTAGGATTTTGGCCCTGAAGTCTAACGCTTAATTTTGTATAATAAACTAACAAATGAGGCAGAAAATATTATTAAATTCATGCATGCAAAAAATTATATTATTATATAGTTGAAATGGGGCATTAGAGCTATGTACATAGGCGTTAAGTTTTATGGACCAATGGGGTCCGGACCACCCCAATAATTTCAAAAATATTGAAATAAATGGCAGTTTTACATAAACTGTAATGTATAAATATGCATAGCATGTGCTTGGGCCCACCCAATAAGTTTGAAAAATCTCTGCTTTGATGGCTACATAATTTATGTTGTTAAAAAAGTGTTCCGTGAGATAAAATATTTGAGGGCCACTGAATGGGAGGTTTCAAAGTGGCGCCATCTATTTGCTGAATAAAGAGTTATCAATGTCCTTTACATTCACTAGATGGCAGCACCAACAATCATGGGTAAAAAGTGTGTTCCACCTTCATTTTATTCTTCACATCCAGCTGGCTAATTTTTAGCAGTAAAATATTACATTTTTTATTTACAATTACCCAGTATAGTGAAATACCTATTCTATTTTCAGTAACAACGCCTATTCCAGTACCTGTCCACAGAGAATATGAAATCCCTTTTCACCGGAACGTCAACGTCGTAATTCCGGTAGTTTTCTCATCCCTTGTGCTTATTATAGTGCTCTTCACAGTAGTGTTGTGCCTCCGAAGACATTCTACAACAGCACAGGAGAGAAGGATAGCCCAACAAGGCGCAGGTAAAAGAAAACAGCTTATTCAATAAAATAGCACGAATGAATGAATATAAAAATATTGAAACGTCGAAGCTTATCTTGTTGGAATCAAATTTAATTTTATCCTTAAGTATTTAAAACATCGATATACTAATCTTTTGCAGTTCTATCTGAAAAAAAACTTGCCTATTTATATATAAACAGCAGTGGCGTATAACAAAAATAATTGAAAACTATAATATGCAGAATTTTTTTCAGGCAAAACGAATAGATTTTATATATGAATGGGAGTCAGTTAATAAGCAAATGTTATACCTGTTGACTTTGAAAGTTTCTAAATATCGTGATTTCATGCAAAATAAATTTTTTATAATATTTTATTATGCACAAACGATTATAGTGTTATTCAAGTCCAATTAATGTGTATGATTGTCATTTTAGAAATTTTGGCGGGAGCTTTCATTAAACATATTTTTTCTCTCTAGACATTTGTTGTGAACAACATAAACCTGCAATAAACGAAGTATATATCCAAAAAAGATGTCCAAGGCTCAATTATCGATAAATAGAGAGAAACACGGACAGACAGACACCAAAAGCATATTTGTGGGTGCTGGGGCCTCCCAAAACTAAAAGACAATAAATATAAAATGTAGAACACGTCATTATAAATGAAAGATATATCATACGAAATACATTAAGTTCCATTGTTCTTATTCTTGTTGTCGTTGTAATTGTGGTATCGAATTTTATTTGGGAGGAAAACTGCCCTATACTTTACTATATCAACAGAGGCCTGTAGTATGGTAATAGAAATAAATGGAAAATTCTTTGTTGTGTTTTTAAATCAATGGGTTTTTCTTTAAATAAACTATAGGAGAGAGAAAAGGTCCCAACATCAGAAGCTGAAATTCAAGCCTAAAGAAGTGGATTGGATTAGGGCTTATATGCGCATTGGCTAATATTTTCCTTAGGAGTTATTGTCCCTTTCTTTGTTTGTCCGTATATACAGGGTGGTCCTGAATTCTACCAACAAAATAAGAGGGGTTGTTGGGGACGCCAAAAAAGGCATACTTGCCCATATCCCCGTGTCCGCAAAGGGGACGCTTTGCCTGATCGCAACTGAAGCAGCTGACCCTACACATACAATTCCGTTGAAGTTAACAGATATTAAAAAGTCGCGCGAGAGAGCCTGAAGTCTATTGGCATTAAATAATTTAAACAATTCGCGAAATGGCGCATTGTTGCCATTTGTGGAAACCTTCAACGAGGGGGGGATGCAAATATTACTGTAGTGCCCGAACGGCTAATTTTTGGAAAAAAATTCACTGAACAAAAAATGTTTATTTTGATGTGCTTCACCTGTTGCACATACATAGCTTTCCCAGCTATTTTCTAGTGCGTTGAAGAAGGCAGTTTTAGGTTTATTTTCACTCTATAGTAACACTGATTAGGATCAGAAAACGGAATTCCGAATTCCTTTGGCTACTGTATTATCAGCTCAATCAATTTAATTATGTATCAAAAAATTGCATTTAATTAATGTAATTGACTATTTAGCAACGACGTGGACGTAAACACTAGTTACTCACTGGAGCCAAATCAGCCTCTCTTCGGACAACAATCTCTCTTTGGGCAAATGTGCCTTATTTAGTGTCCCTAACAAGCTCACTTATTCTGTTGGTAGAGTCCAGAATCATCCTGTATATAACATAAATGACCATACTTTGTGAAATTCCCACTTTGTTTGGTGCAGAATGACCCTTGCTGTCCTTGTGCCATAAAAATGCAACCAACCAACCTTGTTGAATTTATAGTGTCATGTTTTTATTGTAACGTTATTAAGCAATTATTTATTAATTCCTGATTATTTGTTTGAAATGAAAGTTAAATTTATTAATGGGCAAAAAAAAATCTGCTTTAAACCCGTTTTGTGATATCTTAATGGTTTTTTATCATTTCTTTAGATTCAGATTCACAAAAGGCTGTAACGGATTCGTTACTCATGGCCGAAATTTCACAGCAACAGAAAAACTTTGGAAAACAAATTCCCACAACAGCTAATGGTTCTCACTATTCGTCCCCTACACGACGGCAGGAACATCATGCCACGCCAAAAGGAACAGAACATTTAAGTAAATTTGCTATCGATTTATTCATTTAAATTTTTGGATTTTAAAATCTGCTGAAGAAACATGGCAAGGAGAATTGGGAAAATGGGCATTTCATTTAGCACTTCCCAAAAACTTTCATTTAAAAACTTAGTTTTTATTTCCAAACCTAGTGTTACCTAACAAGAGAGACGCTAAAGATCCTTCAAATTCCAGAAATACCCTCATTACTTAATGCTCCACTACCTGCTATCTTTATTATATTCCTATTATTCATTAGGGTTTTTCAAGGGAATTTTTAATAACGAAAGCATCTGAAGGATTAACATACATTCGTTAATTTTATTCTCAACAATTGTTTTGTTTTATTTCTCTCTCATTTGCTGGATCGTGTCTAAGATTACTTAAAAAATTAGTTTCTAAATTTCCCAGCCTACATTGCGCATTAACTTACCCCGAAGCTTTCTCATATTTACTAACTTTTAAAGCTTTTTTAATTCTTTCAGATGATCATCGACAATAAATTTTTGTGGATGGTTACAGGCATTTAATATTATAGATTTTATCAAATCATTGGTTTATCATAATACAGAAGAACTCACATCATCCGAATCTTGTGTAACCTAAATGGCTGTCTGAGCCTATTTTTAATTCGTTTGATGTTTTTGGCAAAAACACTTTTATTAGTTTACTAGTGTTCTACCACCTAAAAAAATTGGAAATGGTGAACATCGGATGTACGCATTGGCGTACGCAGAGGATGTTGACCCCCATTGCCACAAAATATTTCAAATTTGACATAGAAATATATGAGTTGTGGCTCTGTAACCCCCGCATTGAGTGTATAACATAATTATGAACTTTCTGAATACAGCTATTGATATACTCACACTTTGCATATATATATATAAAAGTTTTCCTCGCCCATTCTTGGCGGAAACAGGCTTTGGGACGGGCAGAGCGCCATGTTCCCAAGCCTCTTTTTACATCACTTCTTAATGTGCCATGTCTAGAAACTTCCTGACAATGTGACACGTGTTTAGGATTGTGGCTTTTTGTATTTCAATGTAGGTGTTTGGGTCAATGTTGAGTATCTCCAAATTCGTCGCAAGCGTTTTTGGTACTATCCCTGTTGCTGAGATGACTAACGGGATGATGAGGATCTTTTCCATACCCCATATATCTCGTACTTCATGTCTGAGATCTTGGTACTTGGTGATTTTCGTTGTGTAGGTTGTCTGTATGTTATTGGTGTTGGGTACTGCTATGTCGATTAAGTACGTGGTCTTATTCGATTTATCGACGAGGGTTATGTCAGGACGGTTATGTGGGACTGTCTTGTCTGTTATGATTGCTCTATCCCAGTAAAGCTTGTGTGTTTCGTTCTCATGCACGGTCTCTGGCTCATATTTGTAGTACGGGCATTTTTCTGTCAGAAAGCCAGCATTCGCTGCCAATTTCTGGTGGACTATTTTCGCTACTTGATCGTGTCTATGTTTGTAGTCTGACTGCGCAAGGATCTTGCATCCTGCCATCACGTGTTGGATTGTCTCCGATGCCGCATGACAGTGTCTGCATTTGTCGCTTTCTATGTCTTTTCTCTGGATGAATTTCTGATTGTTCCTTGTTGCGATCACTTGGTCTTGGATGGCTAGCATGAATCCTTCTGTCTCTGGCTGGAGAGTGCCTTTGGCCAGCCAAGAATTTGATGCCTTTTTGTCAACGTGTGGTTGTTGCAGGTCATTGTAGTGCCTGCCATGTAATGGTTTTCCGGCCCAAGTTCTCAGTTTCTGTTCGTTGGCTGTTTCCAGGACACGCTCTTCGGTACTACACAGGTTTAGTGGCGTGTAATTTGCATCTGCTTGTATTATGGCTTGGATGAGTGGCGATCGGGGACTCTTCAACTGGAAGTATTGCCTCATGCTCTGGATCTGCTTGTCATGTAAGTCTTTGAGGTCCGCTTGTCCGCGTCCTCCTTCTTCCCGGGGTAGTGTTTGCCGTTCAATTGCCGTTGCAGGGTGTAGTTGTCCGGCTCTTCTCTGGATGGTTCTCATTTTCCGCTGGAGTTGTTCTAGTTCAGTGTTGGACCATTTGATGATCCCGAAGGAGTAGGTGAGCACTGGTACCGCATATGCGTTAATTGCTTGCGTGGTGTTCTTCCCGCTCAGTTTCGTCTTCACAATGCTTCTAAGTCTTTCTTGGAATGCTTGCGTGAGCTGGACTTTGACTTTCTTGTGCTCCTGCTGCCGTTTTTGCATTATCCCTAGGTATTTGTAGGTTTCGCCCTCGTCCAAGGTCTTCAGTAGTCTCCCGTCTTCGAGTTCGATGCCTGGTAAATCTTCTTTGCTATTCTTCTGTATTTTGCACTTATCGAGGCCGAATTCCATTCCTATGTCCTTGGAGAATGTCTCTGTTATACTGATGAGTTGTCGGAGTTGGGTGATTGTTGGCGCGTATAGCTTGATGTCATCTACGTACATGAGGTGGGAGACTTTATGTAGGTTTCTCTTGTCTTTCTTCAGCATGTATCCGTATTTACTTGTGTTCAGCATCCTTGACAAGGGGTTTAACGCCAAGCAGAACCACTGGGGGCTTAGTGCGTCTCCTTGAAAGATTCCGCGGCGGATGGGGATCTCGGCCGTTTCTATTTTACTGTCTGGCGTGTTTAGCTGTAACCGGGTTCTCCATTGTTTCATGCTGCTCTGTAGGAATCGGATGATTGAGGGATGCACTTTGTATATGCTGAGTATTTCAAGGAGCCACGAGTGCGGAACAGAGTCGAAAGCCTTCTTGTAGTCTATGTATGCGGTGTTGAGTTTTCGCTTTTGTTTTCTTGCTTGTTCCAGGATAACTGAGTCGATGGTAAGCTGCTCTTTACATCCCAGAGTCCCTTTCTGGCATCCCTTTTGTTCTTCCGTCATTAAGTTGTTGCTTTCGCTGTGCCGGCTTATTTTTTCAGAGATGCACCCCGTGAGTATCTTGTACAGGGTGTTAAGGCACGTAATGGGTCGGTATTTCGCTGGGTTACTGGTATCCTGGTCCTTCGGTAGGAGGTAAGTTATTCCCTTGCAGAGGAATTCAGGCATTTTGCTGGGGTCTTCAATTATCGCCGTAAGTTCCTTGGCTAATGGGCCATGGGCGCTGGTAAATTTCTTGTACCAGAAGTTGTGTATGCCGTCAATACCGGGTGCTTTCCAGTTGTGCGTACGTTGGATTACCTGCTGGAGTTCCTCTATCGTGATGCCCGTGTACTCCATCTCCTCTATTCCTCTCGTAGCCTCCATTTCTTGCTGAATCCAGGGGGCGCTTTTGTGCTGTACTTCATTGGACCATAGTGTCTTCCAGAAGGTCTCTATTTCTGCTGGCTTTGGGGCTATATATATATATATATTTCTGATATGCGAAAAGGTATCAGGTCAAAGTTTTAAAAGTCATTAATATCCTAATTGAAGTGTGTAATTATTTAGACATTTCTGACTATTAATATAGTAGTTCAGTAATATGTAAGTAAATGTATTTTTAGACGAATATTGTAGTTTCTTTAAATTTTTTAACTGAAAATTGAAGTTTCAGATTAGTTGAAATAAGGTCACTTTATTTCAGTTAAAATTGGGGTAATGGTTTACACGTTTTTATATACTCTTAAATGCCTATCATCTTATACCCTAAGTATCCAAAGAAGCATATTCCTCTATTATCTCTATTTGATTAAATATTCTATTTACAAATCCAAGCATTGGAGATTTATTATCACCAATAAAAATTCCTTAACAGCATTTTAAAACTTATGAAACACTTGGCTGCATATATTACTAGAACAAGACTGCAGAACATAAAATTCTGGATGGAATGGACATAGAATTGATTTTTCATTACAAGAAAATATACAAATACAACGAAAATCTGTTATTGCGAAACTGGGACCCATCCACTTTTTCAAACGCTATGGCAAATGGAATGCAATAAAACTTTCAAATTAACGATGTAAATGTTTGGGAATTTTGATATTACAAAAATTTCTTCGGGATTTTTTTCTTTCTAATTATAGGCTATCACAAAATCGCTTCAAACGCAAAGAATTTAAAATTTAAAAAAATATGGTGGTACATTTTCGTTTCGCAATGACCTCGAGGGAACAAGTGCCATTAGCGAACCGTCTTTCACCATCCCTTCACTTTATTTTCTACTGTTTATTTCAATCCTGATACTTTGTTATTTTCCCCCCTTTAATTTTATTTATTAATTTTCAAATTTTATGGCACAAATTGTTCGAGGTCGATTAAAGTATTCAAAATTCATTTAAAACCGTACTTCTTAAAGGTGAGAAATGGTTCATGAGTTAGATTTACACAACTATTTTATTATATATTAGTAAATTAAAAAGAATACAGTTAAAACAAAAATCTACTTTACAACGAGATACTTTAATTATTCCTTTGGGCAGGCTATAATTGGTATCTACTCTATATTGTGCAAATCAATTTCAATAATTTTACGCCCATTTCCTTTGATTTAACGGTTAATTGCTAAATTTAACGTACGTAAAATTATCGCTTGTAAACCTTACGTTTTTATTTTGAATACGTACTTTGAAAGATTGCATGAGGTTCTTCTTTTATCTTTCTCTTTCTTGTTTAGGAACGGACAAACAGCACGAGTATGCAGAACCATATATTGCCTTCCCTTCTTCACGACAGGCAAGTACATCTTAGCCTGCGCAGACCTTTTGCATGACTAGACTTGCTTTTCATTCGTCTTTCCTTTCCCGAATTTGCTATGGTCATTTTCCCGCTTAAATTTTCTGCAATCTTCCTTGTAAAATATCCACTGACCTTTTTTAAAATGCATGCAGTCTATATTAAACCATCTTCCCAAAAGTATTCCACTCCTTTCACTACATCTTTAAACCAGATGCAAAGCATATCATTTATGGAAAAACGTCCCTCCTGCTGCCAATATCTAAAAGCTTTTAATAAAAATCTTCTTTCACATACAATTTAATTTCCAGTGTATTATAAATTAGCGAAACCTGTTCACAGAACTATTTATAATTGCGCCACTCTGCTTGTCCTTTTCAATGCTTAAACTTTCTTTTCGATATGTGTATACCACTCCGTGAAATTAACATTATGATGCTAATAGAAGATAAAGGACAATTTGCTTGAAACTTACGAATAATACCTGCTAGATAGAAAACAAGATGTGATAGAATTTTTGGAATAAACTAAATTGTGTTTACGGTACGAAAAGTGGTTTAGAAGTATACGTATTAGTACTAAATAGCTTCTTTTCTTACAAGGATATCTACCAATATCTTTTTCAAAATATTGAATTTCAGAGATGTTGTGCAATTTTTTATCGTTGTTTTCTATCATGTTTTATCAAATTACTAACGAAGCGCTTTCGTTTTTACTAGTTGAACTTGCACCTGTGCATGGCATTTTGTAGTTTCTCAGACATTTCTTATTAGGGATAAATCTTTTTATTTGTGTGTAAGGATATGTCACTGTACCATAATAGATACTTGAAAACACAAATTTTTGACTATGTTCTCACCTTGTTTGTCTCATAATGACCCTTGTTGTCCTTGCGCCATAAAAATACAACCAAACAACTAACCATCTGAGTATGTTGATGGGCATTATTAAATTGAAATAAGCCATTAATTTTGTCAGCCGGAGAGGGTGGATACAGATTATAAAATTTCATCAAATTGCAGACATCACTTTAAATTGAATTTAATAGTTACCAGACTTGAACGTTTAACGTAGCTAATCGATTCTCACATAGAGTTTCTTGTGTTCGGTCAGTGTAAGGCTCGATAAAGTTGACTGAATTGTCCCATTCACCAGAGTTGACTGGATTGTATCGTTCACCACAGTTGATTGAATTGTTTCATTCTGCACAGTTGACTGGATCGTTTCGTTCAGTACAGTTGACGATATTCTTGTTTACCACATCACCTTCGTATGCGTATCTGGCTATTGGCGAATTCTAAGTAGAAGTGGGATCCATTAGTGAAGACGACGTGTGATGGTGGTGCATCCCAAATTACTGGATAATATAGGAAACATTAGAACTATTTAAGTTGGGTTGAGGTCAATTGTAGAAAGCGCAATGAAATATGCTCATATTCCTGCATATTTACCATGTCTGAATCGGTGAACCGGTGAGCTGGTCTTTTGATGTACCATGTGTCAGTTGATAACATTTAATACAGCTTGTTTAGCAGTCAGGGGAAGCAGCATTCATTTTTCAACCGTTGTTGGATAAATGATTAAACTCTAGTGTTTTGTTTACACCAACTCGTGCCTTAATACGTCGAATTCGGAAACATCATGAAGTCTAAATACTCATCCTTACAGAAACTGCATAATTTGGTGATTTTTTTGCAAACATAGATTATGGATATTTTGTGCAGACGAATCTGCCTTCAGAGGCAGTTTCTTAAATTCAAAAAGTATTTAACAAAGATGCAAATGCTATATTCATAAATAGCCAAGTTTCGGTTTATACACACTTTCGCTTCCGCCAGATTGCCATGATATTATAACGAAACCTTGCTTGGCTCAGAATGACAATTGTTGTACTTGCGCCATTCAAATATAACTAACCAATCAATCACATTGTAACCAAGTACGTAGTGATACGTACGCATACCTCTTAATGGGACGCAAATATTGGCACTTAGTAGTTCTTTCAAAGCACATTTATTATATTGGGATTTAGCCAGCTAAAAAGAGGGCTTGACGCCGATGACAAAAGAGTCTAAATGTGCACACAACAAAAAAGTTGTCCATTTCTGTTATAGCCATTGGATTAGTCGTTTAAACTGTCTTGCATTTAACTTCAAAGTTAATAGCCATTTTTACTTGTTACAATTTAAATTTCACAGAGCGTGTACAGAATTGTAAACCTGTGATCTAAGAATTTTACAAAACGAATTTCATTTTGGGCTTTATTTTAATATGCAATGCTTCTTTCCTTATCCATTTTTACAAATGTTGTTATTGTTTATGTTAGGAAATAAATTAAATTATTTTGCTTCTAGCGCTCGGAGGAAGGCGGCTTCGCGACTATAAAGAGGGCCCCTCCGAGATCGGGGTCCGTGACATCGGCATACAAACCAGGTAGCTATCAGTTATTGATCGAAAGTTATTTCTTGTATATTTTCCTCGTAGATGGATTTATTTTATAATTGAACTTGGGACTACAATTTTCAGAAACTTTGACTATGGATAAAGAATTTCTTAATTTTAATTTGGACCAGGTATTAGCAACCCGTCACATATGTGCTATTTATAGCATTTAGAACAAGAACAAAATATTGAATATAATTGTTAAAACTCAAAAGATCTACTTCAATTATTTACAAGAAATACTTTTCTCTTTTCGTTCCTCTTGGGGTAGAATATTTCTAAATATTGGAGATAAAAATGTGCAAAAAACAAACAAACAATGAATCTCCAGTTCTACTGGGACCTCGTGAACGATCGAAGTTCTATATCCACTTAAAATTTCCCTTCCCCGCCCCCCGTCTTAATTTTCCACCAACACTCACGTCTGTTCACCACACCATTACACAACAAAGAAATAATGAATATAAAATTATTATTGTAGTAATAATGCCCCATGTCATTTTAAATGTAAATTAATATAAGTGCTTATTATTAGGCTTTGTACGGGTATCCATAGTTAATTCAGAAACATATTTATATATTTGAAGCGGAGAAGTACATCTTTTAAATGCGCGAGACGACTCCGAGTTTCAGCCAGGCGTGGAAACAATTTCTGTCCTCCAAATGTCAAGTATCTCCTTAACTACTTCGTTTTCTTTTGTCACCAACAGATGGCGATGACATCGCACAAACTCGCAACACGGACATGCAAACACGCTAAACTTCAATCTGTTTAGTTTTGGACCATTCCAATTTCGCATTCCTGGCGAGGGGGTATAAAATGCCCTTCCGAAACCCACGTCGGCTAACACCGTTTGTTATTAAAATTTTACTAGGCCTAAAACATTGTACTTCTCTTAATTTGTATTGCGTAGCGTTACGCCACCTTACTAATCATACATTTATATAGTGTATATATATATATATATATATGTGTGTACAAGAGTATTAAAATTTGACATATTTTGAAAAAGTGAACCTTTTTTCAGGTTTCTCGTAGTCATGCCAGAACCGAACACAAGGAAGTCGATTCACATGCAAGAAGAACCGAAAGACCAATTAGTACCAAGATCGACAATGTACAGCTTATGTCTGGCAGGGGATATGCGAACATAAGGAAATGGCATTCCCAGAAACCAAAAGAATTTAGCCACACTTCAAAGACATCATTTCCCAACGCTCATAAGGCTTTGCGAGAAATTCAATTTACATCCCATGAATTTATAAACTGAAAGATGTAACACTGGGATCGTGGTGAAATACTGGGTTCTAACTTTGCTTATAAAGCAGAACTTTCTAAAAGTAACTTTAATGGAAAACTAATAAAAGAACGAAGCGGCGCACACAGTCAATTAGAAACACGAAATCAACGCTTTAGGCGTGGTAAGGATCGATAAATAAAGGTTTCCTCACTCGTTTTGGACAGACTTGTTGTCAGCTTTCGTCGGAAATACTAATGCACTGAGTCAGGAATCAAATCCCTTCTATTCGTGAAGAAATAACCCAAAATCTGTGTCGCAACATTTATGTACACATCCTTACTTCTACTAAAACGTTGAATGCAAGTTTCTAATTAACTTGAATTCAACTAATTGTTTCTTGATCAATACCAGTAACCAATATAATATTGATAAATAATGGTCAAAAGCCATTTATACATTTAAATATTGTTTCCCTACGTCAAGAAAATGACGATTGTGAAATAAATACAACTGTTGTGCTTAGTCTTAAAAACCTGGATAGAAAAGGCCGATGTGAATTTTGACTACAGCTAATTTTAAATATTTAATTTTAACTCAGTGTGGCAAATTTTGTCATTTTGAATAAACCTTAATTCTTTTAAAATATAAAAATGCAGAGGCAAAAACCTCTTTGACATCACAGCACTCGAAAATTAGACATGGGTATGCTAATAATTTAAATATATAAATAAGCATAAAACTAGTCAACAGATTTCCTTTTCCAACTGCAAAAATTCTTCGCCTTTTATGAAGCCCATTTTCAAAAATGTCATATCATTTGATCGTATCTTTAAGAAGGAATTGGCAAACAGTTATTTCGACACTGACCTAATGTTTAAATTCTTAACTGGTTAAGGTTTAACCTTACGCCAGTATTGAAATAACTGTTTGTTATGGAATCTCCTTGTGAAACTCTGTATTGTTTCGAAGGAATTAACCTTTGCTTGCTACTTTACGAAATTGCTGAAGATTACTACATCCCTTTCGTTTCTACTGTTGCCTTATAAATTAAACTCAGTTCAGTCTATATTATTAACTTTTTTTTTTAATAACTTATATTTGAGCTTAATTCGATTCATATTATCAAATATTTTTACATTCTGATTTTATTTTAGTATATATCATTGAGTGCATTATAATTTCCCTTTTGTTTCTGGTCTATGGATTTAGACGGTTTAATATTAGACTTTCGCAAATTCGTACGTATGACCTCATATTGTTTGGCGCAGAACGACCCTTTCTATATTTTTGAAATAAAAATCCATCAACCAACTCTACATGTCTACACTATATGAAGCTTCAAATTAGTTCATTTGAGTTGAAAGAAACTTCTGGTGTGACATGATCAAACACCCCAAAAAAAAAGAATGATTTTGCGTCGCCTGTTAATAACCGAACCCACATCTTCCTGATTCCCGATCAAGTGCTCTACCCATGAAGCTACAGCAATCGACCGTTCTCTTCCCCCTTCGAGAGTGTATGAGGATTTCTTCAAATTACTCCAATAAATCTAATGTAAGGCTTAACCTATACCCAGGTGGTGTTTTTTTTTAAGAATTGAACTTAAAACTATGAACAAATATTGTATTGGAGGTAAATTTAAGTGTAAGTGGTTGCATATTGGCCAACTCTGCGTCTTTAGCATAATTTGTGCTGTAATTACGACCATCTTAGCACAAATATCGGAAACCCTGGACGCGGTCATGATTTGGGGCCTTTTCTTCACTTTGAAATTTCGAATTTTTGCAATGAGAAAACTGTATTTAATAAACTTTTATGGCAATTTGGGGCCCTTATTGGTTTAAGGCTCTGGGCAGGAGCTCCGCTTGAAATAGTACAGCACATCCATACAGTAGGTAGGAACACTGCTGCGAGGCGACATTGACCAAAATCAGTTAAGTAAAATGTAGTTCGAGAAGTGTTGGGAAGGCTGCCATTGGATCCCGTATTGAACGAATGCGCGAAAGTATACAAACACAGGTTTCTCATTTAAATAAAAAAAGCAATTCTTAGCGGATCACAGTTTTAATCAGTTCATTTGTTATTGCTTACAAAATACTTCACTCCGTTATATTAATAGATGATGTTATTGGAAAAATACACTCAGGTTTATGAAAATTGCAACACCAGAAAGGTATAGTCAGGTTCTACTGAAATTTGCGAAAATACAAAGAGGGGGTGTGACGTGCAAACGATTAGAAATTCAAAGTGAGTGGGCATTCCTGAACTTGGCAGAGCCTTTTGAACGATCGTACGAGGATTATAGAGGGCTGTGGAGGACAAACAAATAGTGTCGTTGTCAGAGAAACGAAAACTCTTCTGTTGAAATCACTATATGTCGTCAATATCAAAGAGCACTATACCAGCAAATAATAAAGTTCGAACGGGGACGCATCACCAGCTTGCGAGAAGGCGGATTTTCCAAGTAGGATATTGTTGCTCGTACGGGGCATAATGACAAGACAATGATGCGAGTGTGGAAGCAGTGAACTGAAGAATACTGAATGAATTGCGGTCGCATATTTTCTGAAGCAGAATGACCTTTGTTGTCCTTGTGCCATAAAAATATAACCAACCAAATGAATAAATTTAAATTCTGACACTGGACCATAAAATGTGACGAAAACAGGGGATGATAGGCATCTCATCCGCGTGGCATGAACCATACGGCTTGTACTAGTGTTAGCCCAGCACTGGAGCACTGCTACAAGTACGATGTTATCTGCTTCTATGGTTCGAATGCGTTTGCCGTTCAGTGAACTATGTGCATGTTTTCCTTTGGGGGGGATATTTTTAAATTTGAATCATCGACGCTTCCAGTTACAACAGGCGGACGGGTACAGGCAATGGCACGCAGATTTTTCATCAGATGATGTTTTCGGACCAGTCTCCTTACAACTTTGACGAAAATGATGGCTGCTTACGCGTTGAACAGTATTGTGGTGAACGGCGTCTTCTTTTCAGAGCGCTGTACTGCACAAACAATAAGTGTGGTGGTGTAGGGTGGCGTGCTATTGTTTATTTAAAGTGATGCCAGCTGCTGCGAATTGAAGATACGCTCAACAGCAACAGCTACATCAGGGAGGTTTTAGAAGCCTAAGTTGTACCCTACTTTCAACACACTCTTGGCGCTGTATTGCAACATGACATCGCCTGATCACATCTTACCATAAATGCCAAAGCCTTCTTCACAGTATAAGAAATGCCTATTCGCCCATAGCATACCTGTTCACCAAACATTAAATCGGTTGAATATATATGGAATACGGTCACGTCGAATGGGCCATTACTGTTTTGCACCAATCATTGCTAATGAACTGTGGACTAATATTGATAAACCTGGCAGGCAGTATCCCAAGAATAAACCCAAGCTGCCTTTAATTCGATGCCCAGACGTTTAAAGGCTCATATTGCCATTGGGAGGAAGGCTTCACTGGATACTAAATTCCTCCCCTTAATGTAGTTGCATTTATCGATAAAATTAATCTTACCTTTATAATACCTTTCGTCATATGTGGTATAAATTTCGTTCGGATCTAACCATTCCTTCCTGGTTCTGCAACTTACATAAACATGAATGTATATCCAATATCTGTTTTATATAATCTATTTCAACATTTGTTTTAATAAAAATGCTTTTCGTTGTTTTTTATCTCAGCATAGACACTATTTCGCCTATACTAATAAGATCAGGCATTTTTTCTGAATATCACCGACATGGGCTCTATAACCAATAGGACGACTCTGTAGTTTAGATACGTGCTGATCAATCAAAATTTTCAGAGGGCCGCCAAATTATAAAGATTACCATCGAAGGCAAGGGGACAGAAAAATATATTTTTTAAATTATTTTTTACAATTGAAAATTATAAATTTAGATGTTATCCCGATCAATTATAACCTTACTCATACGTTAGTGATTGCAACTTTATTTACAATCCTTAATAATATATATTTTATAATGATTTTATATGCTATTTAATGTGTGTATTTGAATAAACTAAAAGTAATAATGTAGTTCGCATATCTGAATGATATATATATATATATATATATATATATATATACTTGGGTTCGAGAGCAACTAGAGTAGAGGACATCATTGTTAAAGTAAAAGGGCTGAAATGGCGATGGGCTGGGCATATTGCAAGAAGAACTGATCAACGATGGACAACAGAAATTCTGAACTGGATTCCAAGAGACCACCGAAGACCTAGAAAACGTCCTCAAACTAGATGGGTGGATGAAATAAGAAAACAGGTTGGGGTGACATGGAAGCGAATTGCTCAGGATAGACTTGTGTGGAAAGCATTTGGAGAGACCTTCATCCAGCAGTGGATAGATAATGGTTGAATATGATGATGATGATGATGATGATATATATATATATATATATAGCATAAATTGGCAGGCCTAATGTTAGCCACCCTGAGCTGGGTCTAGTACGTTTGCCCGACAAGTCACCTGTCCGGTTATACTTGTCTGGAGCTCGGTTATAACGAGCATAATGGGTAATGAATATGGGTTCGGTTACAACAAACATGATGGATATGAACTGGAGTAATATATTATGGAATAATACTTGGAAGTAAACTATAACTCACCAATTTCCAGCTCCTCAAATTCTAATTTGCCAACTTTCAATATAGAAATTCATCAATATGGAAATCCATCATGCTCGTTAAAACCGAACTCACACCCATCATGCTCGTTATAACTGAGTTCATATCCATTATTCTTGTTATAACATAGTTCATATCCATCATCATGCTTATAACTGAGTTCAAATCCAACATGTCCGTTATAACCGTCCTCCGGACAGGTTAACCGGGCAAGTGAATTGTCGGGCAAACAGTGTCAGGAAAACGACACGCTCCCTGTCGGTCAATGGCCACCATTTGGCCAATTCTGGCTTAGAGTTTTCCCAATCCCACCCTCTTTGTAGTTTTAGGTTCAATTCTCAAACCATAGCTCTTCTTTCGATGCCAAAATTTTATTTTGCCACATAGTTTTAAATTATATCTTATTTGTGAACTTACGAAATCGTAAAGTCTGGTAACCTAACTAATCCTTTGACTTCACAGTTTTATTAAAACTAGGGGCCCAAAAATGAAGTCAGTGGCCCCAAATCGCCGAACACAGCAAGCTTTGTATAATTTTTCTATATGGTAGCTGCGCTACGGTTGCTTTTTGAATAAAAATACCTATAGTGATAAATATAAGCGTTTACATGATTTCATTTCCAATTGAGAATTAATATCGTATAATTTAAATCAATGATTCCTAAACCTTTTCGGCCCACCTTTCCCCTTGAAGCCTTACATTTATTACAACGTTAACTAGGCTATTTTTCAAATAAAAAATAAAATTCTGATAAAAAATTTATTTGATGATAATATTATGGCTAATAACATTGAACTTGTCGTTCAACCCTTTCAGGTTAGCCATACCTACACTTTGGGAATCAAGGATTTATAGTACTGATAGTTCTGAATATTGTAAATGCATAGTATGTGTTCAATACAGTCGAACCTGTTTACAAAGAGTGAAGATAAAACATTTGTTTAGTGATATACAAAATATCCAAAATTTATCTGCTTATTGTGGAAAAGAACATGTTATAATCAACTAGAGTTCAGTAAACTTTCCCTTAATTTCAGTATGCCGAATTTAAAAAGAGAGTTTCTTCCTTTTTATACAGATTTCATCTCAGAGTTTAAAGCGGCAAGAGAGATGTTTTAAATAATGAGAAGATACGTAAAATGTTGATATTTAAACATATGTTATACGTAAATTGCGGACAGTCGCCTTCACTGTTCTCGTATTATTTCTTTTGCCTCGGTCCTGTCATGCTCGTTAAAAACGGGTACGACTGTATTATCAAATTCGATAAATCTGTCACATTATTTGTTTAATTGAACAGTTTTTTATAAATAAGTGTGCTCCTTTTTAAGTGATCAATTTTAATTTATTTCAAGCTATAGGTATAGTAACACTTGTTTGTTACGAATATCAGGAGACAGGAAAATCTTTCTTTGTTATATCTTTTTATATAATATTATATATATTGCACATTAAATAAAACTTACCCAAATTCTTTATATTCGTCATAACCGTGTTGGCTATAACCGAATTTCACTGTATTTTTAATTGATGTATGTAAACAAAAGTCTGTTAAATTGTAAACGTCGCTATTTTGAATCGCCGTAAAATATTTGCAGTTGCAACAATTCTGGACCATATTCTGTGGAAAAATTTAAGGTCTCTGACTTTTCTGTAAACCAGTATTTAAAGAACTTTTCGCGGAGTTTCTACAACACATCATCTTGTAAATGCCATCATTTTTAAAAAAAATATATTTATGTTCACAGCTGTAAGCTGATTTGTGATCTGTGTGAGTTATTGTCTCTGTACAGCTGACATTCCAGTGAGAAAATAAAAGGCTAAAAAGTCTATTAAACCATGTTTTGGATAAATTGCTTTGGGCTAGCGTAATCTTCCACAATGCTTTTTATATTTAGAAATATTTTCTGTTTGAGAATTGTAATGATATTAAAGTTTTAGGTTCTCAAAATTTAGTGGCTAGGTTCGTCTTCCCGAACCACCTTCCGAAGATTGGTCAAGCATGACACAGTGATGGTAGACCACTAATGGCGTCGCATTTGCTCGCAGTCCAAGTACTCTGGAAATTCGCCAAAAGAGCAAGTTGGAGAACTACTGAAACGCGACCACCACCAACAAGAATGACGCCAAAACTATTCCTGTGGTCTGGTCATTCATTTTAAGAAATCGGTGACACCCTTCCTCGTTAATATTAATTAGTTCACAGCTCATGGTTTCCTGTTTTGGTGTTTTCACTGGCGCGTTATGTGGTGACATTGGCGGAAATCGTGATACTACTTCGGAAAATTCCAGTACTTGAACCGCGAACAAATGTCATTGGACGCAACGAAACTGGGAACAGGCGAATTACTAGATCTTTTTTTTTTTTGGTTGAAATGAAATATGCTAATCAAAATACCAACATGAAATTAAATTTATACTTTTAGTGGAAAAAGTATTAAATGAGCATTGAGGTAACGTGTTCTTATGGAGCGTTGTTATCCTGGTTTCGATTCTCGACGTGTCAAAAATATTTCACCGCCTAATTGTTGACCTGTGATTCGGAAATTGAGTCCTTAGTCATAAGGGGTTCGGATTTTCCAGAAAACTGTCAATTCCAGCGTAGCATGGCCTCTGCTGTCCTTGCGCCATAAAAGACGCAAAGAGACAAAAACAAATCCTTTCACTTTTTTTCAGACAGGCAAATGTTTATTTTGTGTATGATTTCAGTTATTCGGTGTTTTAGATTGACTACAGACATTTTTCATTTTAGACTGAGTTCTTGTAAATTAATTCGTAAAATTGAATTCATCTAAATTTTCTTATTACGTCATTATAACAAGAACTAATGGATCACTGTCGTAAAGGTAATACGCTTGGCTACCGCACGAACAAATCTGGAGTGATTCTAACACGTATTTAGCATTTTCTGCATTTTTTTATAGAGGTCGCGGGTTTGATCGACTACGCCAAGGGTTTTTAACCAGCGGCCCGCCGAAATGCTTTTTGCCTCCCGCAGGTTTATGAAAAAATATATTGTTTCGCACAAAAATAACGCCTCCACTCCGGCTAAGTCTTCAATCTATGTATTTTAATTCGTGTTGTTCCCAATTTCATATTTCGTAATAAATACCTTAAACCGCTATAGAAATAAAATAACACACCATACTGCCTCAATCGTGTTTTACTTTAGTTTCATTGTGTATATGGACACCAGAGTTAATTTTACTAATTTGCAGTGCAACGGTGATTAAAAAAAAATCAACTTAGAACTCATTGAATTCTATTCTAAGTATGTCAACAAGAACATATTCCTAACTATCCAAAAATATACCATAGACGAGGGTTGTCCGGAAAGTAAAGACTGAACGACTAGTATTCATTCAAAACATTATTATTTCACAAAATGTCCACTACAAATTATTAAATGGTATATACTTTATTTTTCTA
Organism: Dysdera silvatica; assembly: GCA_006491805.2. NCBI lineage: Eukaryota > Metazoa > Arthropoda > Arachnida > Araneae > Dysderidae > Dysdera > Dysdera silvatica. The sequence goes on from QLNU02015003.1 coordinate 97,271,816, forward strand.
CGTAATTTCCGCCATTGTCCAAACACTTGTTAAGTCTGGGTACTAGCTTTTATACCCCAGTGTCATAGAACTCGACCGCCTGTGTTCGTCTGTTAATATTTTGGGTACCCAGCGCGCACACTTTCCTCAACCCTAATGTTTCAGTCACAGCTTTATGAAGAATTGTCCTAGACACATCAGGGATGATTTCATGCAATTGTCTTATTGTAAGACACCGATTTGCACGAATTGCTTCTTCAGTTCTTTGAAAAAGTTCATCAGAGATCACAGACGGCCTATTGCTCCTGTGTTCATCATGAACATCAGTCCTACCTCCAGAGAATTCACTCCACCACTTCGTAACATTTCGTTGATTCATAACATTTCCATAAACTGAAAAAAAATCTTTCGAAATATCCACTGGGCGCTCACCTTTTGCAGCGAGAAAACATATGACGGAGCGCACTTCAAAGTTGGCGGGACTATGAATTCGCATAGCCATTGTAAACACGTACTACTCGTATGAGACTCAGCGTGGAAATGGCGAACGAATGGTCAACGTGCGCAAAAATAACTTAATTTTCCGCCTGCACGCGATGGGTCTTTATTTTCCGGACAAGCCTCGTACTACCAACTGTATCCTGTCCAACTACAATACTCTGAAAACATTGTCAGTATTCGGCAGTATTTACGTCTGCAAACAACTCTTTCCAAGAATAAAGTTGGTAAAATGAAAAGCTGGGACCAGAATAACCGACGTCCACCTTAAAAACACTTCTGGGGTTGCGACGTCAAAAAGACCTGATGGTGATAATAAGGTTTGTTAACAATAAGCAATGCCAAAAATCTTACTAAAAGATTGACTTCACTTAATAAATTAATAAAAAGTCTTGCGAATGTGTTTTTTACTTCCATACGTACTGTATAATATATTAATATATATATATATACATATATATTGTCCCAGGGCGGATCCAGAAAATATTTTCAGGAAAAAAAAAATAATAGAGGGACCTAAAGAAACACATCAATAAAAGCGGATCCGGGAGCACCCGCTGCGACTCTGCCCTTTCTAGTCTCAATACTGTCAGTACAGCCCTGTCTCACGGAAGCCAACAAACATGAGCAAAATTGGCATTTGAACTGAAAAAGGTTTAAGACCCCCTGGGCTAGACAAGAGTGTTCGTATTTCTCTAAAAATTATAGTTATTGGCGTAGCTGGGTTTTAGCGACCCTTACGTCATAAAACATAGCAAAATACAGTCTAACTTTGCTAATGTGAACATTTAAAGCGACATTTTTTTTGCGTTGAAAGCAGTTCATGTTATTCGGAAAGGATGGATTCATATTACTATTGAAGGGAATACAGGAAACTGTTTATTTACATACACAGGATTAGACAATGGAAAAATAGCAAAGAAAAAAGAGCACTTCTGCTTTCGGATGCGCCAACATCAGTTTTCCATGAAGAGTGTTAAGCTTGTTTACTTTAAGAAGTTTCGATTTTCTACGTAACAGAACTATGATAACCTCGATTTCACAATCAAGGAAATAATACACAACAAGCTTTGAGTATGTGTTGGTGAGGTACTAGGGTGTGCGACGCAAATCCGGGTTTGACTCCCAAAGGAGCAAGAAGAAAAAGTAGTCCACGTGCCAAGTGTCGACATGCGGACTACTTTTGGATGGCATGTAGAGTGATGTTAAAATAAAACTCATTATAAAGAAACCCCCACCCTGACTAAAAATTTTAAGCCCCAGATTGATTAATTATTGATTTCTATCCTCTTGAATTACTAATTATTAATTTTTATTCACGTAATTAACTAATCTATTAATTTTCGTTAACAGTTAGGTAGAGAGCTAAGCTTTTTCACAATTTATGTCAGTGTCGGCTGGCACGCGGAAAAGGATTGCAATATTGTTTTGGCACACAACCTTTAAAAGATAGACGACCCATGCTTTAGTAATGATGCGCGATTACGAGATGATCTTACAATCGAAAGAATGGCAATCGACTCAAATTTACAATCGATTCGTCGATGAACTTAACAATCGAGATGATAAATGGGAATTGCCATAGATGAACTCTATTTGAACTTTAAATAATCGAGGCAATCGACGAAAACATCTCGTAATCACTCATCGCTATGCTCTAGATATTAGGAGTTCGGATTCTTCGGAAACACATAGGTTCATGCGGGCCAATGGTAAAAGACGCAAACTTTTATCATCATATTAACGGCTGTTTGACACTCAGTGGTAGCTAAAACGCGTGACGTTTTTCTATTAACAGTAGCCCGGATGTTGTTCCTTTGTCAACAAATCAGAGTTCCATAGTCTGGGGAAAACTCTAGGTTCAGGCATAACATGAAATTTCTTATTTTTAACCGTAAGAACACAAATATAAATACATAATGATGTTAGCTCACATAATTAAACTATAATGGCAAAATCTTTCCAATTTACTATGTTTATCAAATGCAATCCGAGAATGAAATAAGAAGCTATTAAAAGACTATACATGCAGTGAAATATATAAGGTAGGACTCAAATTGCGTGCCCTAGTCACTTTTTCGTAGCTGGAGAGCATATTAAATGACGGACACATTCAAATACTTTAAACTGTTTTCCTTAAATATACCTCGACGTGAAAACCAAGATAAATCGCCTGTATAATCAATGGTTAGAACCAAAATAGTGTAATGCAAAAAAATTACACTTTCAGTAAAACCACAAAAAAAAGTTCCTAATTTCTTCCACTGAAAAATGTCGAAAACTTAAGGTTATAACGATTTTTTACATTTCATTTTTGTAAAATTTCAGCTTTGTTCATATTCTTTACAAAAGTGAACGTAATTAATCGAACATATTAAATTAATACAAAATGTTTTACATATAGAAAATTAAATACACAAATCTAGGAAAAATCATAATGAACAACATTGAGTTTTCCGGTTGTAAACGTGAGTAAGCAAGTTGGACATTTGGCATCATTATATTCATTGTTGCTAAATTTATTTGCGTCGTCATATGGAACATCATCCCTGTAATTACTGTCGCGGGTAATATCTGCTTCCTTTGTTTAGAGGATAGATTCACACCCTTCTGACTGGAATCCTTCTGGAGCATAATTTTTCATCTAGGTAGAGTTTTTCTTCGCAGTGGCCTCTTAAATTTTCCTTTTATTGGGAGAACTAGTGACGAGGATTGCTACAGCTTTTCGAGTAGCTGCTGACGGTTGAATGACTGGAACTTGTGTGGTGCCTTTAAAACTAACTGCCAAAAATATAAATTCCCATTTTCGTTTAGGGGACAAATTTAGGAGCATTAAAAGGGGAGGAAATTAAGACCAACCTTCAAACTAAAATGGACGCTCGTACCTTCTGAACAAATGAAACTGACGGCACATAACTCACATATTCTTCTATTAGCAACGTACCTAAACCAATGACATGCAGAGAATATAAAAACGAGGATTACGTAAGACAGAAAAATTAATAATAATGTTATTGCAAGAACTCGCCTAACAAGAAAACGAAAAATCTCCGTTAAAAGAGAACGAAAGCTTCCTAGAACTCAAAATTTCTCTGCTTATTTCATTTGTTTTTCTCTACAAAAACGTTCTGGCGACGAGAGTACTCCTAGCGACGGGACTGAGAAACTGAAGGGGACGAACTTCTACTTATCTGTCTTAACCCTTAACTTACCTGTCTAGGGCAGGGTTGTCCAAACTTTTTGAACATTGGGCCACTCAAAACATTTTCATGGCTCTCGTCAGCTAACGGTTTCGTAAAAACAAAAAAAAAAGTTACTAAAAGCCTCTCTTCAGAGTTCGTTCAATCGCAATATAGATAAGGATCATCCATATTGTCCCGCGGTTTTCCGTATTTCTGAAAAAAAGAAATCTAAAATTTTGTTTTGGAATTTTTTTAATCCAAACACTTCTCTTCAACTTCGTTAGGTCAAACTTCCAAATTAGGAAAAACTTTCAAACTTCATTAGGTAAGCAACTGTTAAATCACATCATATAACTAGTCATTCGAATCTATTAGCTAATTAGGGTTTATAGTTATATACATAAGGACAAGAGTCATACAATAAGCTAAACCTATAACGGCATTTTGTTTGAAATTGGAGGGGACATGGAACCCTAATGTCAAAATTGGGGGCGGGGGGACAGGTCTCCCTGTCCCACTAATATACACATATAAAACGTTACATGTAAAACGTTAAAAGTGCAATAAGCGTGCGATACTTTTCCAAAATTATTCATTTCCTACCTCTGTAAGTAAGGTAAGGAGCAATAATACAGTTTGTATCCAGGAGCAGCAATTTTATATATCTGCCCCTAGACGGTGTGTAATTTCGGTACTGTATAGAACAGCGGTCGCCAACCTTTCGGGCCTCACGGAACCACTAAATTCATAATTTTAAATCCCGCAGACCACATTTCGTGAATTTAGTGCAATATAAAGGTGGAAATTGTCATTCAGAATATGAGAATTTCTTAGAATATTATTTTTGTTTTATTATTAATAAAACATTAAAAATGCAAATAATGTCCAGCTTTTTCTGCGGACCACCGGTTGGCGACCGCTGGTGGTACTTCTTCAAACTTTTTCTCAAGGAAAATGAAAGTATCATCCGTTATAAGTGGTGCCATCTACATGTCAAAAATTGCGATGTCCATACTCTTGATTTTTGGAATGAAGTGAAGACGAATTAGCTGGTCTAATAATTCCAACTGTCAAATATATATTTATTATCTCGAAAATTACACATTTTTTCTGTACATATATAATTGTGTTCTTATATACTCGACAGAGGAATAATTGAGCTTATTTCGGATTATTATAAAATTATGTGTTAATTGTTTTTCAGCAGCCGGCAATACTTTTGGAGATAAAATAGCATGAATAATTATCTATCTAATGGAGTACGAAATGTAGGGTTCAGAAGGATCAAGTCCCCTTTGGATAATAAAGTACATTGTCCTCCTTAACATTTAATAACCTGACCTTTTATAAAGCTCCTTGCGCCCTTCCATAATTTTTTAATTGCTGGGCCCCTGGATTCTTCCACATCTTCCTGGTTTGTTAGAGCGTCTCTCTCTCTCTCAGGGGCGGACTGGGGCCGCTCAAAGGGCGCCAACCTTGGATTTTCGGAGAGCGCGAGTTTTTGCCAATTCAGAAGCGTGAATCCTATCGCCCATGAAGGCACACCGGCCAGCAGGTCGATGTTCCGGCGGCCCATTCCACCCTTGAGCTCTCTTTGAGAAATATGAATATAAAATAATGATATATGGCAGGCTTCCGTCAATCTGTATGTCATAAGACTCTATCTTACAAGGGAACCTTTTATTATGTTTGTGGCACCTGGAGTCGACACTAGGATTATTTTATACAGTTTTTAATGCTGATTTATATTGTGTCTTTAGTTTTTTGCAAAACCCATTTTTGGAGCAATTACGACTTCTTGAATATGACGAGTTGGCCACCTTTTGGCGCGAAATTTTAATCTGAATTTTGTTAAATAAACTATTATCACCTTTTAATGGTAGTGAAACCATATGTGAAGATGGGAAAACGCAAAAAAATTATGACACTGTCTACATTTTAAAAATGAATAGTTGTCATAATGCAAAATGTCACAGTTCTCGCGATTAAATTTAAAAGGCAGTTTTTGGACGTTGGCGATATTTTGAAACTGTGAAATGAACTGCTACACTAGTACAATAAGCACGATAGAAGAACACGATACCGGCCCTTCACGAAATTGGTGACCAAGAAATTAGCAATCAGGTGGCTTTCCAAGTGCCACCAAACTGAATCCATCATAGCGGTAGCTGAAAAGCCGCCAAGGAAAATAAAAATCTTACCTTATCTCGCCAGATCTGGATATTGTTGAAATGTCAGTTGTGCAGATTTCGGCGGTAAAGTCGGCAACCAAAATATCTCCAAAAAATTATTCATAAATATATTTCGTAAATTAATTTTTACTTTATATATATATATATCCGACTTAAAATGATATTGACTATACAGACATAAGATTACATTCAATGATTATAAAACTATCCCGACTTAAGATTACATTCAATGTACGCTTCCTGAATCAGTGGAAGGGTTGGATCAATGGTTTCTTGAATCAGTAGGTACATGGTATATTCGTGCATAAAACGATTACAATATCACAAATTCATTTTTACGCAATTGATATTCTGGTTGAATCCCAACTTAAGATTACATTCTATATGCGCTTCCTGAATCGACGGTTTCTTGAATCATTATCTTCCTTTCAAACAAAGCCATGCTCGTATTACATTTCAGACACTCACAGTTATTTGCAATAAAACCTACATTCGCACAAAAAAACCCAACAAAAAACCGATTACATCTTTCTTGCATACATCACTTAATCTAAAAAAAACTTCTCTCTTTCAATCGTATTCGTGTGACAGCCACAACGGGCACACACGAATGCGATTGAAAGCACTTGGAGGCACGTGAAAACAACCTTGCCTGCACACAACCGACAGATGGATTTTCAGTTCCATTAAGCCTACCACATATTTAAAAAATCGTACAATGAACAGCGCATTTATTGTTTTCCAAATTTTTGGAAAGAATAAGGGAAGTGAATGGGATAAATTCAAAATTTGGGTTCAATTCATTCTTTCGAAAAGATCTGTTTCCTCCATTTTTCTTTCTCATTAGTTTGGCTGTATTTTTATTTTTTAAATTTAATTGTTTTACTATTTAACCAAGATTTGTGTTCAGTCCAGATTTGTTAATCCAGAAATGTGTAAATATGAGTGTATGTTGTGTAAATGTTAAGGTGTTGCCAAAAAACAACTTCCACGTTTTGTAGCCAACTCCCAAAATGGAAATGCCGTATTTTGGCCCTTGGCGACTGGTTTGGTTGCCAAGGAAAACGCTCCAAAAAATGCCCTATACTAGGTACATCTGTTTCCACACACCATTACGACCGTCCAACACTGACAAGGAACAAGAAAGAACAAAATGCTGAACGGTTTTCAACGTCCAATTTTAATGTTTCAATGTAATCGTTGTAAATCGTTTCAATGTAAACTTACCTTGCATGTGGTAAATCGGCTGCATGAGACAGCAAAAATGTTTACACAGGGCTAGGTAGAACAGGATAAAGTGGCGAACTTACTAATGAATGAGGAGGGTTACCAAAAATGAAGAAATTTTGCCAAATTGGCAGAATTGGCGGTGGTACCATGTTCTTTACTCTAAAGGTTGGTGATATTTATTTCAATTGAAAATTTTTATTCTTAAATTTCTATACTTTTTGATTTTTTGAAATACAGGAAAACCTCGATTATCGAGAGTTCAAATAATGCGAAATTCACTTTAGTGTGAATTTTAAAATGATACTATTTCCTGTTTAATATGAACTAAAATTCCGTTATTGGAGATAAACTGCCGCGTCTACATACTGGTCGTGGCATATTGCATTATGCAAAAATGTAAAAACTTTTTTTTTACGCCAAACATATTCGTTATGTTATGGGAGAATTTTTGTACCAATATTTCAAATTGGTAGTTTAAAATTTCGTTGCGTTTTAAATATAGACATTGCGTTGTGTTAAGAATAACCAAATAATAAAAACCCATAACCCAAAATAATATAAAATAATAACACCAGGGTCTTCAAAACAAACATAGAAACTTATCCCGTTTAAAGTTTTTTTATTAATTTAAACAACATAATTTAGTAATTTTTCAATACTGGGAGTTGGGCCGTGTCATAATAACATTAGGGAGTTATTAACATCCCATCAATTTTTGCTATTACATAATTATCTCTACTCAACTTATAACTTGATATACAAGGTAAACATCAAAACAAATATAACATTTAAACAATCAATTTCTTGATTTCTTATAACGGGGGTAGTATCGCCCAGGAAAAATTTATTTACTTCTTACCTTATAGGTTTAAGGGGGGAGAAGGAGGCACTTATTACTGCAGGTTAAATGAAAGGAAAGAAAGGCATGTTACTTACATGTTACTTTGAGATCATCTTAGGTACGGATGGAAGTGGGAAGGGAACCTCTTCAAAAAAAAAACTGTCACATTGCTATTAGCAAGCGTAATTGGGATCTCCTTTGGCCGTCCCTACACACCTTTCTCTCTGGTCTTAACGCTTGTGCTCGACCTCTTATCGAGCAGAACCGTGGAAGGTGATTGGTCAACTGAACGCTGACGTAAAACTTTCCTAGTCGCCAATTGGTCTGTCTGACCCCCACGAAGGGAAGCAAATATCTGGCTTTTGTTAAACTTCGAGCTGTCTTTCTAGACAGCTTTTGCCCATAAAACTGTGAGTTTATGAGACGTTCTTGGTGGCATTTCCAAGAAACTGGTTGTTGTTACTGATATGTTATTGACAGACGTGCCTTTGTGTGAGAGAGCCGAACCCTATGGGCGTAAGAGACATTGTGGGTGGTTCGTCTATTTACTCAGTGTGATTCATACCACTTCTCCCTCGACCAGGGATTTCGTGGAAGTTGTTTAGATCGTTCTGTTTCCTGGTTCTGAGAAGCGTTCAGTTTTATGACTTGAAAGGTCGAAGTTGAAGAAAGGGTCCAGTGCTCCCACGGTATCGTTTAGTTGTTGAGAAGAAAATGGTGCAAGCTGGTATGGACTGTTTATCAGAATGAGAGGAATGTTTAGTCTGTTATTTCAACGGCCCTAAGCCCAGCTGCATCTTGCAAATGGTGAGAATGGGGGGATTAACGAGGGTAACATGCTTGAGAAAAAAAAGAAAAAGAACCTTACACTTTTAAGGGTTTAAGAGGGTAAATGGGGAATTTTCAGAAATATAATCGCATAACATTATACAATACATGCATCATATGGTGTGACAGAACAGAGACACTTTACTTATAGAAATAATTAATTTAATCAAACTCCGATTTTTATAAAAAAAAACTATACTGTTCCATTGATAGTCCGTTTAATAAAGTTCTGTTATGAAGATGTTGCACTAGATTCAGGCTGAAGAGACTAAGTTTCTGCCACGGAGTTGACCATGAACGTAGGGGAACAATAATTGATATGGACGTCATCAATGGTGGCGTAATGTCATCAAAGGATTAAGGTACACCATCTGAAGTTATCTTCTTTTTTTCTGAAAATTAAAAAAAAACCAGAGCGGCAGAATCTCGAAAAAATATAAACACAACAC
>QLNU02015003.1:97291020-97317853 GCA_006491805.2 Dysdera silvatica
TTTGGCTTTCCCACCGCATATCGGAAAGTGGCTTTAGAGTTAAAATGGGGAATTTTTTCTTTAATCTGTGCTACTGCGACGTTGGCATCCAAAAAATTACATGTATTTCTTTGACAATGGCAAAAGCGTTGGCAACTTCCAATGAATTTTTTTCAGAGTCAATCGCAACTAAATGAAGATTGTATGCTACAGATGGTACATGAAATGCTCCTGGATTAATATTTAAAAGTTTTTTGTAAGCCTTTCCTTTTGTCATTTATGTTAGCGCCATTGTCGTAACCCCGACCTCCATTAACATCGATATTTAATTTTTTTTTAAAAAATCCAATAAAAACATCGTTAATCCTTATCCTGTTGTGTCAGTAACAGAAAAAAATCCAAGAAAGTACTCCTTTATCTCAAAGCTTTTTTTGCAGATTTCAAATAAACAATTCTAAATACTCATGAGCAGCCAATTACAGTATTTATGCCTGGAGTACAATCTAAAATAATAGAATAATAGTTAGAATTGTTTGTATGGTTAACTATATGTAGTTTAATTTTCGCCTAATTTTGGGATCAGTACACTTTTAATATTATGACCTAGGCAATGAGGCATATTGCTGTGTTGAGCTTTCTCAATGCGATTAATGAGCTCTGCTGTAATATTAACAAATTTAGAAATACTTTCTATTAATTTAAAAAACTTTCAGTCATCTTTTTGAAACAACTTTCCCGCATGTCCTCTAAGAGCTAAATTTTCTCTGGCTAAAGAATGAATGATGCATATAATTCTTTCAATAACTGCTATCCACCTTTTCTTTTTGTGATCCATTTGGGCCGGATTTATGGAATCTATAATTTTTCCTTTCTCTATATTTTGCTTTAATTCCACAGATTGTATCATATTTTGAAAATGTGCTACACTTTTTTATGTTATTCTACATTTATAGATAAATAACGCCTATCTTTGTAACATATTTTATCATTTAACGCATTCGCAGAGATGTTGAACAACTAACAATGAAAACAGAATACACAGTCACTAGATTCTGAATAAGCCAGTTCCATATAGCTATTTGGTTATTTTCTAACTTTTAAAGAAAATACGCAGTTGAAAAAGATCGATTTGAATCATCTGCTAGAAACGTAACATTTTTTATTTGTACAGGCCATATTTCAACCATTGACAATTTCATATTATTTGAAATAACCAGTGGCCGAAAAGCTAGATCTGTCAATGCCTAAGAAGAGGCTGCGAAGTTATCGAAGTATTACTGATAGACTCAGGAAGTTCAATGACTGATACCGAGGCAGAGCTACTGTTAAAGTTGTTGTTTCTGATGTCGGCTTCGTTGCTGAGATTCCTTCAGTCCGAGTACCAGTAAAAGTTTCTGTAATATACGCTCGGCCTTCAACGTCTACTTCAAACACTGGATTTGTATCTGAAATCGTTGAAGGTCCTTGTTCAAGAAACTTTTTTATAGAGCTCGTATGTTTTTTAACAATTTCTTCTTGTTCCAATTTTCGTTTTCGCTATTGAAAGCCAGAAAGCCTTTTTCTTCCATCACCCATCTGTAATCATTAAGCAGATTGACTAAAAAACCTCTAAAAAACGCTAATGTCGCAACGTTAATTTTAACGCCATATGGTGGACAGAAATTTTACCAGAAGTTGTTAAACCGAGCTGTAAATAACACCCCCGAAATTTCCTTTAGTATTCTGACTTTTATACACAAAAAATTTAAAATTATAATAGTAATAATCTAAACACCCGCTCGTTATTTACGATCCTAAGGTCTTACCGTACATTCAAGTCAAAAGTGTCATTCATTGGAGACATTACTCCAAGTGGAGTGGTCCTTTAAAATACTGATATGAATTGGACTTAGGATTTCGACTTTTTAGTTTAAAGTTAAAAAAAATTAGAGATTATATAATAAAATAACCGTCATTCTAATTTAAATTAAATAATTAAACGATTGTTTTTTCTAATTCGTTTTAATTTTACTCAATGTTTAAGCACAACTATATAATATTTACTTTTGTAACCACCGCAAGCATTCAGTGCTCTCTTTAATATGCAAACTCAATTGTGTATTTTTACGTATAAATTTATCTTACCTTTTAAATTTAAAGCATATCCGCACAAAATCCGAACATGAACTGTAAAGTGAAGTCGCCCACTGCACACTGCACTTTTCCTTTAAATACACACACAATGCTTGATGCCTAATAATACATAAACACGATGTCGATTTAAACAGTGATCTACAAAGAGTTTTCTGGTCCTGATAAAAAACAGATGTGCAGACACACAATTAAATCAAAGGCACACAGACAGGACACTGACTCCAAGACACACAGACAGGACACTAATTCCAAGCCACACAGACAGGACACTGACTCCAAGGCACATAGACAGGACACTGACTCCAAGACACACAGACACTAAATCAAAGACACGCAGACAGTTCACAGACTTGGAGGCGCACAGACACTAAATCAAAGACACACAGACATTAAATTCAAGACATACAGACAAAATATTTTGAGAAATAACACGTAAAATGTACTTGGCCTTGATGGCCAAAGAAATGAGGACCAATTATAATTCATGATTATTTTTTTGGCACGGAGCCAAATGGCGCCATTAGCAAAATCACTGCATGTAAAGGTAATTCACGATGTATAACACATTCATATATAACACATCTGTTACCAATACTGATATGCAAAGATCGTTAAAAACACGCAAAAACATCTAGATGTTTACTGTTCATTCTGTTTTTTTTTAACATTATTTTAATAATGTCTATTTTGTTTTGTTTTTTTAATTTGCGAAAATTGTCGAAATGTATCAATCTTTCTAGATTTCCAGACTTTCGAATTCGAAAAAATTAGCTATATAACCAAAACTTAGTTGCCGCCCCCTAAACCCTGCCACCCGGGTGCTGTGTACCCCTTGCACCTCCCACTTAAGAATCCTCTGCGTATGTTGTATATGCTATGTATGCGTATGTATGTATGCTATTGTAAAATTTCTAACCGAAGAAGGCCTAAACTCTAACGAAATTTCGTCAAGGTTACAAGTATAGTATAGTAATGGATGCATGTTTTCACATTATTTATGCCATTATAAATTTAAATCGGGACATGTAGGTGTTTGCGACGCTGAGCGCTGCGGCAACATTCAACTGCTATACGGAAAAGGTTTTATCAACCGTGTTTTCGGACTCAAAAATAAAAATATACACTGGTATTTTGGAAGAAAAACGTATAATATATTCAGAATACTACTCTAATCAGCTTAAAGTCCAGTACGGTAAGCTATACGTCGTAAAAGACCCGGAAAGCTAAAACATGGTGTCATTTTCCACCATGACAATGCTCGTCCTCACGCAGCCATATATACTAAGGCAACATTAAAAAATTTGGTTGGGAACTGTTAGCATATCCTGCCTATTATCCTGATCTAACTTCATGTGATTTTTATTTGTTTATGCACCTTTAAGCTCTACGAATTTGGAGGTGGAAAATTTTGCCCAAAATTTGTGTCAGAGACAACCACAAATCTTTTTTGAGGGATTTCGCAACCTTGTAGAAAGAAGGGATAAATGTATTGAAAAGGATGGTGATTATATAGAAAAATAAAAAAGTAAGTCCATATTTCTTATAATTTGTTTTTTATTAACTTACGCCTTCGTGCGTTATAGCCCAGTTGATCAGTATGTCGGGTTCCTCTTTTGTTAAGAGCTGAAACATTTAAAATTATGGGCTCGTTATATCCTTTGCCGAATTTGAGCAATTTAGACTGAAGACAATATATAATACATATCACAAAACATCTATTTCTAGGTTACGATATAAAGAGATAAAATAATTTGACGGCCACACACGTCCAGTCTTATCGGCGGCATGAGCTCGGGTAAGTTTGGTTGGTGACGTAACACCATCAGCGTAGAGTTTTCAAAATTGTTGGGGGAAGGAGTGCGAGCACATATTTCGTACATTTCTACATTACAGTATATGTAAAATTGCAATTTATTTCAAATTATTTGGAGGGTTCGTGCCTACAGGCCTATATAACTCCATGCCTATGCGTAACACTACGCAGCATAAATTAATTTAAGAACAACAACGTTTTAGACGTAGCAGAAAATTTCAAACACACTAATCGACGTACGTTTCGGACAGACGTTGGCCGTCCCTCGTAAGAAATTCGAGTGATCCAAAACTAAACAGCACTGAAGTGTTGCCGTACCCGAACTGCAGTGTTGCTGTATCGGAACTGAAGTACTCCTATATTTACCGGTCTATATGCGTAATACTAGCTCCATATGCGGTGACAAAAGGAGATTGGGAGAAGTTGAAGAGAAATTCGATGTTCGGAGGAGAGAAATTAAGTTTTTCTACGCCTGGCGGAAAATCGGAGTCGTCTTATGATCATTAGTGATATTTTCAGAGTCCCCCTCTTTCCCCTCTCTCTCTCTCTCTATCTGATATTTACAGAAATACTAAAGTTAATATTTTGCACAAGTACAGTACAACAGAACCCTCGGGACCTTTTTATATTACTTCATTTTTCGTAACATTTATATTTGTTATGCCGATTCTTAAATCGGATCAAAGCGAAGAAATGCCTATGAAGCAAATAAGCATGAAACAGCTGCGTAAAATAGCTTCATGAAAAACATAATAAGCAATAAAACATAAGCCCAAATTTACCACTTTCAAAATTCGAAATAATCTTATTTACCTCCTTGAACTTTCAAAGTAGTATCATAAACTAATTCACCGAAACTAAAGTGTAAACAAATCTATACTCTTTCTGCAAAAGAGATCTTTGCCTTGACGTATAAAATTCACACTGAACTTATTCCATTCATATAAAAACCTACATTTCTTAGAACTTTGAATGAATATTCGACGCGAAAGATAGGTGTAATGTTTGTGCGGTCACGATGTCACCTACATGCACCTTTAACAAGTTTATTTCTGCGAAGTAAAGTAATACGTGTAATGAATATAATAATAACTTCGTGTATTTTATCTGAGCTTAAAGCGTGATAACGACTGGCATGAAAAACGCTTCCACTGTATAAATGCACCGAAGATCTACGTCGGAAAAATATTTCAGATCTGGGTGTCAGGAACACAAAGGGAAAGATATTTCAGCTGAACAGCATAGACGTGGAAAATGATGCCACCAGTTCCTCCTAATCATAAAAATAATGATTAAAAAAGCAAAAATAATATATTATATAAAAATTCCAGCGTAAGTCTGTCAGAGTAACAAATGTCTCAAGACCCAACTGCAAAGGCCTTAAGTTATTTAGTAAAAATTTAACAAAAACATCGATAAATAATCGACATAACGTTAAAAAAAGTAGGTCGACTGTCGCTATTTTTTCCGAAGATTAAACCGTTGTCCGCTTACGAAACTCAAATTAGGTTTTAAAGAAAAGAAGACACTGCCAAATTTACAGCTATGTTAATTTACAAAAGAACGCAGAATTAATTAGGGCTGGTGTTTTTTGACGAGCGAAGCAAGTATTTAAATAATAATCCGATTTATAAAATAAAGCGTTTTACAGCAAATGCAAAAAAGCGTGTTCGATGGGTGATTAAAAATAATGATTCGAAGAACTTACTATTAAAAAAACATAAGTTAAATTAACTGAATAAAAAATAAATGTATAAAAAATAATGAAGCGATGTTGCAATTAATATTAGCAGCATTATTTCCAGAGAGAATAGGTTGTTATTTTTCCAAAATTAATCCAGGTGCCGAGAGAGAGTATATATGGTTATAATTTTTATAATTAATTTATTAATTCGTTTGTTAAAGAGGGGCCAGACTAAATTTCCTCATATCCAACTAGTGGGCATCAAATTTATTTCCAAGGTATCCAATATATACAAAATGTAGAAAAGCCAATAAAATCTTCAACAATAACCTACAGTAATGTATAAGGCATATAAACAATAGGTAACCGCAATAATAAACCTTAAATAAACAAACTTAAAATCGTAAATCTAGATGTCGCGATGGGAATGGGAAAAGGTAGCTAAAAACCATACGTTTCGACCAGAAACTTCAATTCAGCGATAATATTAGTAAGTTACGCATATAAACAAATAAAAACGGTCTTAAAGAGAAGCTGCAGAAACAAAATTAAAGGGACAATAGGTAAATATTTAGATTATATTTAAATGATGATAAACTATTTAAGAACCGCAGAGATTAGAGGAAATGAGTTCCAGAATCTATGTCCAACATTTGCAAGATCATGAAACAGAAAATTGTGGAAACAATGTACAAAGATTGACTAAGGATTACCAGAACTAGTAAAATTTTGGCACTGGTCGGGATATACGAATGTTTAAAACATATACCGTCTGCAAAAATATTCGCAACGTTTCGAGAACTACTGTTCCCTTCATCAAGCGAAAGTGTCAAGGAAGTGTAGGTGTTCGGTATTTATACCCCAACTTTGGTTTTTCCCAAAGCTATGTTGCTGTCAGGTTTCCTCCATTTATGAATCTCCTGAAAACTGAACAGCACTCGTGTTCCCCTCGTCTCCTAGCAAAAATGCGGTAAGGTTCAGGCATCGATTTTGCGATGTTCATCGCCTTACTTCGCATTCGAAAAGTCTCCCAAGACTCCAGAAAAAGTCTACAATAGCGAGAAATTACATTTTTATGAACTTTTGTACCTTTCCAATCAGGAACCACTCTCTCAGGTATGTTCTGCCCGAAGATTAGTTACCATGCCCCTCTCCACAGTACGATGATGTTACTTTTACGTGTACAAATAGTTTTTCCTGTCTCACCAGTGTATACTTTTCCGCAGTTTTGCAGAATATCTGGTAAAATGGTCCAGTAAATTAGACCATATGTACTCTATATATCATTTTCATTAACAGATCACGTAAAGTCGATGCAGGTTTGTAGAAGTTTTGATATTAATGTTCCTCAGAATATACTCGATCTCACATGTCCTCTCTACATATTCTAAATTCTCTAGATAGTCTAAATTCATATGTCTTCTCTATATATTCTAATTTCTTTACACACTCTAAAGTTTCTATATACTCTAAATCCACATGTCTTCTCTACATACTCTAAATTCACATGTCTTCTCTACATATTCTAAATTCACATGTCTTCTTTACATATTCTAAATTATCTACATACTCTAAATTCACATGCCTTCTCTACATATTTCAAAACAACTCTCCCTCTAGCCCGTCTCTTTTCCACAGGTTCCCTACGGCAATAATCAGTTCTTCAAGCTATGAATTTGCTTCGATTGCCATTATCCTCAAATGTTCTCCTTACTTTTCATATCTCAGCACCCTTCAACTCAACACCGCTGCTGGGTGCGAGGGCCCGACGAGTCTAGTTTTGTTGCGCTGTGTGATGAAACCGGATATACAAAAATATTGCGCTAGAATCTTCACTTTTCATCCTATCTTCATCACTATCTTCTCTTACATTCCTATAACTTTTATACTTCTCAAGTTATGTATCACAAAATGTTATACATATGGTTTAATAAAATTATTATTATTAAATATGCAAAATTAGCCGAAACTAATGTAAATTTTCATATTTCAGGGATTTTTTTTTCATTTTCGATTTTCTATCCCTGCTAGCACAGGAAAGTTTGAAGAACCTATAAGAAACATAAGTGCAAAATTTTAGAGTAATCATTAAATATCTTTCGGTTCCACTTCGGGGTCTAACTATGCCAAAATAGCCGAAAATAATGTATATTTTCACATTCAACGATTCTTTTAATTTTCGATTTTCTCTTCCTGCTAGCGCGAAAAAGTTGGAAGAACGTATGAGAAACATAAGTTTAAAAATTTATAGTATTTTTCTTTGTTGAGAAATGAATTGAAAAATTATAAAAAAATGGACCCAGCTGTAGGGGCGATAGCGGTTTATGTGGCTGAAAAGGTTGAAATAATG
This sequence comes from Dysdera silvatica, assembly GCA_006491805.2. Lineage (NCBI taxonomy): Eukaryota > Metazoa > Arthropoda > Arachnida > Araneae > Dysderidae > Dysdera > Dysdera silvatica. The sequence continues at coordinate 97,298,980 of QLNU02015003.1, forward strand.
TAGCAGGCTTCATCAATTCCAACACTTTCTGTGGAAAGAATAGACAAAATGATTAGATCATGTAATGATAAATACAAAAGCATGATTGAAGTTGTTTCCCAATTGGACCATAATACGTTTTAAGGCCAGCTGTATCGCCATCCAAGTGTTGCATTATATATGCCTGAGCAGTAGCTCGTTACCATGGAGCTGGCATATGAACCAACGTAAGGATTTCTTGCAAAATAGTTCTATACTATGGAAAATACCAACTTATTTTCCTCATTAGCTGCGGTTGCATCACCTCCTAACGTTAACCGCATAGTGAAATCAATATGATGTTCTTTGCAAAATTGCATTATACTTTCAGTAATGTCTTTAGCACCAGAGGATATTGGTGACATATGCCCTACATAATTGCAGCCATGTTCTCTTATTAGTGTGACGTGTTCTTTAAGCACTCTTTGCTCATTCAGCGTTTCCTTAACGTTTTTCTGAGTTAAAGTTTGAACTTTTCGACCTTCAAAGTACAGTCTTTTCAAGTTATTGGTGTCAATGGTATTGATATCTTGGACTTGCCGTTCCATTCGATATTTCTTTCTTTTCCTTCGTATCTTATGCCTGTCTATAACATTGGACATGCCGTCATGTCTCATAACTCTTAAGTCCTCAAGAAGTGTACTTGCTACTGTTGCTGCAGTTCTGACGGGAACATCCATTCCGTAGCACGCATTAGCCAGGACTGGAAGGCGGGTTTTTCGTGATATACTTTAACCATTTACTTTCGATTACGATGACGTTGAAAGCATATCAATAAGATCCTGACACTGGTGTTCATCAACAAGATTATAAGGTTGAGATAACTTCAAATCTTCACATGAAGCAGCTGTGATTGCATTTTCGCATTTCTTTCGTTTTCTGAAACTTACCTGTTCCTTTTCAAATATTTACTTTTGTTTCCTAAGTTTCTGTATTGTCGCCACATCAGCTATGCCTATCGCCATTTTCCTTGACGTTCTCTGATCCTCAAGAAACATTCTTCCCAAGTCTGGAACATTCATATCACGTGGGCATTTACATCCGTTGAGAAATGCACACTTGTAAGAACAAATAACGAACAGACGCTGTTTTGCTTCCGATTGGAAAATTTGTAATTTGTACTTCATCTTTTCATAGCGACAGCTTCAATCATGCTCTTGTATTTACCATTATACGATTTAATCATTTTGAATATTCTTTCCATAGAAACTGTTAGGATTGAGGTGGCCTGCCAAATTGTTTCAAACTTTTCAGCCTGTGTGTTTGCCGTTATCGTTTCTACAGCTGGATCCGATATTTTATAATTTTTCAATTCATTTCTCACCAACAAAAAGTGCTAAAACATTTTAGATTTATGTTTTGTATACGTTCTTCCAACCTGTCCGCGTTAGCCGGAAGAGAATATCGGAAATTGAATGTATCCCTGAAATGTGAACATTTGCATTGTTTTCAGCTGTTTTGGTACGTTTAGACCCCAAAATGAAACAGGAAGATATTTATTGATTACTCTAAATTTTTGCTCTAACGTTTCTTACACGTTTTTCCAACTTTTCCACCCTGGCGGGAAAAGAAAATCGGAAATTAAAAAAATCACTGAAATAGGAAATTTTACATCATTTTGGGCTAATTTTGTACTTATGTTTCTGAAAGCATTGCACAACTTTTCCGTGCTAGTGAGGAAAGAATTTCGAAAGTAAATTGTTTACTCTCCGCTCTATTTTACATGCACTTCTCTGTAATGAACTATATTTAATGAAGTTGAAAATATAAGTAATGGAAACTTAAAGTTTCGAGGACTAGATTTCAGTATTAACAGTCTTCAATTATACTATTAAAATAGTCGTTAGTCGACGGGAATTCCATTAAGGCTTAATATCTAAATATGTATTCAAATATATAATTCTAGCAACTATAAATTAACCCTCAAAAACGTAATGTAATTTTAGCAAAAATTCATTGTTAATTAATTTATAGCATCGCTTTAATATCGGCTAAGTTGAATTTCTAAGGTGTGAGGGCATAAAAGTTCCTGTTGCAACGCCAGTTGAAATTACCAGTGGAAAGTGGTTGTGTGCGTGGAAAGTGCATGTCTAATATACATACATATAAATTTACAGGGAAAGAAGGGAATGCTACTTTCTATACTTATATAATTTGTTATATACTCAAGAAAGTTTTCCTCGCCCATTCTTGGCGGAAGCAGGCTTTGGGACGGGCAGAGCGCCATGTTCCCAAGCCTCTTTTTACATCACTTCTTAATGTGCCATGTCTAGAAACTTCCTGACAATGTGACACGTGTTTAGGATTGTGGCTTTTTGTATTTCAATGTAGGTGTTTGGGTCAATGTTGAGTATCTCCAAATTCGTCGCAAGCGTTTTTGGTACTATCCCTGTTGCTGAGATGACTAACGGGATGATGAAGATCTTTTCCATACCCCATATATCTCGTACTTCATGTCTGAGATCTTGGTACTTGGTGATTTTCGTTGTGTAGGTTGTCTGTATGTTATTGGTGTTGGGTACTGCTATGTCGATTAAGTACGTGGTCTTATTCGATTTATCGACGAGGGTTATGTCAGGACGGTTATGTGGGACTGTCTTGTCTGTTATGATTGCTCTATCCCAGTAAAACTTGTGTGTTTCGTTCTCATGCACGGTCTCTGGCTCATATTTGTAGTACGGGCATTTTTCTGTCAGAAAGCCAGCATTCGCTGCCAATTACTCATATATATATATATATATATATGGCCTGCAAAAGGGTTGCTGGTATCTAACTGGAAGGAGACCCACACGCTGAACGTATGTGACGATGTGTGGAACCGGCCAGGCCAGTAACCTAGTGTCCTACCCCGCCTTCAAGTGGTGCAGGCTGAGCTTTCTATTTATGTGGCAAATTAATATTTGCTACACGGATAGAAAGGCGGAAGGGGAGGGCTAATTCACCAACCCGTTTAGCCAGCGTGGTGAAATTATGGCTAATTCCTCCATTATGTTGACACACCAGAAACCATGGCCCCTAGTCTCCAGGTGCTGGAGTGCTCCTGATCAAGGCAGCGGTCAGTGTGGCATGAAAGCAGGGGGTGCTAAGAATCACTGGAATGGCCCAGGCTGCCGTTTGTTATTGACCCAGCAACAATATAATGAGACGATTCTTCGCTTCATAGATATTTTTATATGATTTATGTATTTGTCTTTTCCTCATTTTATCATATTTTCAAAAAAGATTTAAATATAAAATCGTTAGCATTATTGTTTAAACGTATATAAATATCACACCCTTATTATTTACTTAAAAATGTTGTAACTTATTTCTCCCAATGTTTTTGCACAGATCTTACACTATTATTTTAACCTCTCATTTATCGAAGAAATGGAAATATTAGAACGATTTTGTTAACAAATATTTTTGTCTGCGTGTTCCTTAAAACAAATAAATATTTTATTATAAACACTAACAATAATATCAATCATAATTAAATCTGAAAAGTGATTATTATTATGGCAAATAGTTTTTGTTTCCATGTGTTCCGTTTGAATAGACAAGGATTTCATTTCCTCCTATTGGGCAGGATCAAAATGGAAGACCTTAGCATATCGTCACTTTGACGCTGGAAGGCAAATCAACTTCAACTAAAATTCACGCTCTAAATAAAACGGTAAACCTACAAATGTAAATCAGACGGCTATTACCTAGGTACTGGTCTCTTGAATAATGGAGTAGCATCGTATTTCCTCAAGCCAAATCAATAAAATACTCACAAAGAGGCTCGTTTCGATTACTCGGTCGGCAAAGCATAAGAAAATTGGTGAGACACACCAATTGGTGAGTCGTCAGTTTTAAAATTCGGCAGCTCCTGCGAAAAACGTTCTTTTCTTAATTTCCAATTTTATAAGCTGCTCTCCTATGAACGTTTTCGAATTGCAAAAACTGTTCAATTGCGCTATCTAGATTTTCCAGTTGGCCATTTGGCGATTAGTTTCAACGTTACTGCGGCTTTCGCCTGCACTTTCTATTTGTTGTATTAAGCTTGCTTCTGTGATACTGCGAGTCAATTGCACCCATCGCTTTTGTCATACTAGTGAATATTTCCCGATTACTTGTCTGTATTCTACGCGACTATATAGTTTGCGCGTGAGCTAAGGATAGCATTTTAGGTTTCATCGGATACTGTTGAGAATTTTAGTTAGTATATTGACTTTGTTAGTGTATAGAGCCAGGCCTCATCCCAAAGGGTACGCGCTGTGTGTGCCGCGTTCTCTCAAGAAATTTTGAAAAATACAGGGTACGCGCCGCATACTCTCAAGGTCTCAAAAAAGTTTTCGTATTTGCTGGTTTTTGGACAACTTTCAACAAAGTTCAGCCTTTTTTTTTTCTAGTCATTTACAAACTTGAATGGAAACAAATGAGGAAATGAAGGAAAACCCCTTGAACCCGACAAGCATGAAAATAATATCCTGCGTACGAACAGAAGAGGAATGAAAAACTGATGGAAGGGGCATGTGCCACCTTGGGCTTGGATAGGCGATAAACGACCAGTCAAATGCCAGTCAGCGCGGCGCGGTGACATCACCAAGTCCAGTAACCCCGCAATTTCAATACTCTTTAATTAAGACAGCACCGCATAGATCTAAGTTTTATAGACCTCATATATACATATACTACGATAATTGTAAAATTAAAGAGCCAGAATGAACAACAGTTACCCTACAGCAATAAAATTTATTAGAATTTTTAGTCAAATTACAGTTGGGTTTAAGCCTGAAATATTAAATGATTTTTTATTAACCATGCTTCATTATCTATTCTTTCTATATTCGTTTCATCATTTTTATTAAACATTGTCAAAGCACTCTCATCCAATTAATGACCAACCCTTTTCTTGCCAGGGCGGGTTTTTCTTCGAAGTGTTCAACGCAACGAAGCCATCGATTGCAAAATACATCAATGGCCAAAAAATTTCTGTTCGTATATCCGGAAATCCTCTGTTATTAAGACGTTAATATTTAACGAAACATTTCCTTTGAGCTTTTTTTTGATAGTTGGAAAACTTATAAGTTTTCGGAGTTTTATTTCTGATGCTGCAGCGGTTTCTTGATAGCTAAATAACGTGGAGGTTGATTAAAGTGAGGAATAATGATTATCGTTATCGGTGGTCAGTGAATCATTAGACTAATTAAAAGCCGATGAATATAGTTAATAATTAGATAAATTTCCTCATTATGCGACACTACTATCCACAGGAGAATCCCAAACAAAGTCGATTTCCGAAAATATTGGATTCAATTTCACTAACTGCATGAAGAAATAATTTTATAGGTAACGTCTCATGTGAGACAAATGGCAAAATTATGTGCTACGAGATATAAATATAGACGAGATAGCAATATATAGATAAATATAGATATAAATATATAAATAAAGACGATGAAGAATATTTTATGTGTTGTTTGTTACTACTGTAATAAACTAAAATCTTACACCAAAGTCTCCAAGCCTTGGAGAAATGCGATCAAGACGTTTTTCCACGAATCTACAAGCTACTCGTCTTTCAAACTACGTTTTCAGTAAGTATTGCTTCAGCAAAACGTAGTTTTTTATCCTTGAAGCGCCGTTAAACTTGGCTTCGAACGCGGATGACAGAAGAGACTTTTAATACACACCCACAGAGACATTCATATTGATGTAAATAAAGTAATTGACAAATTTTCAAAGAAACCAAGATGGCTCGACTTTGACTATAAACTTCAAATTTTTTAAAAAGTTGCTTGTTATAAAAAAGTAAAATAATTACAAAGTTTTTGAAGTTTAAATTTAAACTTATTCTATTAATTACATTGTAAATTATCGTTTTCGTTATTGCGTATGTCTCCTTTACTAGGTTCTCCTTCTGTCGTACTTGACTATAATCTGAATTAAACCATATAGTTTAATTAAAGAAAAGCCCAGCTTTAATTCATTGTCGTAAATTAAATATTTTGGTGAGTATAAAGCAGGGTTGTCCAACCTTTTTGGGTAGCGGGCCACTTAAAGAATTTTCACGGATCTCGCTGTCTAGTGGTTTCTTAAGAAAATAATATAATACCTAACTTACATTTAATAGCCTCTCTTTAGAGTTTCTTTTAGTTATTTCTTTGTGCACTTCCGATATAGAAAGGGTTCACATATGTTGCTCAAACGATTTTTCCATATTTTTGAAAAAAATCTAAAATTTTTGTTTGTGAATTTTTTTTATTTCAAACAGTTGTAGGCAGGCCGGATTATGGCCCGCTGGCCGTATGCTGGACAACCCTGATATAAAGGAAGGCTAGTAATAAAACATTTACTAAAACTAAAAATTTTCCAGGTGAGGGCCGCAGAAACCGCCAGTCCCGTAAGAACATCCTGTACCCGCCATTGCACTGATGGACAAATTATCTTGTTCCAGTGTCCACCGTAATACTTTCACGACAGACACCTTGTGTCTGAAGAGTGGACACAGACCTGGGGAAACTACCAGACCTCAAAAATCGCCGCCGCAGAGTGGGGCGAAATGTTTAAAAGACAGACATTAAAAAAACGAAAACAAACAAACAAACAAACAAACCAGTTTTGGCATATTTTCTTCACATTGTTCTTTACACTCTATCTGCTTAAAAATATGTTTCCATCATTAAATTTGATTAAAAATTCCGACCGAAAATATTTTACGAAGCTCACACTTTGAGCAACTATAGTAATGTTCTATCTTTGACAGATACGGTTTCAGGGAAATTTCACATTGAAACTAAATAACAACGATAGTTAAAACAAACTCTTACAAGACGCTATGCAACAGCAGGATAATGGTTGTTCTTCAGGATGTTTCAGTTTGCTATTTGCTAAATTTTTTTAATTTTATTTTGTCGAAAAACAATGACAAATAAATAATAATATAATAAGTTTTGATTCTTGTTGTGTCCCTCCCATCAAGTTGAATGAATGATGATTATTTAAGTTTTCATTTATCACTGCTTTAGAATAAAATATGTACCATAAAATTTGAGGGGTCAAATGGTGGAGAAATGTGATGATGGAGGTGACTGAGGGCGCCTATAGGTATTCTGCCTAGGGGCGCAAAATATGCAAATCCGACCCTGCGCACAAGGATCCCTCGTCATCGTTTAAATACACCAAGGTTGTGTTTTCATTTCAATTTGCAGGCCCGCGCCTTTTAAATTTGGATATTATTTGTAAGATATTATTACCTTTCTTTGGGATAACACACTTGGCACATAGCAGTGAATACAGAAGGGCTTCATTTGGCGAGTTTTTTTTGTTTTTTCGTGGGGATAATTATACGTAATAATTCCGATACCCACGTGTTTTAGCTCAAACTAGAGTTTTTTGTTAAGGGAGAAGAAGAGGAATCGTCCCCGACCCAGATTCGATTTAGGGTCTCTCCGTTGAGCCCGGAGCGCCTTAACCGCTAAGTCATCGAGGACGGGGAACGAAATGAAAAAACGTGGATGGCGGAATTATCACATATAATTATTCCCCACGAAAAACACACAAAAAACTCGCCTCAGAAGCTTTTCTGTGTTGACCACTATGTGGCGATTGTGTCATCTCTGAGAAGGGTAATACTATCTTACAACCTACACATACCGAGAAAAGGAGCTTCGTTCCCCGTCCTCGATGTCATAGCGGTTAAGTCGCTCCGAGATCAACGAAGAGACCGTAGTTCGAATAATCTGGGTCGGGGACGATGACTTTTTTCTCCTATAACAAAAAGCTTTGGTTCGAACTAAAAAACGTGGGTGGCGGAATTATCACGTTGGCTACTGTTGCTCTTCTGAGGAGCAGCACAACTGAGCATGCGCAGTGAAGCACTGGTCAGCAAAATGGACTGCGTCGCAGCAGTTCGGAACGCGGACAAAAAGCGGAAAGCGACTGGAGAACACATATTAACAAACAGCAATTTTAGCTGTTCCGGTGATCGCAGTACCCTAGTTTCAATGTTTTGCGGTCTTCCTCGCAATTTTTTTTTAACTTTTATATATTTTATTTAATTTTTGTCCATACAAATTCAAAAAATATCCATACGAATCAATCTTTCTAATTTAGATTGACCAAATATCACAGGAGCAATTTAAGAAGTTACGTTATGAAGTATAAAATTACTTTATGAAATATGAAGTTACGTTACGAAATAGGAAGTTAGGTTATGGAATAGGAAATTGGGTCACGTGAAGTGTGAGCAGTTTATAAGTATGTATTTTTTTCGGACCTTCTGAGTTCTGTTAGTCGTTAGACGTGTTGATTTACATGTTGGCTGATTAATGTAGAGCATAAATAAATAAACATTATTGTTATTTTTATTATTATTAAATATATAGCATATTTATGTTGAAAATTATTTAGCAGAAAGAGAAATTACATATTTAATTTATTGCTAGAAAATAATTATATTGTTTTCCCTATTCCATTTATACCATTTCCCTATACCATATATATATTTTCAAAATCGATTTTTGCACACAGGATATTTTTATTTTTGAATATAAACATAAAATACGCCTCCATGTAAATGAAATGATATAAGTTGTATTGCTTCGTAGATAAAATATCTAAGGCCATTTTTTCACTCTGAGTCTTAGTTGTCGTAATACATTTTCTCATTAATTTCTTTATAAATCACAAACTTCAATTACCTCTTTCGGAAAATAGTATAAATATATATTAACATATATTATATATATACATATATAATAGTGAATGTATTACCCAAAAACCAGTCTGACATTTAAGATGTATTTTTTTTATTTTTGCAAATCAAATTTTCTTATATTATTTCAACAATATTTAAGAAATTTTATCTATGTGCCCATTTTTATTAACGATAAGTGTGAGTAAAGAATGAAGTTACTAATGTTTTGTAAAAAACAAATAAAAAAAAGAAACAGATTATTACGTTCCGATTGAAATTTTTTTCTTATGCATAACTTGAGAATTAGATTTTAATGGACGGAGCACAATGCGAGAGAAATGGATTAAAAAATTTTAAAAGCGCGTTATTGAATTTTCTTGCATTTTTTAGAGAACGGTTTTTATTAATGCATGCTTTTAGCTATTAAAATTTTGAAACTTTCGAAATCTGAAAAGTAATAAAAGCTTGCCTAATGCCTGCTTCCGGAAAACACGAAGAAATTCCTATTTCCGGAAAATTCTGAATAGGGTCCTTATATAGAATTAAATCGTTTTCTTTTATACAAGTAAAATAAAAAATAGGATTTTCTAAACAGTCTTATTAATTTATCCAAATCATATTGCAATAGGAAAATACCATTTCTATTATTAAATATATTAACAATCGAAAGTTTTTACCTTTTTTCGCTATTTTTATTTTAATGTCATTTAATTTCTTGCATGGCATCAATGGTCTTTATTTCATCTATACTCATACATATCTATGTATTTATATATGTATATGAAAATTTTTAATTGAAAGGAAGGGGAAAATAAGGTCAAACGTAAGAAAAAATTAAGGTCAAACGTAAGAAAAAATTAAGGTAAAATAAAGCTAGAAACAGATATAATGTTAAGAAATGGACATAGAAATAAATATAGTGTTAAGAAATGGACACAGAAATAAAAATAGTGTTCAGAAATGGACATAGAAATAAATATAGTGTTCAGAAATGGACATAGAAATAAATATAGTGTTAAGAAATGGACATAGAAATAAATATAGTAGTAATAACTCTAATATCGATGACAACAATAGAATGGAGGAATGTGAACATTACAACTTATTTTCAGGATCGACGATATTTTATAATTTTTTTCCTAAATCACGAAGGGGGAAAGGGGATCAGAAAAGCGAAGTAAACTGGATCGATCTAAAAAAAAAAAAAAATCGGGAACCCACGTGGGAAAACGTTTTCAACGAAGGATCCGCCACATGGGCCCTAAGTAACTAAATGTTTATAGAATACAGTTTAAGCAAAGAGAAATCCACGCTTGCCGACATTCCGGGTGCGAAAGCAAATTAAGACGACAAAGTAGTAATATATTGCGGACTTGAGAATTAACATCAGAACAGAGCTTTTGGGCCTAAACTGGAAGGAAATCTAGGCTGTGGAATGGCAAGCAACGGGACACATTATTGTCAGATTGAAACTAAAATTTTAAAAGGGGTTTAAAAGTCTCAAAAAATGGCGATTTTTCAGAAAACCATTGTATCACATCGAATTTATTAAATAACGCGGCAATTAAATATTCGGCTACCTGACATTTCTTAAGTTTTAATCTGAGAGAATCGATAGCCTTCTGGGAGTCCGCGTTTTCAACGCATATTTTATTAAATTTTATAATTTGCATTATAAAGGTATGGTGTTGAATTCCAATGCTGAAATTGAACTTGAAATTGGACAGTATGACAACTCTAAAGGGAAATCTTCCCTTTTGTCTGAACTTCGGATTTCAGGATAAGACTGTCTTTGAAGTTAAATGGGGAGATTTAAAAATTGACAGAATATTGTCGTAGTTGTCTTTTTCGAGTTTAAGTTCATTTGGGTAAGTCTCGCGTGGCAGTTTTTGAAAATTTGTCAGTTTATTCTCTTCAATTGCATATGGTGGGTAACAGTCAACACTGGACATTTTAACAACAGGGTTAAAATAGTGTCAGCCGGCTATGTGATCTAAACGGATATTTCTATAGTTGTGTACGAGAGATCTTTTTTCCAATAAAAATTAAATTAATCATCATTTTGGACTTCAGTGTCTTTTTATTCATAATTTCAACTCCTAGTTAATTATCATGTATTTATATCCCATCAAATCTGTATAAACATGTATATTATGAGCGGATGTTTGAAGTAGTGTAGTTGGAAAGTTTTCATAAAAATACTACTTCTTACACTATTGGAATTTAACTGCGGATTTGGGAGATTTCTGATATATTGTTGCTCCAAGTGCAAGTCTGATGACGTACTAAATATTTATAAATATAACAAGTGTATTTGAATGTACGGGTCACCAATGAGGAAGACGCAGTTGGGGAAGGCTCTGTGTCATAATGCTGTTCTCGAATTAGGTTTTCCGACATGTACTGACTATTAGGTATTATTAACATAGCGGCAAACGCGCTACATACAATATTTATTTGGGAGGTTGAAGTCGTACCACACAGTGATGTAGCGTGGAACGCAAAATTTCAATATTGTACTGGTGAGAGGGAGTGCTAACGAATTTTAACGGGCGCAATACTTAACTTCCTCCAGACGCTGGCAACACAGGGCGCTACGCCGCTGGTAGCATTACAGCGCTGAGATGGACATACGCCGCAGTTCGATGTCAGGCGAAAACGTTTGGTTGCTTAAGTTATATCTCTAAGCGTTAAGAGAGACCGTACTTATCGTTTAAGAGTAAAAAGAGAAGAGAACGTTTTTCGGTCCGAAACATTCACATTTTTTCGAATGATTTCGTTAGACCATGATTGGATGACGAAATATTGATGTAACAGTTGACCCCACAAAAGGGTAAACATGGTGTGATTGATGTAAATATTGGACCCTCATTCTCGACGATTTTCGCCTTTTAAAATAAAATGTATGAAAGAGGGTTTGAAATCAGATGAACCTCATATGGTTTTATACCCGGTGTTTCTAGCAACATTTCCTAGAAATAGGTTGCACGTGTGTTTTACTGTCAGATGACCATGTGAGCAGAATTTCGGCGGGAAACATTGAGCTGCTACGAGCTTGAGAAATCATCGCCACAAATACACTTTGAAAAAGGGAGTTTTCAAGTATTACGTAAGAACCTTGTGGGGAGGGGTTGCCGTTGGTCTTATTTTCCTATGTTAGCCAATGTTAATTTTTGCTTTCTGAGGTGGGGGTGAAATGGCCAAAATATTGCTTACGTAATACTTGAACTCCCCCTAATATTATGAATCGATTGATAAACTTTACCTCAAATATCCGTGGAGTGATGTTCGGTGACTTATTTAATATCCTAAAGCAGGTAAGCCACTGAGAGTTTAAAGAAGCTTAGGTACTAGTTGAACAGCCTCGTCTCAAGTGAATAAGTAGCCTTTTGCTGTTAAATTGAAGATAGCAAAAAATAATGTATTAATGCCATTCGTCGTTTGTCTTTCAACTCGCAAAGTACCGAATTTAAATTTTTTGCTCAGAATATCTTTGGCCATTCTTTTCGTGTAACTAGAAACGACCTAGCAGTTACACGCTTCTCCAATTTAAATCGAGAAGAAAAACGGAAACAAAACAATATATATGGTGCTCGGACAGGAACATTTCCTATATTTCTAAGGATTACATGGATTGCAGTTTTCAGGAAGCGCGTACGTGACTGAGCAGAAGAGTCGCTGTCTTTCCGATTTTCAGGACATCCACTGCGCCATCTAATAATTAATGGATCTCGGAGTATCGAAGAAACTTTTTCCGTCCAAAGGATACGATCGCTATTTCTTTTGCATATTTCCAGGTTTGGATTTTTCTAGGCAGTTTTTATTGCTCCCTTTTCGTTAAATTATCGAAGAAGGAAAGGGTCTTGTTTTCCTGAGTTCGAATTCATATTAAACGATATTTACATTTTTATTTGTAATATATACATGCAGCTTTTTAGGTACCAGGAATTTCGAAATTAATATTCATCAAACGTTCGCATGCATTAGAACCTGTCTAAAGTGGCCACTTTTAGGACTGAACTGCAATGACCACCATAGACCGATGGTCACTATGTACGACAGACTTTGGTATAGGTATGACATATTCCCTAATATTTCTCTCTTATAAAAAGTGGTCACCTTATCCAGGTGGTCAATTTATAAAGGTGATCACTTTACCAGGTTCCACTATATTTAATGATTGTTAGAAAAAGGATGATTTAAAATACGGAAGTCACAATAAAAAAAAAATATTATAAACGAATAAATTATTTTATGATTAATAACGCCGTTTAATAAGAGCTTATTTCAGTTTAACGATGATTTTTTGCAGTCCTAGCGATTGCTTCGCAAAATTACATATATCCCGATTAGCGTTTTCTTTTTCATTTAATCTAGCCTTGGAACTCGTTAACGAAAAAGTTACTTTATGTGACTAAACTAATTTGTTATTGATAAATATAACATAATAAAATGTATCTTTGATTTATAAACAATTTTCGAAATTAGAAATATAACATATCATCAACCGTCATGCAATTCAGTTTTTGATAACATAAATTCATTAAACAAAACATACATATAAATAAAATAACATAATTAGTAAATTTAAGCATGTATATAAGCACATTTAAACATATATAAAATCATATTTAAGCATATATTAGCACATTTAATCATATGTAAGCACATTTAAACATATATGTAAGCGCATTCAACAAATATACGGACACATTTAAACATCTATATGAGCACATTTAAACATCTATATGAGCACATTCAACAAATATACGGACACATTTAAATATCTATATGAGCACATTTAAACATCTATATGAGCACATTTAAACGTCTATATGAGCATATTTAAACATCTATATGAACACATTGAAACATATATATGAGCACATCCAAACATCTGTATAAGCATATTTAAAAAGATATATAAGCACATTTAAATTAATTGAGTAACCTTTGAGTGAAGTATGCGCATTGACACTTTTTCTCTTCGGGGAAATCTCATCTGGAATAAGGACTTGAGGATTTCGCTTCTGGGTTGACGCAATGAAAACGCCTTAAGAACACGTTTTTTTATATAATCCCTTTTATATATCAAAGCACTGTGCGCGAATTCTTCTTATAAGAAAGAAAAAAATCGAGAAAAAATTTTAAAATAAGAAGAGTTGTTCCATCTGCTATTGCATAGATCCCTTTGTATATATGCCAATGATGTAAAAACTCTTATTTGAACACGAGGAAGATATTTAAAAGTTGACGCAAAAATATTTCCTCTAATAATGTGTGGTCGTTTGGAACAGAAAATAAACGAAATTCGTATTATAACACCTTTATTGATACATAAATCTCATATAAATTGAAGACACCAGAAGCTAACAATACCTTTTTGCAATTAGTAAAATTAAACATTCAAAATAATGCATTGGTTTTCAGCTTTTTGGTGGTGTTTTAGCTGTAAATTTGAGTTAGAAGAGAAGGCTTGAAATATCATTTTGGAAACACAAGGTGCAGTCTCCTGTAGAAAATATTAATAAGTCCACTTCTATATCGGGTATCGTATGAAGCATATTCCGCTCAATTGAATACGAGGATTGAAAATCACATTTTGAAAATATTAGGAATGTGCCTTCACATCCGTTTGAGACTTCCTTTATACAATCTGGAGGAAACAGATATGTCGATTAACAAGTACCACTGACGTTTTTAAATTGACAAGTTACATAAAATACATTGTATTTCTTATAATACATATATTGTAAACAGAAAATTGAAATTACCGCATGCAATTGCATTGCGGACATGGTACAAACTGTAATATGGTATAAACCTATTAAATAATAAAAAAAACCTTAAAAACTTTGCGATGAATTAAATAGATCAAAAATCAATTTAAAGTTAAAGGTTAAATTAATTAAATTAATTGAAATATCAACTAAAGGATAGAAGACCAATCAAATAAAAAGAGAAGAATACATGTTAAATTGAATTAATACTTCAATAGAACCGTGTATGTGGTAGACAAAATAAACGCAAGTCAGATAGAAAACTTCCTTTGAAAAGGAATAGAAAATATATTTCTTAAATGACAGGAAAAATCTCTCTCTCTCTCTTTCTCATACACATAGAGCATCTCTTTGAAAGGAGATAGAAAAATGCCTTTGTAAAGAAGAAAATACCACGTGGCTACAGAGAAGACCTACGTACCCTATCCTTTAGCAGAAAAAGCCTGGAGTAGAGAGAATTCTCTTAATTTTAATGTTGCGAAAATTCTTCATAGAAAAATACTACTACTTATTACATCGGACTTTCTTTTGCATAGTCGAGAAATTTTGTATGCATATAAATGTATAAACTAGAATTAGTATGTGTGGAATCTGACGGAGTGTAATGCTAGTAACAGAAAAATTTAAAGTTTAAACGAAAACTGAATAAGGGCATTTCAAATTTTTAAAGCAGGTTTGTTCATACTTTTTAGGCAGCTTGAAAATTTTTCATTTTTTTACCATTAAGAATTAAATTCAGATTTACGGTTTACTAGATGAATAGCGTCACAATTCTTCCTATGCAAGAGAAGACAGCTTCCTAGGACCTTAGCCTCGCAGGGGGCCCTGGCGTCAAAGTCTCCATCCCACTTATTCTATCAACCGTCTAAACAAAAAATTATGTTTGGGTTATAAAGGGAGTAAAAAAATATTAAAGATGAAATACGGGATATAACAGGCTTAATTCGCTTTCAGTGTTGTATAGAGTGTCAGAAATTATGCGGGCAAAATATTTTTTTTAATATTACAAAAAATATGTGGATGTGGACTACGTGGTTAACTGTCTTTGAGACACTCATCCACAGTCTCAGACTGTGGATGAGAACGGGTGTCGGATTTGCATATAAGCCAAATAGGCCCGGGATAAGGTCCTCGCAGGGGTTCTGAAGTGACCTGTTGGTATTTAAATGTGAATATTATTTTAACATTCGATTCGTTGGCGACTCATTACACTATTCCAATGGAAGACAGATTAAACAAAATTGTTTTGATGCAGTCATAGAGAAATGTACAACCTAAATAAATTTTATGAATTTATTTTTCCCATCACTTTTTGGATTCAAATTTTGGGAGAGAAACTTTCGTATACTTTTACAGTTTCATCTCTAAGGTTGGATATTCATTCACCATGCAATTTTAAGATCCTCTGCTCTATCGAAATTGTGATTTCCGCGTTTGGTCCTCTACTTTCCAATCAATCAATATGCTTATAGATAATACAATCATCTGTACACGCTTTGGAAACCTGCAGGTATCTACGGACATAACACTTAAAAGCCCCTTTTTTTTGCTTGTTTTTTTCTAAATTGATGATAATTTATTTCATGGTTCCACCGCAAGCTTGTAATTTTTATTTTTATTTTCTTGCAGTAGCGGAATTTTGAATTGGTGGAAATTTTCTTTTAGTTTGAAAATGCTCTCTTAATATTCAAAATACATTTCTTATTAAACTTAAATGCATTTCACTATTGGTTTTCCTTTAATTTAGTGGCTCATAATGAGGACATTTTACGTAGGTCTGTGATATATTTTTTAATGTTTTATCTAGTCTGGCATATACTTAGAATTTTAGCTAAAACATCGTTTACTTCATTCGTTTGCGACTTACGGCGCAAGGATAAATGTCACACCGAAACGGAACTCTTAGCTTCCCGAGAAATCCGAACACTGTTGCTGAGTAAACCAAACCTCTGGCTATGGTGGATATTAATACGTCACACGTTCTACATCCCCATTGAATTGAACTCGGGTTAGGAACGTAATTGATGAAAGTAGTACAATTACGTCACCACCAAGGGCGGTCACAGCCGTCATAATCTCCAAAAACATATTTTTTCACTGTGGAAAAATTCTTTCTTTCATGATAAATGAAGGGTGTTATTCCAAGACCATGGCAAATTCTGTCCTTAACCCCCCAAAATTAAAGTACGTGTCCATCCCTGGTAACCATAGGACGTAAGTAAACATATTTCTGTATTAGAAAGACAAATGCGATTCTTTACTCGTTATTGTTATCATATATATATGTTGCACTTTCTCAAACTAAGACAAGAGACCTGATTTTACTGAAGAGGAGTTGATGTCGATTTCAGTACTGTGAGTATTTTTGAGACATTAGTAAACATTGAAATCAAAGGTAACAATTCAGTATAATAACAATGTGTATTTCATGATTTCAAATTTATCGAAAAGAGCCCCTGTATCCAAATTACAAAATGGCTTCTAGAGGATCATATTTAATAATATAAGGCAGCCGATATTTATAGTTTTCGTTTAAAAATATTGCCAGGAAATAGTCAATTCCTTGATGTGAAGCAATTGATGAATGATACTTAGTTTCTTAAAAATGCAATTTGGTTTTAATCAAACTTCATTCATTGATTATTGATTTTTCGATAAAGGAGATCTGTTCCTTTCGGCGAAAGTTCTTTCTAGTAATCAATCATCGCAAAATCAATCATCTTCATTTTGATTTGAATAAATATTTTTAAAAATTCATTTTTATATTCTCCCGCTCTTTCACGTTAAGATATCTAAAAAAAATATTTTCCCAAAATTTCTCAAAATCGATTATTTATTTTATAGCTAAATTCAATCTCCAAACAAAATATATCATTTATTTTAAATTTAAATCTCAAACTTTTTTTAAATTGAGATTCATTGGAGATTTATCAAAGGGGTCAAAGTTTCTTTTCTGAAATTTTAAATTTAGGCACGTGGGTGCTAAAATTAAAAATTTTCATTTTCTTTAATTGTATATTAAGGAATTGTTCCCATGGGACCTTTTAAATTCTTCTCCGTATTTATTAAATAAACTTTTAATTATTATCTACAAATTATATATTTAATGGAATGAATATTTTTCTGTGCAAGGTACCTTGATGCATCACTACACAGGTTCGACTTCTAAGTCCAAATTCGCTTTATAAGTCTAAAGTAGAGTTAAAAATTAATTTTGAAGTACATTTCGGCTGGCCTTGGCTAACTGAAACATCCATAGAAATTTCTAAGATTTGTTTTACGCTTATAACGTTAACTTTGATTTAGAAATAGATTTTTTTTTCTGTTTCGTGGAAGGTCAATACAAAACGATCTCCAGTAAAAGAATTTATTAAAGTACCGAGAGAGGGAGAAATAAACTAAAAAAACAGAGAACTTTCACGTGCGGGTAAAATCAAGCGAAAAGCTAGAATATGCTAAAACGAATGCTGGTACGAGAGTATTGAGAATCGAATACAAGGAACATAAACAAATATAACACATTGATAGTAAAGAACAAATCTTAAAATAAATAACTAAAACTTTAATTAGCCCGAATGGAGACCTTAAATGTAACATTAATCGCGCAAGACTGTTTCTACATGAACGATTATAAAACAATAATATCCAATTATGAAAACATTATTATACATTTATAAAATAATTATTATATACATTTATGAAATAATGTTTATGTATTTATTAAACAATAATTGTCGGTTTATTAAATGATAATTATCCATTTATGAAATAATTTTAATTCTTTTATAAATTCGTGAGGTATTATTATATAATACTACTAATAGCAATAATAATAATAATAGTAATAATAGTAGAAATAATAATAATCTGTCAGTCACGGGTCTAATAGCAACCACAGCGCACAGAATCTTGAATACACTTGAAATCGTCCTCAACACCTATGGTCTTTTAGCGCAGACTTGACGTCCGATCCCGTTACCAGACGGGTTATTCCATTGCAGTTTAGGGAAGGGCGTCTTGGAGGAACTGGTTTTTCCCACATGAAAAACCAGTTTCGGCAAGATGCCCTTCCCTAAGCTGCAATGGACTAACCTGTCTGCTAACGGTTATCAGGCGTCAGGTCTGCGCGAACGCACAATACAGAAGGGAGTCTTGGATACTTGGCAATGCCTGTTTCAATTCTATAGAGCAGAAAGCGAAAACACGTACAAAATAATAATAATAATAATAATAATAATAAAAGCAACAATACTAAACACCTGCCGAACAGTCAGAAAATTTTTAAACCTGGCACCAGAATGAAACATACAAAAATATTTCACACTGAAGGTAGACTTGAGAACTTGGCACCGCCCGTCTTAAGCTTAATCCGCCAAGTGCGAGAACACACACAAAAAAATAATAATAATAA
>QLNU02015003.1:97317953-97336532 GCA_006491805.2 Dysdera silvatica
AGCCCCACAGAAAGCAAAAAACACTTCTTTTCTTCCAAAAGTTTCACCATCTAACCACACCATGACATCGACGCTGGTATAACAACCTCAAAAAAAGTTGATTAAAATTGTTGTACAATTCATGTGATTATGTTCGATTGCTTTAATTTTATGGTACAGAGGCAATTATGCTGTACATACACCAAAGATGATTAGAATTTTGTAAAAGATATTATTACCTTTCTCAAAGTTAACACAATTGCCAAATGGTCAACACACAAAGCCAACGAGGCACGTATATTGTCGCCCCTTGTTGAGAATTGGTGGATAATTTTTTTATCACCCACGTTTTCCAGCTCGAACTGGAAATTTTTACACATAGAAGCAAACGAGAGAGCGTCCTGGCCCCGAATCGAACCGGAGACTCGCAGTATCAAACCGGTGTGCCTTAACGTGTTCGCCATACAGGCATAAGAACGGTTCTCCTTTTCTTCGTATATAAAGTTTGTAAGAGATATTATTACCATTCTAGAACTTATATAATGGCTTTTTCTTTTTCTTCTATTTTTTCCCATTCTGTAAATAAGAAAACTTAGTTTGAGCTGTGGAAAACGTGGGTATCAAAAATATTATCTAATTTTTAGAATGCTCTGAGAGCCTGTTGTTAGGTGAATCATCACGGAACATAGCCCAATAGAAAATACGGCAAGCGTTCGACAACAGAGAGAGATCAAGACTACGATTTTTTATACGGTAGGCAATTATTTTATTAAATTACCATAATTTTGAAATAAGGAGATCTCGTAATATATATATATATATCTCAGTGGCGGCTCGTAACGATATATAGGGTGTGCGCATGAAGGCTAATTCATCAAAACACATGAATTTACTGCCTATACTCGTCAAGAAACTGGTTTTTAGCTCATTAGGTAAATAAGAAAGAAATTTAAGGTAACTTTAGGTTTTGGTGAATTGGCTTCATACGCACAACCTATACATCGCCACGAGCCGCCGCTGATATATATATATATATATACAGGGTGGTCCTAAACTATATGTCAAAAATGTAAAGGCAGGTAGAGGGGACCTAAATAAGCAGATTTCGTATAGGATTGTGTGTGCGGTAATGCCGCCTTGAGCCGGTAGAGAGCGCTGATGACTGCGGCGTATAAAAGCGCTTCGCTAGCTGGATTCATCATTTCCCGCACGGATCTCGAGCAGCATGCATCGTTTCACCAATGCGGAGCTGGCCGACATGCATTTCATGTATGGGGCTGCACAAGGAAATGGATTAGCTGCTCAAAGGATGTACAGGGAGCGATTCCCGGATAGGAATCAGCCGGATCGTCGAACATTCGAGCGTCTGCATCGGGAGTTACGCACGAATGGATCATTTTATGCTTCCAGGCGTGGAACTGGCTTTGGAAGATATCGCAGAACTCCTGCAGTGGAAGAAAGAATACTGAACACAGTCGAGGATAATCCTTCGACAAGCTCGAGAGCTGTAGGACGTGCGTTGGGTGTGAGCCATCAAAGTGTTTTAAACTGCTTGATTTAAGATTTAACCTGCTTGGATTTTTTCTTCTGGGGTCATATTAAAAGCCTGGTGTACGAGAGTCCCGTCACATCTGAAGAAGATCTTGTTGCCCGCTTCTCTGTTGCTGCTGGACATGTGATCGACATGCCTGACGTCTTTTCTAATGTACGCCGATCCATGCGCCGTCGCTGTGAATCTTGTATCGCTGTTGGTGGCCGCTCTTTCGGGCACCTCTTGTAAACTATTAATAAATTTTTGTTTTCTTTTGTCTTTACTTGTCTTTTCAGTTTCCTGTGATTCATACTGCTTTACAAGCTAGCGCTTTAATGTGTCATTACCGCACACACATTCCTATACGAAATCTGCTTATTTAGGTCCCCTCTACCTGCCTTTACATTTTTGACATATAGTTTAGGACCACCCTGTATATATATATATCATCATCATCATATTCAACCATTATCTATCCACTGCTGGATGAAGGTCTCTCCAAATGCTTTCCACACAAGTCTATCCTGGGCCATTCGTTTCCACGTCACCCCAACCTCTTTTCTTATTTCATCCACCCATCTAGTTTGAGGACGTTTTCTAGGTCTTCGGTGGTCTCTTGGAATCCAGTTCAGAATTTCTGTTGTCCATCGTTGATCAGTTCTTCTTGCAATATGCCCAGCCCATCGCCATTTCAGTCCTTTTACTTTAACAATGATGTCCTCTACTCTAGTTTGCTCTCTCACCCAAGTGTTTCTTTTTCGATCTCTCCTAGTTATTCCAAGCATGCACCTCTCCATGCTCCTTTGCGTTGTCTGTAACTTTCGTATTGCTCCAACTGTTAGACTCCATGTCTCTGATCCATAAGAGAGGACTGGCAATACACACTGGTTGAAGACTTTTCTTTTTAGACATAAAGGCAATTTCCCCTTCAGGATAAAACTGTTTCTTCCAAATGCACTCCAGCCAAGTTTAATACGTCTGTTGAGTTCTTTCATAATGTTGCCATCCATTGAAATCAGCTGGCCAAGGTAAATATATGAATCAGCAATTTCTAGCTCAATGTTGTCAACTTGTATTTTTGTTTCCTCTACAAAATTATTGAACATGATCTTAGTTTTTTGTAGGTTCATCTTGAGTCCAACTTCTTTACTTCTAGTTGAGAGCTCCTGTACCATGTCTTGGAGTTCTGATGGGTTCGTTGAAAAAATAACAATGTCATCAGCAAACCGCAAATGATTTAAATATTCACCATTTATTTTTATTCCCTTGTTATTCCAATTTATCAGCTGAAAAATCATCTGTAAAGCTGAAGTAAAAAGTTTTGGAGAAATGGTATCTCCCTGCCTCACACCTTTACCAATTTTGATAGTTTTGGTATCTTTATGTAACCGAAATTTTGCACTTGCATTTTTATACACACGTTTCACCATGTCAATGTACACATCCTCAATGTCTGTTGATCTTAAAGAGTTGATGACTGCTGATGTTTTAATAGAGTCAAAGGCCTTCTCATAGTCAATAAATGCAACACACAATGGAAGTTCATATTCATGTGTTCTTTCAATTAATTCTCTTAATACTTGAATATGGTCCACTGTACTGAATCCACTTCGAAATCCAGCTTGTTCTCTTGGTTGAGCTGCATCTAATTTTTTCTGCAGGCGATGTGTTAGCACTTTTGTGAAGATTTTATAAATAGCAGGTAACAAGCTAATTGGTCGGTAATTTTTCAAATCCTCTTTATCACCTTTTTTATGCAAAAGAATTACTGTTGCAGAATCCCATTGGTTTGGTATGTTACCGCTGTTAAGACATTTGGTAAAGAATTTTGCAAGTATGTCTTCTACATATTCTCCAGCTTCTTTTAGGATATCTAATGTAATACCATCATCGCCAGGGGCTCTTCCTTTCTTCATACTTTTTATTGCAAATGAAACTTTGCAAAAAGCTGATGAAATATCTCTTAACGTCTCTGCTGTTTCCCGCCGTGCAATGCCGATTCGCAATCCACGATAAGTACTTCAGACAGACCGTGTCAGGAACTGTCGTTTCGTTCGCTTGTGTTTTCGGTTTTGTTAGCAGAGAACAAGTCTTCTTCTTTAAGATTTTAGAATGTTCTTCGAATATTTCGGCATTCTAGTTTTTTGTAGAATTCTTCAACTCTTCTAAGTATTTCTTCCCTATTTCTTGTTACGGTGCCATCCTCTCCTTTTAATGCAATGATGTGTTTCTTCCCAACAGATAAACTTCCTTTAACAACCCTAAGGCTCTTGTTATTTTCAATGGCCTTCCTTACTAACTCACAATTGAATTTTCTTATGTCTTCTTTCATGCTTTTGCGCAGAGTTTTACAAAGTTCTATGTACTCAATCCTGGAACTGGTATTTCGATTGTCCACCTTCATATCTCTTCGCCTTTTCATGAGCTGTTTCGTCTTCTCAGATAATTTGCTATTGTGCTTTTTACAGGTTACACCACCAATTTCCCCAGCAGTTTCAACTATTGTCTTAACAATGTTTTCATTTGCTTCTGAGATATCACTTTCATCAATAAGTCCTTCCAGTGCAGAAAAGCGATTTTTTAATTCCAACTTGAATGCCTCGGTATTTTCTTTTAATTTCTTTAAATCCACCCTCTTACTTACTTGTTTCCTAATGAGCTTCTGTCGTTCTAATTTAGTATTTAAGTGCACTTTACATCTCACCATTCGATGATCACTTCCAGTATTAAATCTGTTCAGTACACTGCAATCTTCAATAATTGATTTCTTGTTTGCCAGGATATAGTCAATTTCACTAGTTCCCCCATTTGGGTGTTTCCATGTCCATTTTCTTTGCGGTTTCTTCTTAAAAAATGAATTCATGATGCTAAGGTTTTCAGCTTCTGCAAATTCGATGAGTTGATCGCCACGTTCATTCCTTTCCCCATATCCGTATTTACCAACCGATGTCTCTCCTTGTTCCTGTTGTCCAATTCTTGCATTGAAATCCCCCATGATGAGCTTGATATGTTGTTTCCCTTTGGTGTGTAACTCTTTGATTTCTTCATAAAATTCTTCAACCTCTTCGTCGGTATGGCTTGATGTTGGTGCATATACCTGTACTATTTGAAGTTGGTATCGCTGGGTTAGTTGAACAACAAGCCTCGCTGCTCGATCTGATGTACTTTCAACTTCCAGAAGACAGTCTTTAATTCTTTTGTTGATTAAGAAGCCAACACCACTTGTTCTTCCAGTTTCCGTTCCTCTATAGTAAAACAAATGTCCGCTTTTAAGTTCCACCAACTCTTCACCTTTTCTTCTAACTTCACTGAGTCCTACAATGTCCCATTTGATCTTGTCAAGTTCTTCTTCCAATTCCTGAAGTTTTGCTTCAGAAGCAAGGGATCGTCCATTATACGTTGCCAAGGTCAATAACAAACGGCAGCCTGGGCCATTCCAGTGATTCTTAGCACCCCCTGCTTTCATGCCACACTGACCGCTGCCTTGATCAGGAGCACTCCAGCACCTGGAGACTAGGGGCCATGGTTTCTGGTGTGTCAACATAATGGAGGAATTAGCCATAATTTCACCACGCTGGCTAGACGGGTTGGTGAATTAGCCCTCCCCTTCCGCCTTTCTATCCGTGCAGCAAATATTAATTTGCCTCATAAATAGAAAGCTCAGCCTGCACCACTTGAAGGCGGGGTAGGACACTAGGTTACTGGCCTGGCCGGTTCCACACATTGTCACATCGTCATATAATTATATATATATATATATAAATTATATATATTATAATTATACGTATGATAAATATAAATAGTAAAATATAGACTAGGCCAATGTATGAAGTAATTTTATAGGTAATGTGTCTTATATATGTATTCTTAGTAAGTGAAAAGAAATGAAAATCTTTAGTCACGTGGGACCGATTAATAATACCTTCAAACCTTATACCTTCATAGCTTCAAAAGAGAATCAAACAAACAAACAAAAAAAAAAACACACAAACAATCGATCGATCAATCAATCACTCAATCAATCAATCAATCAACGAACGAACGAACGAACGAACGAACGAACAAAGAGAAAATATTTGTGACTGTTGGTGTATACACAGTCTAGGGATTGACGTGGATGAATCTGGAAGTTCACTCCAGTATTGTGTACTCAGAAATATAGTACTTCAGAAATAGTGATGTAACATTTGCATAACGAAAAAAGTTAGCGTTCAAGTAGTATATAAGCACCTTTAAGAAAGGGGGTGGGTTTTCCGTTGCGTTTATTTTCTTATGTTAGCACATGTTACTTTTGCTTAATGAGGGAGTGTGTTGAAGTGGTCAAAGTATTGCTTATGTATTACTTGAACACTTTCAAAACAAAATATTAAATTTTTTACTATCTAAAACTAGTTAAATGTTTTGGAATGTACACATGTAGCGTACACCTAATAGAGATCTATCGTTTGAGACCAAAATCAGCGCCGTAATTGCTTGGAGTCGTGAGCTGTACTGATTTGGAAATTCCGCGGACGACCCAATTGGCCACTGCACGTTAAGCCCTTATCTTAGCGTACTGCGCATGTGAGGCGGTGATATGGTATTTGTAGCAGCAGGGTTTAGTAAAACTCAAAAATTGTTTGATGCATTAATTGTTACACATTAACCGTCATTAACCTAATTGCCGTCTTTGACTTCCTCACCATCGTTCATATATTTGCGTGAACTCTGCTTTCTGCCTGTCTCAGCTACTGACAATATCCCTAGATAATTATTGAAACGCTCTTTTCAATGGTATTCATTATTTGTATTTCATGTTGGCATTTGCGCGTGTTTCGGCCAACATTTTAAAAATTTTCAATTTTATTTTCTTGTTTGACATTTTTTTACTCTCTAAAACTAGTTCAATGTTTTGTGTTGCGCAACAGAGCATATATCTAATGGCTATCTATCGTTTGAGATCAAAACCGGAGTCGTAGGAGACACGAGCTATACTGATTGGAAATTTCTTCAGACTCCCAAATTAACAGCTGTGCGTGAAGCTCCGCCCCTTGCATATTGCGCCTGCGTGGCGGTCATTTCATGTTTCGGCGAAGACTAAACTAAATGCCGATTAGAATGATAGCCAAATCATTCCAGTCGGATTTGTAGTTTTGAAGTTAAAGTTATCCAATTATCTTGGATATACATGAAACCGTTACAATTAAGGTCTCTGAAATGTCGCCCAGTATTTCAGTGAAATTCTAGACATATTCAGGTTATGAAAATTGAAAGGATTGTATATTTGGAAAATGAAGTACCAACCAATTGTTCTTCTGATACCAGCAAAGGCAATTAAACTGTCCAGTCTACATATGTGCCAAATCACTCATTGGATGAATTTATGAATGGTTTTGCCCTCCTATCATAAACGGGATGAATGATTTCTCAATGACCTATCATAAACGGACTGAACTATGATTTAACGATTTGAGACATCGACAGTCCAGACCATTAGTGCCATGCACCGTTTCACTATTTATGAAACCAAATGCAGATGTCACTTAGTTAAAACCAGTAGCTGCAAAGTATGATATCGAAAAGATGTATTTTATCAGGCCAACAATGTTTCATTTGAACAGCAGATTTTATAAACTGAAACTCCAAATCATATATTTACGTAGGCCAGTACTTAAGTTTTTAGAATCTGGCAACACAAAAGACCACAGCTTTCATTGTTGTTGATTTTTAAAATTTCAACTTTCACGTAAGCATTGGGTGTTACAGAACCAGAATTGCTATAAAATTCTTTTTACACGGCGTTGCTTTAAAGTTAATGAGGTAGTGAAAAAACATGGATTTTAGTCGAAGGGATTTTCGAGCCATGGTTTTGTATGAATTTCGACAAGGTTTGACACAGCAATGTTTGTCGATCGTATGAATTCGACTTTTGGTAATGAAGCACCATCTAAAGCAACAATTTACAATCGGCTTAAAGAATTCCATTTTAGACGTGGGAGTCACAATAATAACTTTCATGAAGGTCGACCGAAAACTGCTGTGACACCACAAAACATTGATGCTGTGCGACAACTAATCACTTTAGATCGTCATGTCACGCATGATGAAATTGAGGGACCTTTGGTCATTTCAGGGACCCGAGTGCGTTCAATTTTACATGATCATTTAAACATCAAGAAAGTATATGCGCGTTGGATACCAGGCAATTTAAATCAAACTCAAAAGGATGCTCGTGTCAAATGATGCAAGGAAAATTTAAAAAGATTCAATTGTAGTGTCTCAGAACGTGTTTTCGAAATTATAATGGATGATGAAACCTGGTTTTATTCCTACGAACCTCAAACAAAACACAATCCACTGTTTGGTTGTTCCAAAATGAACCGAAGCCTACAAAAGTTGTTTATGCACAAAGTGCTTCAAAGAAAACGATTGCCTCGTTTTTTGGTAAATCCAGATATGTTGCAACCGTTGCATTGGAGGCTGGTAGAACAGTAAATACCGATTGATATACGAAAATTTGTTTGCCAGAAATGATTACAGAAATCAGAGAAAACAATTCAAAACGTCGCAACGTTTTTCATCATAACAATGCAAGTTCACATAGTGCATTTCAAACTATCGGTTATTCGAGGCATAAAAACGTTGATTTGATGTCATTGCTCTGATTCTCCTGACATAGCACCCAATGATTCCCTTTTGTTCCCAACGATCAAAAATAAAATGCATGGTCAACGATTTACCAGCCCAGAAGAAGCAGCTGAAACTAAAATAATCACATATTTCTGCTATATCAAACTCTGAATGGCATAACTATTTTGCAAATAGGTTTATTCGAATGAAAATATGTACTAATCGTAAAGGAGAATGTCTTGAAAAGGGATAAAACGATTTTTTCTATATAGAAATATTTTGTATATTATTTTCTAAATACTTAATTACTGGCCCCCGTATAAGTGGCAATTTAAGTTGAAGACCATGTAAAGGGAAATGTGTTTGTGTGTGTGAAATGATTAATTTATAATACAAAACATTTCTCGAACATCTCTTGTCTGTTACACTTTTCTTTCGGTACTTCAAACTGTTCCAAACACATTCATTTCCCTCCACAGAGTTGCGGAAATTTAAAGGAATCGTAGTTGTTATACTTGCATGATGGATCACTGTACGTAGACAAAGAGAGTATATGATCGGTCGAACACAAGCCCAACTACATTGAAAACTCAGTACAAACACACACACGCATAACAGGATGATGAATTGTCTTTTTAAAATTGGATTTTTTCTACTTCTCTTCTTGTCACAAATGTAGCAGGCAGACTAAATACTAATAGTCCCGAACGTAAATCCATTTGGTTTTTTCGTGTAATCGGAGAGGAAGTGATAAGTGTAATGAATGAGATGTCAGAAGCGTATGTTCTACCAATAATAAACCGCCAGCCGACAAGGAGATGAAATAAAAGAGGGCGGATCTAGAATAACAAAGGATTTGGGATGCAGATGATTTAGCCGTAAACTAGGAGGACTGGCTTTTCAAGTATCCATTTCTTTGCAACTGAACTGAGACAGACAATATAACATAAATATTTTATGTATGAAATATTCATTACCTCAACTACTCGATTAAATCCCACAGGTCGATTGTTTGGAACACAATATTTAATGTGTTTTTCATTAATAAATTTAAGTTTTGGTCTGAAAGCAGTATTAAAAATACATAGTTAAATATTCTAAATAATGGTACGATACCTGAAACAAGTTTATAGTACAAGCGACGGTAGCTTGTGCGTTGTTTTTTAATTTGTGCTTTGAGAAATATATGTGATATTAATAGTACAATTTAAAATTTAATAAAAAAGTGCGTCAACCTTTACGGGCGGCTTAATGGTTAAGTACTTAGATATCATGAAAATAACCCGGATTCGACTCGAAAATGTATCAGAGCTTGCCATTTTTATGCCGCTCCTTTGTCCAGGGTTTTCTACTCTAAGCAAAAGAGGTTCGAGTTCCACAGGAAACGCAGGACCCGATACAGCATGCTCATAGATGTCTTTGCTCCCTGAAAACGCATACGAACCAATACAGTTCCTACAGCACAGATTAAGTGCTGTAGTGGTGGAGACGCAACACGTTCAGCAATTATGAATGAATGAATGAAGCATTTATTTATAAGACCAAAGAACAAAATACACAAAATACAAAAAGAAATATAAAACGTCAATAAACAAAATATATTGCTTTATTTTAATATAAGAAAAATCAGGTTCGATTTCAGCAAGCACAGAATATTCGCTGGATTTTCTCTACTTCCGTAGTACGGGTTTAGTTCTCTAAAGCGGCTGTCCTTTACCTGTGGTCCGGGGGTCGTTATCATGGGGCCCGCGAGACCCTCCCCCGGTATTCCACAAAGGTTCGGAAAAATAACTAAGACAAAAATATTTACTCTTTAATGCTAAGAATAAATTATGAGGGACTAAATTTATACAAATTTACGGTTTTTATTTACTAAAGTAACAGAACTTGAAGTAGATAGTAAGCTGAAAACGTTGGCATGACTAGACATCGTCAATAAATAAAAAGTGTTCGTTAAGAGAAACCGGACTTTTCGATGACTGAAATTCTTCGGAACTAGTATTCCTACTGTTCCCAAAATTCATTTTCTGAGATTCTATTTCATAAAAGTTAATTAAAATTTACAGCACATAATATCACCTAGTAGAATTAAAATATAGTAAGAATACTCTTTCTGATTATTATGGTTTTTTAATTATTTTTTTAAATGCTTTTTTTCTTAAAATCAGTTTTGTGCTCAGTAACCATTCGTAAGATAACTTCATAAAAAATTATTTCAGAAACATAGTTCATGCTTTAGAATGAAACGTAGAAGCTGTTCTATTGAAAGCTTAATGAAAAGTTTATCGGTTCTTTTTTAGAGGAAATAAAAGGATAAAAAAAAATGAAAATAGAAGGAATATTTATTATAATATATATATACATTAAAATAATAAATCTGCATGAAATAACACAAACTTGTTTATTTAGCTACAAATGATGTTCCAAACAAATGTGCAAAATTTTATGGAAATCGGTTGGGAACTTTTTATTTTCTTACTGATAATCTCCAATAACGTTGAATGGAAATAAATGCTTTTAAAGTTCAAAAGACGACAAGCACACACATGCACCCTCTGCCTCTGTTTTTGCAATAGCTTTTGAACTACTTTAGGGATGTTTATAATTTTGGTTAATGTTCAAAATTAATGTTCAGACATGTCTATTGAACTAAACATGCAACCAAACTTTTTTTATTTTTTTGAAGATTTAATACCTCTGTTTCCATTTAATTTAAAGTTCCTTCTTTAAGTGGTGAAAATCAGTGATGAAACACTAGAAATAAATATGGACGATGCAAATTGCGGGTATTAAACTTTGAGTTAATTCTTGGGGGTCCACCAGGGCGAGTGATCTCTGGAGAGCGGGGTGGCCCGCGGTTTAGGAAAGTTAAAGTATGGTTGCTCTTGAGCAAAGAGATTCTGAATCTTCGAAAAACCGGAAGTTCTGTCGCATCGTGATCGTTGTTGCTCTTAAGTCAAATGAAACGTTCAGCAAAATTTAAAATATATACTATTAATTTCTTTTAATAATTGTAGAATGAACGCAACACATATTTTTATTTTTAAAAGCAAATTAGCGAGAATTATTTAAAATGTGACATTTAGATTTATGGTATACACACATTATATAGTAAAATCCCGGTTATTCGAAATTCGCTTAAACAAATTAACTTGCTATATTCAGCTTTATCATCATCATCATCTGTTTAATAGATAGTTCTCAATGTACAATGTTCCAGATATTTTTCCCCAGTGCGCCTTAAGAGAGGAAACAACAGAAATCGTAGTTAGCGGATTATTTCCAAAGAAGTTTCTATGTTAATTATACAGTAAAACCCGGCTAATCCGTCACTAATGGGACCGGGAGCATGGTTGGAACGCAAAAAAGGTCGGATTATCGGAGAAACAATTCATTTACTTCAAAATGCGATACAATTTGAAAACAATGTATACTACGTATAGTTTTCAATTAAGAATATTACTTACCATACTATTACTTTATAGTATTATATTATGTTGACACATTTTAAGCTTGACAATGCAAACAGGAAATAACATTTATCAAGAAATATTGAAGTCAATAGGTAGTATAGTTATAGTAATATACATATGCCTACTACATATTTAGTGCTTAAGTGGGAGGAAAAAAATCTGTAATGTTCTTCTGCTTAGCGGACGACCATCTTGATTTTGCTGCGATGTTCCTCCATTTTCGTATCCACAAAATATCCGTTGGTGAATAAAGGGAGTTTTGTTCAATGTACTGAAGAGCTGTGTCGAATACCCTCTTAGCATCTACATGCAATATTCGGCTAGTAGGTTTATAGCTCTCATTGTGTTCTTCTTTTTCGCTGTCGTTTGTAGTTTTGGTTACAAAAAGAATTATCTAGTCATCATTTAATTCTTTTGTAGTTCAGTCAGCATCAGCTTGATTGATCCACTCACGTCACTGAGCTAAACATCAGGATGTAAAGCTTGTACGTCACTGACAATTGCTGGTGTGTGTTCACCTTGAATTTCACTTCATTTTAATCACTTTCAACTACCATTTTCGGCCAAAGTTTACGCCAAGACCTTTAAAGTGTTTATGTTTCATTTCTTAATCCTCGGCAATTGTGTTAACATCCTTAATATTAAGAGCTTTCATCGCCTCAAACAGGCCGCTACTTTTTTCTGTCTTTTCTAGAATGGATCCAATATATTTTCGACGATATCTTCTCTTTAACCACTCCATCACCCCCTGGTCCATGGGCTGGATAAGAGAAGTTACATTAGCAGGAAGAAATACATCTTTTATTTCTCCCTTTCTAGTTCCTCTTCAGATGGATGAGATGATGCATTATCCAATAACAGTATGGCACGTAAAGGCAGTTTTGTATTTTAGGTTCTTTTAAACTGAGGGGAAAAAAGTGGTCAAAAAACCATTCTTTAAAATGTTTGCAATCCATCCATGCTGGTTTTTGCTTTCGTTAATAAACTGGTAGTGATGACGCATTAATGTTTTTAAATGATCTTGGGTTTCACAATTACAAACAATGGCAATTTGTGACTGCCATTAGCATTACTACAGGTGGCAATAGTCAACCTATCTTTACTAAGTTTCATACCTTTTATGGATTCATTGTTTGCTTGTTGGGAGCATCTTTCAATTTAAACCTGTTCCATCGATGTTATACAAATGATCAGCCATATTTTCCTTAATGAGATTTTCAAATTTTGGAATAAGTTTTCGTGCAGCTGCTTCATCAGCAGAGAGCTTCTCATCTGAAATTATTACATTTTAAATTCCATGTCGTTTTTTCCATCGATGTAGCCAGCCTTCACTAAATCGTTCTCCGAGATAGCGGCATGGCCGGACCAAGCGTAGAGTCAAACCATCCGAGGTCGGATTACCGGGGTTCTACTGTATATTAACATAAGGTAGATAACTTTGAGATGCTTCTTGATCTAGTAAAAATGTATTAGTTCAGTAAAATTTGTGGCAAAACGTGCTTTGGAAGAACCTTCTAATTTTTTTAGACAATTTATACTGAATTTTGAGATTCTTGAAAATTGGATCCATCTGCAGAGTTAGCAGTTAGTTCTATAGAGATAGCAGATATACATAGGATTAGCGAACTTTTAATTAGAACTAGAAGCAAGCCAATTAGTAAAGCTGAATCGAAAGCTTAAAGAATACATATAACAAGAGAGCTCGCGCAGAATTACATTGAAGAGATAGTTTTCAGCGTCTGCTCAGTCGAACATAAATAGAGCATGTAAGACAGATTGTTCCATTATAACAGAAGGTGATACCGAGACAGTGTAATACAGGTATATTTAATATTTCAAAGCCATTTGTTTATTTCGTATATCCGGTTCGACCGTTTTATTGAACGGAATCAGACAATTATATTGGATTTCGTGCTATGGTTGATGTCCATTCGAATTTTGAAAACAGAGGTTGAGAAAGAAAGGACGTAGCTATAGTGTTTAAATATGCTATGTGATTGTGTTCTGTTAGTGTTGAAAATACCGTTAACAGGGTCTTCTAGAAAAACAAGGATTTTTTCATTTTTAGTTTTTAGTTTTTAGCCATTAATTTTAACATTTTATTTATTATTTATTTTAACATTTTTAGTTTGGAACCAAGTATAAAAATAAATAATCATTACGAATACAAAAAAATCGAAAATATACTTTTCATAGTTTAAAATGAAAGTTTTCCGGAGGAATATCCTACAACTTCCTATCAATAGGAAACACTTTTTCATTGTTTCCGGTGTACCATATTACAGTCAGTTAACCCCTTGCCTTACGATTTAATTTCCAATAGCGCGTGCCATAAACGCGCGTGCCTTTTATAATTTCTCGTAAAAAGTAAGTTTGCAGTTCCGAATGCGGTAAAGAAAACTGAGTGAATGTCGCGTGCAGCCCGATCAGCTCTACAACGTTTCTGAGACGTTTTATTTACATTTTGGCACGGCCGCCTCACCACGTCTCTGACACGACATTGTAAGCTAAGTGGTTAAACTAAACTTTAAAATATAGACGATCACTAGTCACTAATTCGTAACAGCGATTTTAAATTGTAGAAGCGAAATATTCAATTAAAACTAAATATTAATTTAAAATTAACTATTAATTTAAACTAACTACTATTAATAACTGCTATTGATTTAAACTAACTGCTATTGTTTAAACCTTTACTATTAATTTAAACTAACTACTATTAATTTCGAAACTAATTGTTGTCAACAAACTATTAATTTAAACTAGTATTATTGTAAACAAACTGTTAATGTAAACTAGAAATATTAATTTAAACTAATCATTAAATTAAACTATCTTTTATTGTTATGAAATCGTTATTACCATAAGAATATCGATCTTTCACTTTCGATGGACCCAAAATATCAGCCAATCCCCTTCGATGGTGAAAAAACCGAAGAAATCATGCATTACCGTCCTCAGTTTTAATGTAGAAAAGAGTTTTTGAATCATTAAGGATCAAACGGGCTTTTTCACAATTTAGAGGGCCACGTGTTCAATTAGGGACCAGGGGACCCCTTCTTTTTAACATTAAAAATATAGTTTCACTATGAGAATTGGAATCATTCTAACAAGTTATGAGGCATTGAATTTTTTTCCATATTTCAGTGTGTCATTTCCTTTTGTAGAGAAAAAAATTAAAAAAAAAGTTTTAAATAAAAGGCAATAAACGTTTAATAGAGTGAAACATCTGAATAGCAAACACATTAGGGCTTGAATATCTGCCGCTGTTCGAAAGTGTCCTTTATGCGGGATGGATAGAAAATAAAAATGATTAAAATAGTGAGTTATAAAGATGTCCACAATTCTTGCATATCAGATAAAGTAGTTTTTATTTTATAACTAGCTTCCTATTAAGCAAGGAAAAAAAATGGGTTTTGGACTCTGAATAGGGTCCCGAGATTAAAACCAGACTTACTTAAGCTGCCATTTTTTTTAAAGTTTTTGCACATAAAAATTCATTCCGCCGTATCAAATGAAATCATTCTATAAAACTAATAGTTACTAAACGTCTTCTTTCCAACTTTTAGAACGTCTCTTCACTCATTATATAGAGCTTAGGCAATTTTTAAGAAAACAAAGAGAATATTCCCTCTGTTCAATGTATCATACTCTGTTCGATGTATGCAATCAACTGCAGGACTTGACACAGTGACAAAAAGAAATCATCTTCTTAGTTAATGACTTTCAAATTGCCAGCTGTTAAAAGTCTTGTCCCCACATTTCAGTTTTCCTCGAGAATTTCCCGTTACCCTAAAAACAAGCACCCACTTACGAAGTAACGAAATACAAACTATCCCTTCCCCTGTCGCTCAAAACACTTTGTTAAATCTCGCGTCAAAAGACAAGTTGAAATATAAGGGCAATGGTCTTGAAAAATACAGCAAGCCTCTAGATAAACAAACTTTTCAACATCGCGTATGATTCGGAATGCTATGCCTTATCTGGAAAGCTACCATCGTTTTTCTTCTCGCTTAAACATTAAGAGCGACAAGGGAAATGAAACCATGTCTTTATACTGTCAGCTATTACATTTTTCAAAAATTTCCAACATAACTTTTCATTTTGCAGATCAAAATTAATTAAAAAAATACAAAAATCCTCAAATTTCGTACTCAGAACTCATGCATTGATTTATAGCCAATGTTCTCATATTGCTGAGCATCCAACTGAAAGCTTTTAAACTCTTTGTCCACATATTTTGGTATTCCCGAAGTGTTTCTCAGTTAGTCAGCTGTCTGTGGCTCAGTTGGAAGAGTTCTTTGCCGGATACCAAGAGGTTGTGGATTCGGTTCCCACCCGGCATAATGAAATCATTTTTTTTCTTTGCGAGAAATTTAACATAAATATAACCACATCTACTATGATGAGAACAAATTTCTCACACTTTAATAGAAAGATATGTTTTCAAGAATTTTATACCGAAAGGTTCCATCAAAGGGGAAGTATACAGAAAATATTTTTAATTTCGTTTCATATGCTGTATTAAATTAAGTTTCTTTTGTTTATGCTAATCTTCCTGAGCACTGTAGGAAGGTTACCAAACAAATCTCAACATTTGAACTCTGGAAAATCATTTATTTGCACGATGAAATCAACACATATCATTTATATGTGTTGATTATAGGATGATAGGAACATCATTAAAAAGGTGTAATATTTAATTATTAACCTCGATGTAAATGTACTTCTAGACAGCTTTTGCACCAAATACACCGATTTTTATAATTGCCTACATTTGAACATGATTTTTGTAAAATGCTGTGAAAACTTTCAATTTACGAAATGATGTGCACCACAGAAGCGTTAAACGTTCGTAAAAATTAACATTAGTTTTATGAGGTACTTATCTGAATTAGTGTGTAAATTGGAGGTTCGAGAAATCGCAAATCTATTGTGTTCATTAAAAATTGTGTTTGAAGGTTCAAATATTAACAAATGAGTATTTTTTTTGCCTCATAAAATTTGAAACAGCAATAAAATTTCCGCATTTAAAGAAAATATAATATACGTAGCTATAGCTCATAACATATACATCTGCGAAGATGTAAAAAATATTACAAACAAAATGAAATATCCACTTCGTGTAAGAAAAAAATATGATTTCGAATGAATTGTTTTTCATTATATGTAAAAATTTATGAATTACCTGAAAATTCCAATGTCAGCATATAAATACAGAAAGGTGCGTCGCCAAAATTCCAGATTCAGCCTACATACATGTGATTGTTAAAAGCATTTTCCGATGCAAAAACTTAAATAGAAAAGTCCAAATTTCTAACACTTAAATTTCACGTTCCCATATATAGTAGAACAACGTTACAAAATCTCAAAAACAATTTAATAAAAATATAAGAGTAAATTAAACATAATTTTGAATTTAGCTCAAAATTAAAACTTCTAATTAATTGATAGTTGTTAAATACAGTAACATATAACAAACTGCTCTTAAAAACGTATAGTTATATTTTTATTCAGTTTGTTATTTTATTTAATTACTTCAATTTCTTTATTCTATGAATTTCATTCGGATTTATTTATAACAAAGAACTGGTAAAAATATTATTTCTTTTTATTAATTTATAAAGTTTCAAGAGTATGTCAAAATCAAAATATATACGTAATAAGACATTGACAAGAAATCTCAATCCCTCTCGTAGATTTTAATAACGGCTATAGGTTTTGAAAATATCCATGCCGTGCATAAATTTAGAATAAAAATTATAGGACAAACAATGCACGTGAAACCTAAATTTAAAATGCCCCATAATCGTAAATCCTGTCACCATTTTATATCCAGTTGCCAACAAAAGCAAGGATATATTTCAAGATTCACAGACCCATGTAAAGACAAATCTCTTCTTACAGAGATTTCAAAGAGATTTATAATAACATCTAGTTCAGGAAAGAATTGCAGTTTGAAAATTTAAAATACTGGGAAGCGAATGAAATTTTAGAGAATATGGGCCTTTGGAAAATAATCTTTTTCTCTATATATTTCTAATAAGTTTTAACGTGGATTTATGGTGCAATCCGGCCGCTATTTCAGAAAAATACTACATATTTATTCGTAAGATATTACATATAAAGCAAGTTTCATATTAGCTCTCCGTGGCGATTTGCAATTGCATGCGATTCGAATATCCCTTACACAGCTGATTCTTCTCCATTATAGACTTTTAACTATAACTTATCTTCGCCTAACAGTTGATTACTATTAATCTTCGCTTAACATTTAATTATTACTTATCCTCATTTAACCTTTAACTAAAACAAATCCTCGCTAAATAATTAATTACTACAAATCTTCGCTTAATATATAATTACTACCAATCCTCGCTAAACATTTAATTACGACTGATATACGCTTAACATCTAATTACAACTAATCCTCGCTTATAAATTAATTACTACTAATCTTCAGTTAACATTTAATTACTACTTATCACCGCTTAATATTTAATTACGCGCTTAACATTTGAATTCTAGATAATTACTATTTAGTAGATCCTTTGAATTCTAGATAATTACTATTTAGTAGATCCTTTGAATTCTAGATAATTACTATTTAGTAGGTACTTTACATTCCATATAATTACTATTTAGTTTGGTCTTTACATTCCATATAATTACTATTTAGTAGGTACTTTACATTCCATATAATTACTATTTAGTAGGTACTTTACATTCCATATAATTACTATTTAGTAGGTACTTTACATTCCATATAATTACTATTTAGTAGATTCTTTGAATTGTGGTTAAATATTTTCCATTCCACTGTCCTTTGAATTATTGTTAATTAGTATCAATTCCATTAACACTGAATTTCTAGTCAGGCGCCCTTTATTTCATTAGTTTTTTAATTTTAATTATTATATTTCACTTTATCATTTTAATTCTGATCAATTGCCTTATATTCAATTATTCATTGAATTCAAATTCATT
>QLNU02015003.1:97336632-97352466 GCA_006491805.2 Dysdera silvatica
TTTTAAAGTATGATTACTTATTTTCCCTTTTCTTCAAATTGGGAGTAATTAAAACAATTCAGAATGGTTGACACTTAATTTATATTGATTAAAATTAATTACATAAACATCAACCATTATTCAAGTTTAGATTATAATTTACTAGCTACCAATTAGCAATTTAAATCAATTATAACTTCTGATTTATTATCAAGCATTGCTGCAGATTACTATGAGCAGAAAGTGATCCGCATTCGACGATACCATTTAAAGTTAAACCCCGATTAATGGCACAGACGGATGCGTAACCACTAAGATAGTGTAGTGCAGTGGAATTAGTTTTGCAGAGGAATCACATGGAAGCAATGTATTTTCTACTAGCTAGTCGGTAAGTGTGTATATTTTGTTTGCACCATTGGAATTAGAATTAAGTGCACTAGGTGGACGGCTGAAACTGCGCCGCAGGGCCGAAAAGTGATTGAGTTTTCGATACTTCGAGATTGTTTCCTTTACTTTTCCTTTACCCTTTTTGTTCGTTAATAGATTACCATAGATGTGTTTCAATATTTTTACCATGGGTAGCAGAAGCAGGCTTAACGGCACACTAGGTGGACGGCTTAACCCTGCGCCACAGGACTAAAATGCGGTTGAGTTTTCGATACTTCGAGACTATAATTTTTCCCTTTTTATCCTTTGACAGATCACCATAGATGTGTCTCAAATTTAGTCATAGTTAATGCAATTTTCCAAACTATTCAGAATATACGAAATACCGAGGACGGTAAAGCACACTATCTGCAAAATTATCTTTTTGCAGAAGTATCCGAACCGGATAATTTTGCAGATGGTGTGATAGACCATTTTCTTTTTGTATTTTGTATGCTCTGACCAGTGTACAAAATTATACTAGTAATGGTAAGGCGTGATAAACCTTTGTAGGTTGTTTTAAAACTCAGTGATGTTGTGAAGAAAAAGTGTTGTGTATGTCACTCAGTCTAGAACAATCGTAGGAGGTCCAAAGGTTTGAATCGCTTTTAGTGAAGAATTATGTGTGTCATACGACCATCTTTGTCGACATACAGTATAAAATATTTTACGTAGGTTCTGTTCTGAAGAGCGCAATAGTTTATAATTTAACAGATACTATTTCGTTGGTCTCTTTAATATATAGACAAACATGGCCGTTTTAATTGTTGCTATGACGACATGTGTATGAATAAAACATATGCAAAATTAGACGATTCCTACTGAAAATAGGGAAATATAAAATGTAGGCAAATAATATATATCTTTCGTATTAGGGAATTATCATATTTATTTTATTTTTACTGAGGACCCGTCGTGGGTGTGTGTTGCTTTTTTGTATAAGTATAGTAAAATATTTTTTTTGTAAATGCCATCGCATTGTGTATTGCAAAGACAATAGGCTTATTGGTATCTCTGCGACAAATAAAATATTTATTATTATTTTCATTATACATTAGTGTATTGCACAGAATCAAGGGGATAAACACTATATTCTTGATTTAGATTTCTTAGTTCAGTTCAAGTCTCAGGCAGAAACCTAAGAACTGTTCATATATCTTCTCAATATATAAGCGGTCATCAGTACCGCGATTTTTTATCTGTCTGCTATCGTTCTGTCAATAATGTCCAGTTTTCTAAGAATTTTTTAAATTAGGTGTAGATAGCCCCTAGCAGGCCTTATTCTAAGCATGTTTTTGACAAAATGTGTGTGCACCTCTAATTTTAAATTGCGCACATGGGCTGGGAAAAGTGTGTTGTGTATTTAACATAATAACGTCTTCACTCAGTTAAAATAATGAATTTTAATTGAATCTCGGCAAGTTAGGCCAAGAGCCAGCCATGGTACTTTGGCGTATTTAATGAGAAGAGTAAATCTGGGAGTAGTGGATCAGAGAAAAAAGAAAATTGCGACGAAAGAAAATTCGAATTTTAAATGGTAAAAAAGTGTTTGGCTCTTCTTCCCGTATGAAATCTGTAATGCCAACATACATATATATTTGCTTAAAAATCGAAATTTCAGATTTCTGTAATTATTTTCATTTGTAAGCACATAGATGCGGTGGTGAAGAGTAGTCAGCTATACTGTGGTTAACTTAAACTACTAAAACCAAGTAGTTAACTAACTTTTCTCGCTCTCTAAAATGCATCAAATATGATTATATTTTTAAACAAAAATTTTGGGTGTGACATCCCTAGAAGAAACATCAATTTGTAGTTACAATTACTTTTTTTTTGAGAAAAGTAGTTAACTAGTAGTTACAGATGCTTGAAGGAAGTAATTAGTAATTTAGTTCTACTTTTTAAAGTTTTCTCATTCCACGCAGTGCCTGATTTACGCAAGGGTATGCGGGATAGCTGCCCCGGGCCCCCAATTTGGAGGGGCACCCTAAATCTAAAATTTAGTTTAGTACATTCGTAAAAATTTTTATTATTTGTTGTGTGGACAATCCAAAGACTTTTCAGGATTTAGAAAAATCCTTTACTGGATCCTTTCCCTTAAGACTAGGAAAGCGTACCTAGATAATGTGTTATATCTACCTTGGTATTATAAATGAAATGCATTCACTCATATGCATAATGATAATAAACATAGTAATCAGAAATCTGTAGTGGGTATGGGAGGGATGGGGCCCCCCACTTCGTGAATGTCTGCCTTGGGCCCCAGAACTTTTCAAGTCGGGTCCTGACTTCACGAACAAAATTAGATTGAAAGCAATTGGAAAATTTGCTTAGAATAAGGCCTGGTCCCAAGTGCACCTGTCACAATTGGGATGACTCTTACTTGTTGTTTCCGGAATCTGCGTTCTATTGCAAGATCTGGATATTTGGAGATTTTTTAAAATTCCTTTTCTTTAATCCCTATTATTATTATTATTGTTATTATTATTATTATTATTATTATTATTATACAATAGAAATATCTTTTGAACCATCTGGCAATCTAAAAATATAGATTGGTTAATTAATTTTAATTTAATTTGCTTTGACGTTTGTAAAAATAATCTTTAAATAAATAATTTGCTGTATATGATCTATGTTGTACAAACATTGTAAAAGGTATCTTAATATATGTGTAGATGTATTATTGCTACCAAAACTTGGATGTAATAAATACGCGATTAGGTATCTCTTACAAGGGGGAGGTAAAGTTCTACCTAATCTGGAAGTTGTCGTATGCGAACTGATTATTTTATTTACAATTAAAAATTAAACATGTCAATTTTAAAAGTAACTTGTTACTTTTCAAATTCATCAATGAAATTTATATAAAATATTCATTAATATTAAAGAAAATCTATTTTCTGGTTTATTAAAGGACTTCCAAAAAAATTACCGTAAAAGTCAACGCATTTATGGTGTCAATTAGAAATTCTGCTTAGTTTTGATATGCTATAAAATTCACCAAAAAAAAATGAGTACACACACAGGGCTTTAAAAATTGCGACAGGTTTATGAATCAAGAGTCATGGTTCACCAAATGTATGGATAAAAGATATGTAAGGGGTGTGATTGTTAAGATAGTGTTGTAATTCCGAATATCTTAGTGCGTTATTCGAGGAGTTTCAAGATCGCAATTGCTGTTCCCAGGAGTCACCTCTCTGTCTCGGAATGAAGGGAAGAGACCGCCTTAACGGACTCTTTCACATCCCTTGGGTTTCTCAAAGAAATGAGATTGCCTCGCTATGCTTTCCAAGCTCCACTTAGGAAAGTTTACCAAGTTATGACGAATTGCTCCACCACCTTATATAGAAATATTTCTACCTCTGTTGTTCCTAGTGAAACTATTAATTTCGCTGCTCATATTTCCCTTTGAATTTTTTTGCCCATGAAATTTAATGAAAATGTATTTATTTATGTATTTATTAATAACATATGTATTGAAATATCAATATAATAAAACAATATTTAGGAAGAATAAAAAAGAAATTAGGAAAAATAGCGATATTCGAAGCGAAGCAAAAAAAATATTATTACAAGTAACATAAATAGTAAAATGCGATATCAATTAAATAAGATGAAATAAGAATGAAAGCAATATAACGGGATGTACTCACCAGAAAACATTCAAATAATAATAATAATAATAATAACTAAAAGATTATCAGCATACGAGAACTGAAATGTAAAACTCTATGTGGAAAAACGAAAATTTTCGTTGAAAAACTTCATAACATGGAGCAACAAAAGACCTTCTTGGATTGATTTAGAAAACGAATGTGGATCAAAATCTATTTGATTAAAAGTGAAGAGAACCGAGTTGATGGAGGATGCGAACTATTAATGAAGAATTCTTCTGGAAACACGTGAGAAGAGGTTATCGAGGGAGGCCTCCACAGCGCTCCATAAGCAACAAGTTGTTTCTATTTAGTTTCCTAGCTCTAAGCCAAAAAGAAACCTATGGCTCCCGACAACCTTTAGAAAAACAAAGTAAACAAAGTCAAATTAAACTGAAGACAAAAGCTTTTTCTTCAATTTTTTCTCAATTTTTTGTTCCTTTTTGTTCATTTTTTTTTTCAATTTTAATTTGACTTCGTTTTTTTTTCAATTTTAATTTGACTTCGTTTACCTTGTTTTTTTAACGGGTTGTCGGGATGCATAATTAATTGTCCTTTTAGCTTCGAGCTAGGGAACTATACAGAAACAACCTGTTATTTATAGAGCACCAGGCCTGTAGTCAGGACGATGGGGCAACTGGGGCAAAGCAAAGAACATATGGGGCACAAGGTACCTATGAACTCACAAGTATAAAGCAATTTCCAAGTGCTGTGCAGAATGTAGTCATTATATCGCTATAAACCAAAATAAATTGTACGTTCTTAACTGACCTTTGCTGGCATTTTTTTTCTTGTTTTTAAGTTTATTGCAACTACAAATGCTGTAATATTAAATGCATGTATAAAGGTTTAGATTTCAAATTTTATGGATGGTGAATTGGGTCGGGGAAGAATAATTATATAAAAACAGTTCTATAAACTTATATAAAAACAATTCAATAAACATATATAAAAACAATTTAATAAACATATATAAAAACAATTCTACAAACTTATAGAAAAATAATTTCATAAACATATATATTTTAAAAACAGTTTTATACATGATTTTATGCATTATGAATTTTTAATAATTTCAATATTTTAATTTTGTGGCCTGTTTTTCTATATAAACTCGTGTCCAAAATTAAAGTTAAGCTCAATTTTATTTCAGTTGGAGTGGAACATATTTTTCTCTTTAACTGACGGTGTGTTTTATTTAAAAGGTATTTTATAGGAAATTGAAGAGATATAAACGCTCAACAGAATTATAACAAATTACATTTTTTCAGGTATTCTATGAAGGAGAATCCACTATTAAATTTAATGCAAACTTTGAAAGTCGAAAGGAAAATTTGTAACTAACTGATTCAGAATCACAAATTTTCTCACATATTTATATAAATCGAACACTACGCAGATTAAATCAAACAACAATGTCAATCAATCAACGTTTATTGGCGTAGTGATACCAACGCCGATGGTATGGCGTGATTAGATGGTGAAACGTTCGAAAGAAAATAAATATTTCTGCCTTCGGTGGGACCTGAACCCACGACCTTCCACTTGCCGGGCGGAGGCTCTACCCACTGAGCTACGAAGGACAATATATAATCTCTTTACGAACGTATATATATTGTTGCCAGTTATTTCGCAGAATGGTGTAGTACATAGACTACTATTTAAACCAAATTGCAAAGAGACTGGTATTAAATTGATCGAAATGCACGTTGCAGCATATAGCATTGCAGTATATAGTAGTCGATTCTGCGAAATATCTGGCAACAGAATATATACGTTCGTAAAGAGGTTAAACGTTGTCGTTCGTAGCTCAGTAGGTAGAGCCTCCGCCCGGCAAGTGGAAGGTCGTGGGTTCAGGTCCCACCGAACGCAGAAATATTTATTTTCTTTCGAACGTTTCACCATCTAATCACGCCATAACATCGGCGCTGGTATCACTACGCCAATAAACGTTGATTGATATTGTTGTTTGATTTTCTCACGTAATCATGCACAGTTATTAAAAAATAGTTCTTGATGTTTATGAAAACAAATCTGTTCTCCTAAATCTATTCCTTGCGATTTTTTGCTTTTTACCTTTCATTTTAGTATCATTTTGGATCACGGATTCTCCTCCATAGGATACCTGAAAAATTTGATTGGTTGTAATTTTGTTAAGTGTTTATATATGTCTTTAATTTTCTGTAAATCATTTTGTATAAACAAAGCTCATCCAGAGTTAAAGAGAACAATTTATATA
Organism: Dysdera silvatica; assembly: GCA_006491805.2. NCBI lineage: Eukaryota > Metazoa > Arthropoda > Arachnida > Araneae > Dysderidae > Dysdera > Dysdera silvatica. The sequence goes on from QLNU02015003.1 coordinate 97,342,933, forward strand.
TCTCTCCCATTGAAATAACATTGAATATAACCTTAATTTTGAACGCGAACTTATATATAGAAATAGCTTGATGGGGTGGCTAAGGGGCAAGCATGGGGTAAATTGAACCAGGTCCTTGCTGGCCTCTTCTTGACTACAGGCCTGTGCAGCACTGGGAAGGCCTGCCTTAATAACCTCTTCACCCTCATTTCCAAAACAAGTTTTCATTAATAGCCCCTTATCCTCTATCAACTCGGTTCGCTTGAATTTTAATCAAATGGACTTTGATCCACATTTGTTTTCTAAATCAATCCAAGTAGCACGTCGCTTCAGATAAAGAAGTGCGTAAAAGAAAACTTTGTGAGCAGTTGTACCCAATTTGGATAACTCCCCAACTTTGCTTTTTTTTCAGTTTTTGTGTTGTGAAAGAATGAAAAGGAAATTTAAGGACACCCTATACATTTGGTTGTAATTAAGGTAATAATTCCTATTTCATTTTTCTCCTTAGAATAAAATAATTTTTAGCTGTAGTGTGCTTCTGAGTGTAAGATGACATGGAAAAGATTATGCGATATAATATATTTTTTTTTGTTCTAAATAAGATCCCTTGGGTAGAAATTGTTTATACCATAGCAAACAGCTTCAGCCTTCGTTGTGTGTTTTACTAACGCATCTCTTTTTAAAAAAGTTATAGAATACACTTGGTTCAAAAAGAATTAGCCACTCTATGCTGAACCTTATAGCCCGAGGGAATTACACCCAGCTGAGGCCGAACAATACACTAAGTTATCTATGTCAGCCTTGAAGCCATCACTTTTCGGAAAAAGGGTCATATCTCAGCTTGTCGCTCCACCTATCTTGGGTTTATTTTTTACCCTTTTCTTAGAAAACATTAAGCAAAAAATATCCATCATTTCGCGGAAAGGAAGCCTGTACCTGTTCAGAAATAGGCTCAGAATGTATTCCAGGTGGAAAACTTTTTCCTCTTTTGTGAGTCCTGCTGGAGCCGTGTTTCATTCTGTTGGTAGAAAAAAAGGAAATGCTTGGGGATTTTGGAAAAAGCAGAATCTATCTTTACGCTGGCTTGAAAATTGATACCAGAATTGAAAGAACGCGAAAAGAAAGGTGGTCTGACTGTTGAGAGAAGTCCGGCCCAAAGCACCCTCAATTTCTATGCCATGTTGAACTTTTTAAATTTGTTTGGGAAAAGATGAATGGTTGCCAAGAATTGTGCAAATTTCGGAAAGCAGTTTGACGTAACTGAAATGAGTTATGCGAGGTTAGCACTTGCTAGGCCATGCTCAGTTCGTTTCTATACTTTGCCCAATGATCTAACGGTATCAAAACTTGGATTATTTTGATATTTATGCTTATAATTTTACTTAAAACCATTGATGTACATTTATATAGAAAACAATTTGGAAAAATATGATGAATACGGAATATAGAACCGAAGGCAAAATTAAAATGTTTTTTTATTATGTTGCGAGGAAATAAAGTTATGGAGGAAATGAAAATAGAGGGTCATTTGTTAGTGGGAATGACGAGGATTATTGTCAGGAGCGTTTATTAATGAAAATTCTTTATTTCGTCGCGAATCAATATCAAAATATTTTACTCTTGCTCTTTGTTTTATATTCCATATTCGTTATACTCTTTCGATTCAAAATTTTCAACAGTCCTTGTACTTGAGAAAGGGAGCAGTTATCTCCCGTGACGTTGTTATTATTATTTTAATAAACTACACCAGTGACCAAAAATATCTGTCATTATGTAACTCCCTGGTGAAATTTTGTTTCGTTTTATTAATAATAACGAACTAATTTTTCGGTAAATAATAGACTCAATGGTTACTTTCGTATCTACTTAAATTTATGAATGTGGAATTATATTTTAATTTCTGCAAAGTTGGACTATAATAGAATGCACAATAATTCCAAAATGTGCAAGTGTTTAGTGGGAAAACAAGGCCGTTAGTATAATTTGCTTGATTGTTTAGAAAGTGTGAATGGAATGAAAACAACAAAATTATAAAAATATTCTGTTGCTTGTTTTCAAAAGTCTTTGATTATTTACTCATAAAAGGCTACACATTAGTTGGGAATTACTATTGAGAAGAACTTGAGACAAAGAAGGTTTTAAATTTCTACATATACATAATGCGGAAAAGATGACCACGTGGTATTATTTACAAGTTCATAAATTGTCAAGAACATAATTTTTTGTTAAAAGCGTCGCAGCACTAAATTTACATAGTTAAATGTTTCTTTCACATATAGTCTGTAAACAGTTCACAATAAATATCCTCTGCTGAGAAAAGGATATTTTTAGTAAACTGAATATAAAAATATATTCAACAAGTCAGAATGTTAAACAAATATCCTCATAGACCACGATATATCATGAAATGAGGCAGGAGTTTAAAGTAGACCATATAGTTCATTGGCGGACCAGAAGTGTTTCTTTGGGACATTCATTGGACTTTCATTTTAATAGGTTGTTTGCTGCGGGAGTGAAATTTTCGACATCAAAGTTTTGGAGTAGAGAGCTTTACCATTTATTGAATTCATTTGCCAACGGTGAAAACTCGGGGAAAAATTTGGCCTTTCCTAAAATTTAATAATTAATTGTCACGATTTTAATTGACCCCCTAATTTAACCCTTTAAGTAGTATATACAAAGGAAACTCGACAAATCTTCACCAGCATAATTTGACACTCAGGATAAGTCGCCATGTTTCTTGATTGTTTCTTGAATTTCACAGATAGCAAGGCAATAGAACCTTCGTTTATTCGTCACTGATACAATTCGCATAGCACGGCAATGTAAGTAAGGATGAGAAGGGTAATAAGTAACAATAAAATATATTTAATTTTTGTACGTTCATATTAAAATTAATGAATATTAAACAGTATTAATTACAAAGGTTCAAAATAATTTAATGAATGGCCAGAAGAATTAAAAAATATAAATAATTTGAAGTTATTAAAAAAAAGGAAAAATTAAAGAATAATAATATGGGTTACTATTGATAAAATTGTGAAATATTAATATTTTGTGTATGCTATAATACTTAATATAAAAAGGTGGGGAAGGGTTAAATAATATTTATTTATATTGATGAAGTTACACTAAATTGGTTTTGTTGTGTGAGTTCAATTTATATTTTATATCATTGATTATATGTGGGAGTAAATATATAACATATAATATATAATATATAACATATAATATATAACAACTTGGCGGTAATTTTTCATCTCCTGGGCATGTTATACTGCCGTATTTTTCCGGGACCTTCTACAGCACGTACCTTAACCTTTATTGTTTAATTTACAGTGTTGTTTAATGCGTGTTGAAAATAAACTTATTATTATTATTATTATTATGATCGAAACAAACCATATTGAAATGGTTTTTCTGCCACAGAATTTTCTACTATATTTCTTCGGCGCCTTTGCTAAGGAGTTATTCGCTGATTTAAATAGAGTTATCAGATATCATTAAGTAAAAATTTTATAAAATCCATCAATGAAAATGAAAAGTTTGAAATGTCCGTTTAGAATGCAATCAATTCTACTCATAGAGAAGTCGGAATTTTATTTCTAATTCATATAAATATATCAGTGAAGTATGTCCGTAAATAAGAAGAATTTCTTTCAGATAGTAAATAAAATTTATTCGGGAATGTGGATTCCGATCCAGATGCATTAATGAAAGTTCTAGAACTCATAAAGGAAAGTGGGCGTATTCCTCTCAACATAAATAACCACAAAAATATCGATAACAACCTTACAGCATGTTCCGAAGCAACAATACATGATTTGTCTATAAATTTCTTAAATAATTGTATAGAAATACGAGGAAAGAAAGCTAATAAATATTAAATGCTTGAAGACTTAGTAACTATTCGTCTTTATTAAAGCCCGGATTATGGGCTAATGCATATGTGCATATGTAATTGCATATTTTAGGAATTTTAGCGACAGTATATATAATTGCATATTTTAAAGATTTTAGTAATTTAGTGTTAATTTTGTTTTTCCTTTATCGGGAAAATTTTCCAAAAAATTTCTTCACAACTAAAATTAACTTTTTCACGCTCTTCATGTCAGCAGTAAAGCAACAGAACTTATAAATATACACGTTTAATTATATGTTCTAAAGCGCCCAAAGGTAGTCATGGATAAATTATAGCCACTATACTTAGTAGAGAACCGAAGGTTTAGTTATATTGTGTTGAAATAGTAGTTGATTTACGGCAAGATTACAAACACACTTACATGGGATAAAATTCCATATAATTATCTATCAATAATAGACGTGAATGATAGCCTATAACAAATGTAAACTATCCGTTATAAACAATTAATAATTATTATATTATAATTAATTAGCAATTAATAACAATAAATTATGTAGCTCAGGGAAAAGATTTTGTGGACATATAGATGCTATTGAATGATAGGAGACAAATCTGAATGGTTCAGAATATCGGGAGACATATAATATGTCGTAATAAACGTTGTGTGCTCTGTAAAACCTATTATTTTGTGTATATCGAATACTTCTACTCAGCAGTTAACAATTTTTTTTAAGCGCCGGACACATGAGTTTTCAAGTAAATTACAAACATCTAAGTGTACCCATTTAGTAATTTTAACTGCATATATATGCAAATGTTAGGGCATTTGGTTTATCGCATGTATCTGAATTCTAGTCATCACTTTACATCAGTTAAAACTATAACAGATAACGAGTACAGAGTACTAAACGTTTTAACGAAAAGAGCTAATTTTGATATCCTGTGTTTTTCTTAATAAAAATTAAACAAGTGTTACTTAGTATAGTATCATAATACGTCAGTGTTATAAGTGGCAACAAGAAATTTTAATGTTAAAAAGAATTTAAAAAGAAAATAAAAGGACTTTTTTTATCAAATAAAGTATAAACACATTACTTCATTATAATTTACTATTGATACACTCACACATTCATATATCATTATCATTAAAAAGAAATATATCATCGCTTTTTATTATTGTCATGAATATCACAATAATCCAAAAGTTAAATAATGAATACAAAGAATATTTAGTTATTATTCTGATAATGTCGGGTAAATATAATCTATATATACGCATATATGTTGCACACTCAAATTCTGTTTCAAATTTCCCTTATTTTCCAGGTTTTACAGACCAAACAAATCTTATCGATTTCCATTCGCTACTTACAGTAAACATCACACCGCGTATTTAAATGCGTGTAATGAAAACAAGTTTCACGACCATAAAATCCTCTAACACAAACGTCAAAGCTAGTGTTCACTCCAGACTGAAATCGGAAGGGCGCAGCGTCTTGTCCTTTTTAATTTTGAAGAAGTGCGCCCTGCCTTTTTTTCACTTCTTTTCCAAAGCGCCCTGCCTTTTCTAATTTTTTTTTGTCCAAATTACTTTTTTTTTCGCATTAAACATACTTTTTAGGTATTTTTGGTAAGAGCTAAAAAGATACATTGCGAACAAATCTTTTGCGATATTTACTTTAAAATTTTCTTTATTGTACGTTTAGATGGTAAGGAAGAAAATAGACTTTCATTTTCTTTTTTTTTTTCTCTTTTTTTTTTCAATCTCCTTCTCCAACTTGCTACAACCTTCCTAGTAGCTAGCAGGTCGCCTTCTTGCTGGAGCTAGAAATAGATCTTCCCCCAATATTGACATCTTTTGTCTCCTTATCTTGTCTTTTCTGTAGCGGCGCGACCTCCCTCTGTGGTCACTCTGATGTATGATCCACGTGGTGATTTGACTCACACTTGCGTATTACATAGGAAGTAATATTTTTTTTCATTATCCTACTAACACATGAAAATGCTGTAAACCAGGGCTCGAAATTAGCGATCGTTAGCCATTTTGCACCTGTATATTTCACTTTGACGACCAAGATTTTAGGCCCAGTCGTGTTTTTTGGGGCTAAACTTTTCCACCTTTTATTGTTTATATGGCGCAAACTTGGATTGCTGAATCTTTTATTTTTCTCTGTGCCCATCTCGTCGACGTACGTTGCAAGGACAGAATCATTGTTGCTCTCGTTGGGTGGAAGTTGGGCCATGTTCTGCAATCTAGTGGGCTGTGGCAGACAATGATACCTCGATTTCTTCCCCTAACTTTCCACTAGTGTCTCAACGTAGCTTTTGTTTATCTATAAGGAAGTTCTTTAGGGATAAATATAGCTTCATTCCCATTTCTGATTTTTAAGTTTGCTATCAATTTTCGATCACGAAGACTACACAAAACGGAATTTATAAATAGGCACGTTGGGCAAATGCCCCATGCACTAAATTTTAGAAGGGCAAAGTTTCAAATGACGAAATTATTTTATTATTATTTATTATTTATTTTGTTTTTTGGTAGTCGTTGAATTGCGTCGATTTGCTTTCACTGGAAAACCTTTTCTCCTCCCGCCCCCAAACATTGGTTGTCATATAAAATAAATTTATGCATAAAAATATCATTATATATTAATGCAAATAAGGTAATCTCAGACCTCCCGCCCTCCCAGTTCGCCGCGATTTTCTGTCGCCTTTGAAGACGGATCGACAGAATTGTTATTCCTTCTAGCAGAAATTTCTTAATAAGGGCCCTCCCCTTATATTTTCTGCACTTTTTCTATACTTCGTTTGGGGGGGGAATCCCAGATTTATGTATGAGCAAGTGTCCACAGTATAAAATTCGAAAGGGCGGCAGATTTTTTTTTAATTGCAGCCTTAGTCTGCAGAATTCCGTCAAGCTTACCACTTCTCGAAAACTATCTTCCGTCTTTGTCTCAATTTGAAATTCTGAAAATTTTTCGTGAGACAGCCCCTCCCCTACAAAATAAAACATTGGGAATAAAAATTTCGTTGTCAAATAAAATAAATTATTTCGCAAAATCCCGGCTATTTTATATTATTACAATATACAGGGTTGTCGAAATTAAACTTCCCCAATTCAGAGGCCTGTGTATGGCGTTGAATAGGTCATAGAGACATGAAATTTGGATATTAGACACTTCAGATCATGCGCTCAAGATTTATTAAAAAAAATATTTAGTACAAAAAATTACCGATATATGGCGCTGCAGTGCGACAAAACGTTCTATAGTTGTTATATATGTTCGCCGTGGCTCTGCACAACCCTGCCCAATCGCAAAACAGTGTGTTCTACAGCTGAACGCAGTGAGTCCGCATGAAGTCCACGAACATGGAGACGAATACAGTCTTTCAGATGTGACAGGGTTGCGGGTTGTTCTCGGTAGACATGATCCTTTAAGAATCCCCATAACCAAAAGTCACATGGTGTGAGATTGGGTTAGCGAGGCGGCAATTTGTTAGAAACAAAGGCTGATCACATGTGCAGCGGTGAAAGTTTGCCGTAACACCTATTGAATGCCACGATGAATATGGGGAGGTGCACCGTCCTGCATAAAAATAGTGTCCTGGACGCGGTGACGTTACTGAAGTTCTGGGATCATAAAAGTTGTCAACATGTCCCGATAGCGTTGTCCATTGACGGAACAGGTTTTAAACCCTGTTGGAGTCATCTCCTAAAAAAATAAGGCCCAATGATGAACGTTGAAGTGAAACCGCACCATACAGTAATTTTTGCAGGATGCAAAGGCACTTGGTGGATTGTGCGTGGGTTTTCTGTTGCCCAAATGCGGCAATTACGGGTATTCACTTTTCCATTCAGTTAATAGTGCGCCTCATCCGTCCACAGAATGTTTCATGGCCAAGCGGCATCGACTGCCATTCGTGTAAGGAACTGCAGTGCAAATATTTGCCGAATTTCTGCGTCCCGGAGCGCACAGTTGGTGCAGATTACGGGTATTGTAAGGATAATGGCCCACAATTCGTCGCATCACTTGCCAAACGGTGGAATAGGGCATATCAACAGCACGAGAAATAGCTGGTACACTCACAACACCATGCGGGCCTGGTCTAGTTGCTTCCACGACCGCGATAGCCACATCTTCTACGCTTGCAGAGCCTGCAGGTTTTCTTCCTCCACCTGATAAAATTTGAAGTTGTCTGGTTGTTTCGAATTTTTTCATCATGCCACGTAGAGTACGCGTGGTCATTGGTCCTCGGGGTAGGTTCTTCTGCCGGCGGAATGCTTTTGTTGCAGCAGATGAGTTCTCCTCATTCTGGTAGAAAAGCTTCACTAACAGAGCTTTGTCTTTCAAAGTCGACATTGTGCATCAGCGAACTGGAAACTCTTTCTCGTGCAGCGCCTGTCTTCTTCTTTTATCGGACTCGTCATTTGCATAGATTGCACAGAGGTTAGGTTTCTGCAAATCACGTTTCACTGGTGTTACAGCGTCGTCTATCGATGATTTTTTGTACTAAATATTTTTTTTCAATAAATCAATTTTTTTTTTTCATACAATCGAACGCATGATCTGAAGTGTCTGCTGTCCAAATTTCATGTCTCTATGACCCATACAACGCCCTACAGAGCCCTCTGAGTTGGGGAAGTTTAATTTCGACAACCCTGTATATTGGGTAATTATAATTCCATCATCCCCTTCCACCGTCGCGATTCTTAATCGCATTTAAGGAGCCGGGTCAACGAAATTGTATATTTTCGTTTTAGCATAAAATTCCTTTTAAACAAACGCCCTGTATTTTACGCGAATTTTATTTATTTTTTGTGGTGATGGTGGGGAGTTTGACTTACGTAGTTTGGATCAGACACGTAGTTATATCAGAAAGGACTGATCCAAGACGAACTTGGAAAGTACGATCAGTGAGAAAATTTTGAATAAAAAATGCCATGTTTCCTTTGAGGCCACCCACATTCCTGAAGGTCACAAAGTATTCAATGACGCCAAGTTCTATCGTAGGCTTTCTCTATGTCAAAGAAAATAGAGACTAGATGTTCTCGTTTGACAAATGCTTCTCGGATCCTTGTTTCAAGCAGAAGAAGATTATCTGTAGTAGAGCGCATGCGGCGGAAGCCACTTTGGGAAGTCATTATGCAGTTATTGGATTCCAAGAAATACATAAGACGCTGATTTACCATCCTCTCCATTAATTTGCATAGACAGCTTGTTAATACTATTGGCCGATAGTTAGTTGGATTTTTTGGGTTTTTACCTGGCTTTGGGAAAGGGATAGTAATTGCTCTTCGCTAAGAATCTGAAAGCAATGTTGTGTCCAGATTCTATTGTACAGGCAAAGTAGATTTTCGTTTGAGCTTTGAGACAAGTGTCTAAGCATGGAGTAATGGATGTTATCATGACCAGGAGCACTATTTCTTGAAGTTTGCAAAGCACTCATGAGCTCACACATTGTGAAAGGAGAATTATAAGGCTCATTTGTGCTGGAGTGGAATTTGAGTGGAATTTTTTCAATCCTGTTTTGAATTACGTAAAAATTTGGATCATAGGTATTATTGCTGGATGTTTGGGAGATAGTCTTTCCCAGTAGGTTTGCAATATCTGGAAGATTGTTTGCAACAATCCCATTGCTATTGAGGGTGGAGGTTGGATAAGACGTATCGTTTCCATTAATTTTTT
>QLNU02015003.1:97352566-97394691 GCA_006491805.2 Dysdera silvatica
ATTTTTTCTGAAATGGCACTGTTGTTAATGACAAATGCAGAACCCATGTTTGTTTCGATTTTGGACCCATCTGTAAATATAAAATTAAAGTCATGAAAATGATCCCGAAATTCAGAAAATAACTGCTGGTAATAAGCATTAGGTGTAGTGCTTTGCTATGGTTAACCAGATCGCAATGGATGTCCACGGCAGGTATGACCCATGGCGGTGATAAATGAGTATGTGTAGGAGCAATGCTCCGACAATCTATACCTAATTCTCTGGTTAGTTTAACCATCCGAATACCAAATGAAGGGATGCATGCAGGGCGAGCATTAAAAAGTAAGGTGGAACGAGGTTCAAAAACGACATCCCAAAGAGGGTGAGTGGGCAGTGATTTAAGTTTCGTATAATAGTTAAGAGACAGCTGCATACGCCTTGATGTTAAAGATGGTTCGTTGGTTTCCACATAAAGACTTAAAGCTGGTGAGGTACGGAATGCACCTGTACACAGTCTGAGACCCTGATGTTGAATAGGATCAAGAGCTTTCAAGATGGATTGTCGAGCGGAGGCGTAAATGACAGAGCCATAATCCAGTTTGGAATGGATGAGAGCACGATACAGACGAAGCATTGAATAACGGTCTGCTCCCCAGGATGTATGGGAGAGAACCCTTAAGATATTAAGGGTTTATGGCATTTGTTTTTAAGAGACTGAATGTGTGGCTTAAATGTAAGTTTATGGTCAAATAACACACCAAGAAATTTTGCCTCTATATAGTTTCCATTACCTTTTTTTATTTTATTCCAAATTATTTTTGGGTTTGTGGAAGATTTAATGCTAGACACATTCTGTTTTCAGGACTCCCTTTTTGCTTCCCATCGGATGTGTCTACATTTTGCTCTTGCTTTTTTGAACTCAATAAAATTATCGTTTGTTGAGTACCATCTAAATCTATTCCAAGCCTTTTTTTGTTCTTTATAAGCAACGCTACAATCAGAGTTCCACCATGGTTTTTGAAATTTGGGGAACTTTGTTGATGTTTTAGGTATTGCTTGATGGGCTGCTTGCATTATTGTCTGTGTAACAGATAATGTGGCTTCATTGATATTTCCTTTCAAGACCAAATTTTCTGTAAGTATGGTATCTATACTTAAACTGCCCCAGTCTGCTCTTTCAATTTTCCATCTTGGAAGTCTAGTGGTGGTACATGGAGAGTTCTGATTATCGATCAAGATGATTGAGAAGTGATCACTACCGAAAGGGTTATCCAAAACATTAAAAGAAAAATTTGGCATGATATTAGGTGAACAAATGGAGAGGTCAATCACTGAAAAGCCGCATGATGCAGGATGGCAGTATGTGTAAGAGCCATTGTTAAGACATGCCAAACTGTGACGGATTAAAAGGTTTTCTATTATTCTGCCACGAGAATTTGTATTATTAGACCCCCAAAGCTGATTATGACTATTGAAATCACCCAAGAGGAGGAAAGGAGGTGGAAGTTGTGTAATCAAAAGAGACAGCTGTTTAAAATTAATGGGTTCATTTGGTGGCAAATAAATTGAGCAGATGGTAAGGGATGCATGAGTATACATGCGAATTGCAGTAGCTTGTAGTGTTGTGTTGAGTTGGAGAGCAGAAGCAGGAATACTATTGGGGACTATGAGGGCAACCCCTCCACAAGCCCTGTCACCAACTTCATTATCTTTACGGAATATAACATGGTTCCGAAGTGTGGGATCACGGTTAGGAGTTAAGAAGGTTTCTTGGAGAGCAACACAGATAGGTGAGTAAGTGTTAATAAGGTGTTTAATATCATCAATGTTAACTTGGAAACCGCGGCAATTCCATTGGAGAATGGAAGAACGCGCCATTAAGGGAAGTGGATAGGACTCTTGGTCCTATTAATTTGTGTGTCTTCATTGTGAATACCAGAGGTATCTATCCCATCTTCCTGGAGACAGGAGAAGGCATTAGAAATTTCAATATCAGATGCATAATCAGTGATGTCATTTTCGGCTTCTTTAATTTTTTTGCTTTTCTGTTTGGACTCTTTTAAAAAGTCCTTGGCTGAAAGGTGTTTGAAGTTTGGTGCCGATCGGAAGTTGGCCAACCTAATTTGTTTTTTTGAAGAACTTTGGGTTTTTAAATTTATTTTCATCTTTGGTTTGCTGAGTCTATTTGCTTCCGAGGAAGTACGTTTTATGAAGTTGGTTTTTGTTGGAGTGCTGGTTTGAACAGAGTTAGCTGTACAACTACTATTTTGAGGGAGTGTCTGGACTGCAACACTCACCATTGAGGGTTGTTTATTTGTTTGGACAGCTGCTGCAAAATTAAGGCTATTGGGTGGTTTGTTAACGTTAAACTGATTTTTAGCTTCAGTATAGCTGATATTATTAGTGACCTTAATTTCAAGAATGCGTTTCTCCTCTTTCCATTTAGGGCACGATTTTGCATTTGATGGATACTCACCCTTACAATTTGTGCATTTAGGAGAAGTGTTTGAGCAGTTGTTGTCATCGTGGTCGTGGGTTCCACATTTAGCACAAGTTAGTTTACCTCGGCAAGAGATCTTGGAATGGCCAAATTTTTGACAGTTAAAGCATCTAGTTGGGTTAGGGATGTATTCACGGACTTTACAGATCAGGTAACCTGCTTTGATGGTGCTAGTGATTTTAGGTCTATTGAAAGAAAGAATTACATGTTTTGTTTTGATGATATTGCCATCCTTTTTTATTGTAATGTGCCTTGCGGCGGTGATTCCCTGGTCTGCAAGTTCGTTCATAAAGTCTTGCTCGTCGACATCAATCAAATCCGTCTCTGATATTACACCACGAGAGCTATTTAAAGTTTTATGGGGACTGATTTGTACCGGAATAGAAAGAAAATTTGTGCATTGTAGAAGAGAAGAGGATTGATTTGGTGTGGCCGTTTCTATAAGCAGGTCGCGTGATTTCAAACGTTTTATATTTTTAAACATTCCAGCAACGCTTTTAACGGTTTTATCGATAACGAACGGTGACAGGTTTTTGAATCGTTCATCATTAGATGAAACAATTAAGAATGATGGTTAAACGGTTGTCAGACTAGGTGTATCAAAACGTGCTCTTTCTTCTTTCATTTGTTCGACATACGGTGAAGAAGTTTGGTTTTTTGATTTATCCATAGAGAATTAGATAGAATAAGATTCGGGCCACGGCAGCCTCACCCACCACGGAGCCCTACAAGGGGACATTGCAATAATGCCAGAGCTAACCAGGACCTATACCCTTTCGGTTATCCCCTAAGCCGTGAGGTACGAGTGGTCAGAGGAGCAAAATCGATCTCAAGAAAAAAGGAACTATTATCTCGGATCATTCGACTGACGTTTCAACTGAGACAGAGTAGTAGTAGGACCAGTAAAAGGAAAACCAATAGAAAAGAAAAAAGTAAGAGTAAAGTAAATCAAATCAAATGAGGCATGTCACAGTAACAGTGTGTTAGAAGAAAAACAAAAAAAACGAAGGAAGATAAGAAAGAACGTAACAGATTTTGAGGTCTCTAATGCTCCTAACACCAGTAGCACTCGCGACCAGCTGATTGGTCGATACCGGGGACAGGCCGACCTCCCGTTTACCAGGAGCAGGGGCCAAAGTAGCGTGTTGGGGACAGTACCTCGCCCCTCAGCCACCAAGATCCCCCTTTGCTTGGACAAGGGTCTCCACGCACGGCAAATACGTGGGTGCTACACCAAAAGGGAGCACATAAGTTTCCCTCAGTAAACCATTATTGGGAGGCATGCTATATTTTAGAGCACAATAAGGTAAATTTAAATAGGTACAGAATTTTCGTTCGAACATAAATTACTATAAATGCATATGCTTTTACACTCAAGCTAAAGAAATGAAGTTAAAGAAAAAATTTCTTCTGTAACATTTGAAATACTTTATTTCATAAAACCTATATTTCGAGAAGTAAAAAAAAAATTAATAATGAAATTTTCATAAAAATTTTCACAAATGTAGCTTGAGATTATAGATAATACTTCCCTTTAAAACTCTGAAATTTTTTGTGAAATTTTCTTTCGTACTTTTCAATTTATCCTGCCCGCAACATCTAAAACTACAGTTCTGAGAAAAACGCATTTAAAATTAACTTTAAGTGCTTCAACTTTTGAACTGGAACGAACATCCTATGGCCGTTTATTTACCCCGAGCATAAACATTAGAATATTTTAATGAGAACAATATTAAACTATGCATAAGAATTCTGAGAATATTAATAACTAATTTAATAATAAAAAAGACTATTTCGAAAATTTAAAGGAACTATGAGCCCCTAGTCTTTTCTTATTGTTATTCCCAAGAAATCTATTTTATAACTTTTGCATAACAATTTCACCATTTATTGATATATTCCATCCATTTTCCAGTTTTGTTATATTTTTGTTTATATTTTTAAATATGAGTAAATTTGTTTGTTTGCAATTTACTCTTAATTTATTATTTTTAAACCATCCTTCTATTTTCACAATTTTTTTTTGTCTTAGGCAGTAATTTATCCTGATCTCTATTCCACATTATTGTACTTGTGTCGTCCGCAAAGAAAGTCATTTTCCCTTTCTTCGCTGCATTATAAATATAATTTATATAAAGGCAAAATTATAGCGGTCCCAATATAGGCCTTATTGATTGGCTAATTAGACTGGAGTGCGAAGGTTTCACAAGTGAAACGCCAAACAGACTGATCCAAGAAATAAAATGTCAAACTATATTTAAATAATTTTTCAACACACAAGATGTATTAAAAAATTATAAAGATCCCTATTTTATGTCATCCAACCACTGAAAAAAAAATTAATATATTCCGTGTTTTATTAAAATCAGCAAAACATAATGGACATAGTTTAGTATTCTTATGGAGGTTGCGTTTTCTGCCGAGATTAGGACAAATTGTTTAACTCAAAAATATAAACTTCAAAATCCTCACTTCATGACATATCCTTTTTCTTTGTCATAGATAAATGCGAATGTCATGATTTTGAAAATTTCTTCGTCTTCGCTTTTGCTTTTGAATTGATATTTCTTTTTTATTTGATAGTACAGAGAAAGGAAAACTTTCGCTGACCTAAAAATTTCGATTTTCAAAGAACGAAAGAGAGAGACAACATTTTTGTAGACGTGTGTTCTCTACGGAGGAGTTAAATGTCAGATACGTAGAAAATACATCAATACAAGCCAAGCCTCTTTTACACAATACATTTTTCCTTTGTTGTTTTTCATAAATATCGTAAAAATATTTTATTTTAGGAAAGACAAGTTTGAGTTTAGGTTTCTTTGAAAAGTTGACGTATTATATGACATCGCAAAATATAAATTTCAAAACGTCACCTTCAAAGATAAAGCTCATTATTCAATTCATAATATAAGGCATTTTGTCGGAGAATGATCTAATGTCATAGTGAGGAAAGTAATAATTTAGAATTTTTTAAGGACTGCAGAAAATTCCAAAAAATATTTAGCAGACTCCATATGCCTAAATAGAGGCAAATACAAGTCCTAATCCCAATCGTATGGGATAAATTAATAACCTGTAAAGAAATGTTAATATTATAAGTGAATAAATATCTGAGATTTAAGTTAAGGAAACATTAAACATAGATTAGCAAGAAAGAATTTCTTTCTAAACCCAAGACAGCACATTTATGCCACCAATACTGGGTCTACCTCATTACAGACTCGATAATTCATTTACAGAGCCATAATGTACAAATCAGTAGCTCATATATTAATTACATTATTTTTTGCTTTCCAAATAGCAACTTACCATCTCAAAGGTACTCAGTGGTCACTGAAATAGCAGATGTGATTAGAAACTTGTACAGATATTCGAAGAATCTCAAACTTTCCCGAAAATGGAACGCTTTGTACTTAATCGAATGTAGCTTGATACCCTATTCCTGTCATTCTATAGGAATCTTTCCAGCGATCCGAATACATGGTCGGCCCTCAAATACCTTTCGGTATTTCCTAGAATTTATTAGCAAGGTTTAGACGGTATTTTTTCTCCTGTTTTTCTCAGATTCCACTTTTAGTGAGGTATCAACAAATTTATCTTTCTCAATTCTCCGTACATTCTTGGAGAACTTAATCCAGTTTGTGCTCCCAGCTATCAATATTCGGTGCGCCAATTTAAAAGCTGTGAGAAATATACATCATATTAGATGCCATTTTTTCTGATGGAAATTGCAAACCCTAAATAGTTAACTTACTGTTATCTATATACACTCAAGGTTCGAAATATTTTAAAATTGTTTGCTTTTGATTATGTGCTGCTGAAATGAACTAATCATTAAATTCATGCCCTTGAGTCCTATTTCCGAGAGAAGACGCAGACTTCATTTTCCAATTCCTTTTCAATTCGTGATAACATCGGATAATCTAGGCCGGCTATCAAATAACTAACGAATGGAAGATTTAGAATTAAGCTTAGGTTGGCCCTATTAAATTTTCCATCCGATCTCTAGCTGCTATTGTTGATTATGATCTAAAAGTTCACCACTTGTTTTACGTAGGGATAGCTAATGCATTTATTCTGTCAAATTTGGTAATATTTAGTTTTGCGGGCTGAGAAATAATCGCCCCCGCTTAAGTGTACTGTGAATAAATTTATGAAGTCAGTGGTTTTCAAATTTTGTTACCCCACCGAACACGCCTACAAATATTTAAAGAAAACTTAATGAGTTATTACTTATCAATATTTGTGAATGAACATAAAAATATAAGTAATAAATATAAAAGCTTAGTAATGCTTCTCTACTAATTACTGGATATTTATTATGGTTATTTAATTTTAAGTGGTTCTCATGAGGGAAAACCACAGAATTTACATATTTTCTTGCTGTTGTCGACAATATGCCCAGATGCTCTTGCGCCATAAAAAAGCCAAACAATCAATCAATCAATATTTTATAAGTGGCTTGCAGAACCTGCAAGGGGATTTTCGGGGAACCCTGAGATGCCGCGAAATAAAATTTAAGAAACTCTATAATAAGTGAAGTATTGAATATATTTCGAAAGAAAATTTTGAAAACAGAGGGATTTTTTGACAGCACCTTATTTTCTTTTAGGTGAAAAAAAAATTGCCTTTATGTAGAAGATTTTGAGCGGCAGGCGGATCCAAGCGCGGAAAAAGGTGGTCATGACCCCCCAAAATATATTTTTTCACTGTAAAAAATTCCAACTTGCATGATAAATGAAGGGTGTTATTCCAATACCATGGCAAATTCTGTTAGTGACTTCACCCCAAAATGAAAGTCTGCGTCGGCCATTTGGTGGAACTTTGTATGATAGTTATTGAAATTATGTGAAAAGGGCACAGCCCGTAAAGTAAAAACAATTTCCAGTTTAAGCGTAGTTGAAATATCTCAATTTTATAACATTATATCATGAAAAGAAAAGAGAATACAACCCACCTTGAATTTTCCAACAACATTTCAAATGGACCGGAATCAAGTCTATGTAATCGAACGAGTAGCTTTCTGACTAATTTCAAAATATTAACATTAGATAAGCAATTTCAATTGACGGAATTTTGTTTTGTGTTCATTAAATATTTGTTTATGTTTCACTGCCAAACCACTTAATAATGAAGCCGATTAAACAAACAAAAATAACATTTAAAGCCTTATTTATTAATGAAACTGTTAATTCATCAAATAGATCAAGTTTAAAATCATAAGCAGAGATGTGCAACATGGCATACGAATTAATTAAGCGATGGTTGATATGATAAATGATATTCACTTCCAATTGTTTGAACTATAATAACAACGTCCCCAAATTCATGAAACATATTCAACAGACATATTGATTTTCTCGAAACATTATCACAATTTGTTATGGTGTCAGTTTTTTGTGACGTTGTATACGTTTCAAATGTCATTCGTTGTTTTGGATTTATATTAAATGATATTTGTGTGTGTATGTGCGTGCTTCTGCCACTTTTTATTTTTTCTGGAGAAATAGATTATAAACCTTGTTTAAAATTCGGTTTTTTTTCAAACATTCACCCTTTGATTTCTCAAGAAGCTTTAAATCAACTCATGACTTTCAACGAATATTTCTCTTTTATATGAGAAACCCATAGGAGAGGACTTTTTCAAGAGAGACGCTTTTCCCAGTAAGTTCATTATTGGATGTTTCTGTTTGAGTCCTTGAAGTGAACAATTTTTATGCTTACTTTTCTATGGTACTGCTCCGAATTTTTCTCTCATTGGATGTCGAGAGACTTGAGATCCTAAGTTTAGCATTGGCTAGGACTCAAACAGAAACATCCAATACTGAACTCATTGGGACAAGCGTCTCTCTTGAAAAAGTGCTGTCCTATGGGTTTCTCATATTTCATTTATTATTACACTCCTACTTTAAATTTTTTATTACACTTTTGGTTCATTTCTTTACAATTTTACTATATTGCCATTTGTATCCTAGCAATATTTCATAGTTTTCGAAAAAGGTTTGTATGTAAAATATTGTAAATATATTTATTGTTTGTATATGTTTTGTTTTGCATTGCACTTAGGTATTTTTCAATTTGTGCATAACTTGTCGATATAGTTCTTTCCATGTTGGTTCTGATATCTTGCAGTAAAATTGTTTTATGTAATGCTGAAAATGGTCTTATACTACTTTAACCTTACTTATATATATATATGGTAGGCAATTCATATTTGGGAATTCAAACGCATATATAAATGGAATTTATTTTTACTTAATATTTTTTAAAGGTTTTAAAAAAACTTAGACATATAACGTAATTTTAAAATGAAAAGATGAAGTTATAAAAAGTCGTAATATTTTTTAAGTATTTAGAACGGTAAGTTAAATAATATAATTTAAAAGGTTTATGCACAAAGGCGGTAAAAATTCTTGGCATCATACATCCTTTACGTAACATTCTTATCTAGGTTAAATAATATGAAATTTTCTACTAACAAATAATCTTTTTTCTTCTTTTGACCTTTTATCTATTTTTTTCGGCCATCTATGCATTATACTTTGAAGATTAAAATTATGCCTCAGCTTCCTCTTATTTTTTGTATGTAGAACTTCTTTATTGTTTTAGACTAGCCGTAAAATTTTAACGACATACGTGTTTAAATATTTAGAAAAAAATAAAATATTACCTGGCAAGAAAAAGTATTTTTTTACGTGTTTTTCAGCATTCCCCACTTTTACTAAGGAGCTGCTGAGGTTTTCAGAAGAAATGATGGTACAGTGAAAATCTGTTATAACTACCTCCAAGAAACCGTGCAAACACACATAAACACACGCACACACATGTTGTTGTTAGGAACGTTATCTTTTTAGGATAATAATAATATAGTAATATACTTTCGGGTTTTATAAATTATTTTGATAGTAAAAAGTATTAAACTTTTTGGTTTCAAAATTAAATAAAAATACTTATAATTATAATGAATTTAATTACCGTATATATTATATTTGCATCCACATTTGGTGCATAGTACTTTTTAGTTTTTTAAATTAAAACATTGAAAAAAACAGGAAAATGTTAAAATATTTAATACAGAAAACAAATATAATTAATAATATTCATTATACTCTACTACTGACTGCCGAACATTGCTGGTCTAAGATTTTCATGGGATCTAGGCTGGAAGAATAAAGCCCCTAAAAATACATTCCTAGTTATATTCTATCAATTAATTACGATTTTTATTTAAGTTTATTATCTTCAATATGCATGTTTAGAAGTAATTTTAATAACATATAGCTCCTTCTAGGTCCCTGTGGAGTTCCAACATGGCGAGGCCTTAGGTCTGGACTTACGTAGCATATGGTATGAATGAACTGATAATGCATACGGTAACATAGAATTTTAAATATTTTTGGGGGGACAAAGCATATAATATGTGTGCATTTATACATTACAATATATGTAAAATTGCAATTTATTTCAAATTATTGGGGGAAGGGGTGGGGAATGAGAGCAAGCTTGGGACCCGCAAGCCTATATAGGCGGAATTTACGCGTTTTTTATAGGCGTTTTAATATTTCAAAGAATAAACTTTGGTTACTTATCCGATTTGATTATCTCATTCTTTGGAATCTTGAGCACAATCTGTGCAATATAAACTCTTTAAGGTAAGACTAGGGTGAAATATGGTGAAAATTTTCGAAATTTTCAAAAACAAATTTTTGGCATATTTTAGTATTTTATATATATTGAAGACACAGACTACACTGAAATTTTCCAAAAAATGTCAAAATATATTGTTAAAATGAGCCATTTCAGACCCTAGTTCCAAATTTCAAGCCCAGTTTCGAACTCTAAATTTTAATATGAGAAATTCAGCCACTCTTTAGTTTCAGGTTGATTCAAAAGCCCAAGCTTGTACTAATTGGTTTCTCTATGATGTGGCACCATCTATAATTTTAAAAGTTAATTTGTTTTTGAATAGACAACTTTGTTTTAATAAATATACATATCAGTTTTTATTTTTCTTACAATTTTTTTTCTTGACATCCGAACATGAATTTTCAAAATATGGATTTCAGAAAATATTTTATTACAAGAATTTTGGCTATGAAGTCAAGTTAGCAATTAGACAAGTAGCCACAATCGACCTAGATGGAAAAATAAAAGAGAAGAAGTAGAAAAAAGGCAAACAAGACCCAGAAAAACGAATGCTAGGTGTTTTTTCTGTCCGGCCCGTTTCTCAAATACTGACTTTTTCACTTTTCGGAAATTTTAATTTAGGTAGCACATACAATTTTTAAGATATCTGCACAAAATTTTGTAGAAATGTTCAGTGTCTTATAACAAAAATAAATACTTTTCATTTTATCTGTATGTTAATATTTGTTGTCTCTAGATAACATCGAATAAACAGATATATATAAAAAATATGCAAATTTGGGAAATTGGGATTTAAAAAATATATATCACAAGAAATGTTTAAGATATCTTAAAAATAATAGTCATTTCTTTCAGAATTATAGTAGAAGCTATAAAAAATTCAGCCATATATGGCAAACTAGTTTTCCACTACGACAAAATTTATTGATGCAGCATTTTGAGGATATTTAAGATTATAAAATCCCACAGAGGTCACTTAGGGTTACCACACGCAGCGTTAACATTTCTAGTGATATTATCTACTCTCACACAAAGTTGCAAATATTTATCTCTAAAATTTTGGGAATTCCATTTTTCACCCTAGTCTTATCTGAAGATTTCCATATTTTTTACTCACATCGGTGACAACAATTTCAATTTCACCGGACCCAAAATTTGGAATTCGATTCTTGATGACATTATGTCATTTTCTTTGTGGAGGATCAGGCGAATAAATATAGAAATAATTATGCCTTGATGTCCGCGTGATATAAAGCTCGAGATTGTCGCGTAAATATATTTCTTTTCTAGTTTTCCATTTTGTATCATTATAAGAATATCAGTCGGTCGACGTTGTTGTTATTTCTAATACTTAATTTTTTACCTTTTCTATTTTTGAAGTTTGTTTTCTTTTGAGTGTGAATAAAAATTATTAAAAACACAAATGATAGCAGTGATTATATTTGATTACATTATTATACCGGCCATTGAGAAGGAAGCTGCCCCTTCACTGCTGATTTTCGTCATCAGCGCCTTCTTCATTGGTGACTACCCTTCAATGGTGACACTTTCTTCTCAATTGGTAACCTTCGGACATTGCTAAAACGCAACCTTCCGCTACATTGGTAACTTCCTCACTGGAATTCTGCTTTAGCCTAAGTTTCCATTTTCAACATATCATTCTACTGGCGATCGTTTTCCACTCGAGAACAACTTCGACTCAACGATTGCTACCAACTAAGTGAGTCGAATGCTACTAATTATAATTTTATTCAAATTAGGGAAAATTCAAAACTTGTAAGAGTAGCATTTCGTCCTCCCCACCTTTTTGGAAAGACAATCCTGATCTCTGGTTGCGCAACTGAAAAGTATGTTCATTAATTCAGGCATTACGGCAGACATAACAAAATTTCACTGCCTTGTTTCATACCTAGACTCGGAGGTATTTTCTTGTATGGCGGACATTATCCGCGACCCGCCAAACGAAACCTATACAGCATTAAGGCTTCGAATTAGTGGGCAATATCAGTCTTCAGACACACTGTGCCCACAAACCCTTTTACAAGATTTAACCCTAAAGACTCCGTTTAGATTGCTTCGCGAAATGCAAGAATTAGCTGCCAACAAGTTGGACGAATCAGTATTAAAATCTCTATGGTTACGTAGACTCCCCATCAATGTATAACTTTTTTCAGTAGGGTTTATCGCCATAACGAACCATAATCGATCGCTGATAAAGTTATAGAAGCATCAGGCATGGAGCATACGGTATCTGAAATGGAGATGATGTCACTAACAACTTTGCAGAAGCAAATGCAAAGCCTTTCAGACCAGTTTACACATCTTGCACGTGCAGTAAACAAAATATCAAATCAACAACGAAATCGTTCCAATTCACGCTTTCGCGCCAATTTACGTTACCGCAATAATAACAGCAGCCAATGTAATTCGATCTCACGCGCTGCTTCAACATCTAATAAGGAGCCTGGCGATTTATGCTGGTATCATGAGAACTATAAAATTAAAGGTGAAAAATCTGTTTCCCCCTGTTGTTGGACGGAGAACATGGGAGCTCACCCGATTTAGCCTGAACTGGGATGTTGAGCTCCCAACCCGCCTTTTCGTTTTCGATATCAACTCAAACAATCGTTTTCTCGTTCAGAGTCGAGCATCAGCTCAGTTTTTCCTGTTAGCTTGATGCGAACTCCTGTTGCAAAATCAGACATTTTTCTTTACGCAGCAAACGGTTCAAAAATCGAAACCTTCGAAAATATTACTTTAAAACTTAACTTAGGCCTACGAAGAATATTTCAATAGCCCTTCGTTATCCCCAATGTTTCAAAACCTATACTTGGCGCCGAGAAATTCAATTTATTATTTGATATTAAAAGTCGTCGTTTAATCGATGGATTAACAACCTTATCCGCAGAATTATAAACACGCCACCCTTGTGCTTAATAACTACATCAGGCAATACGCCTTATCACGCACTTGTTTCTAAATATCCTGCAATTACTAACCCGTCAAGGATAGGCATAAACCAGGATCATGCAACTTTTTATTGCATTTTAACCAAAGGTCCTCTTGTGTTTGCCAAAGCCAGAAGAGTAACCTGATAAACTCGCATTTATTAAACAAGAATTATAAAACTTTTTCGATCAGAATAATTTAAGACCTTCGAAAAGCCCATGGGCAAGTCCCATTCATACTCGTACCTAAGAAAAAAGGAGAACGGCGAATCTGTGGAGTTTTTCGTAGATTAAATGCAATCATTGAGCCAGATACATATCCAATACCCCACATTCAAGATTTCTCTCTGGGTCTGGCTGGAAAAAAATATTTTCAAAATTGGACTTAATAAAACATATCATCAAATACCAATAATACCAGAAGATGTTCCTAAGACTGCAGTGATAACACCTATTGGCTTTTTCTAGCATACGCATATGACTTTCGGCTTAAGAAACGAAGGCCAAACGTGTCAAAGATTCGTTGATGACGTTTTCCATGGATTAGAGAACTGTTATGCTTATTTAGATGACATAGTAATTTCCTGCGAGAACGAAACACAATATCTTAAAGACCTGAAAGGAGCTTGCGAGCGCCTAAATAAATTTTGCTTAGTTTTGAACATAGAAAAATACCTTTTTTGGCCAAAAAACTTTATTTTTCCTTGGTTGCCAAGTTTCCGCAAATAGAATCTCTTCTCTACCGGAAAGAATTGAAGCATTATAAAATTACCCGAAACCAAACCTATTGAAGAATTACGCCGTTTTTTGGCAATGGTTAATTTTTATCATCGTTTTTTCCATCACTTAGCGCATATTCAAGCTCCATTACACGAATCGCTTAAAGGTAGGAAAAAGAAAGATAAAACCATTATAATCTGGAATGATCAAAACACGAATGCTTTTATTCGTTTTAAAGAAATGATCACCAATGTAGAAATGCTAGCATACCCTATTAACGAGGCATTCTTAACACTTATGTTTGATGCTTCAAGCACTGCGATTGGCACAGTTTTGCACCAAAACCAAAATTGCATCATTCAGCCACTTGCTTTCTTTCTTTTCATCTAAGCTAAACGAAGCTGAGCTTAAATGCAACACATATGATCGCGAACTTTTAGCCGCCTATTCAAGCGTCTGGCATTTTAAATGCTTGCTAGAAACAAAGAATTTCTGTTTGTTTACCGACCATAAATCTTTCACATTTGCTATGCGTCAAAACAGCGATAACTACTATCCAAGTCAACAACGCTATCTCGAATACGTAAGTCAATTCACAACTGATATAAGACACGTTTCGGGAGATTCGAACTGTGTAGAAGATGCTCTCTGCCGTATTTCAGCGATTGAACTTAACGTCAATATCGACTACAAAGCAATGGCATTAGCACAAGAAAACAATAATGATCTTAAAATATTACTTAAATCTGACACAAACCTTCAACTTAAGCCATTGATTTTTTCATCCTTCAACATCAGCATACAGGTATTACGTGACGCATCAATAGGAGTTGTTCGACCCTATGTTTCACAATAATTCAGAAAGCAAGTTTTCTTGACTCTACATGGACTATCACATTCAGGAACTAGAGCTACAATTAACCTAATTACAGTAAGATTTGTATGGAACTCTTTAAAAGTGATATCACCAAATGGGTTGAAGAGTGCCAAAGTTTCCCACGATCAAAAATATAGAGACATACCAAGTCTCCGATTTTAGGTTACTCATTACCCACTATACTCCTGTTCAACTTAACCTGACAGTGGAGGAAAGGCTATGCCTTGTAACCTTCCGCCCTTACAAAATAGTTCGTCAGTTAAGTACTACATTTTTGTGTTAAATTCATCGTCAAATGCAAACAACATGTCTATATAATTAATCTAAAATGCAAACCTACTGGGAAAGACTATCTCCCAAACATCCAGCAATAATACCTATGATCCAAATTTTCATGTAATTAAAAACAGGATTGAAAAAATCCCACTCAAATTTCACTCCAGAGCAATTTAGCCTTATAATTCTCCTTTTACAATGTATGAACTCATGAGTGCTTTGCAAACTTCAAGAAATAGTGCTCCTGGTCATGATAACATTCATTACTCCATGCTTAGACACTTGTCTCAAAGGTCAAAGGAAAATCTACTTTGCTTGTACAATAGAATCTGGATAGAACATTGATTTCCAGATTCTTGGCGAAAAGCAATTATTATCCCTTTCCCAAAGCCAGGTAAAGACCCAAAAAATCCAACTAACCATCGGCCAATAGCATTAACAAGATGTCTATGCAAATTAATGGAGAGGATGGTAAATCAGCGTCTTTCATATTCCTTGGAATCCAATAACTGCATAATGACTTCTCAAAATGGCTTCCGCCGCATACGCTCTACTACAGATAACCTTCTTCTGCTTGAAACAAGAGTCCGAGAAGCATTTGTCAAATGAGAACATCTAGTCTCTATTTTCTTTGACATAGAGAAAGCCTATGATAGAACTTGGCGTCATGGAATACTTTGTGACCTTCAGGAATATGGCCTCAAAGGAAACATGGCATTTTTTATTCAAAATTTTCTCACTGATTGTACTTTCCAAGTTCGTCTTGGATCGGTTCTTTCTGATCTTTACAACCAAGAACAGGGTGTTCCTCAGGGCAGTGTCTTGAGTGCTACACTCTTCATTCTAAGGCTCAATAACATCATCAAAAAGGTCCCACACACTGTACAAACATCACTATACGTTGACGATCTCCAAATCTCTTGTCAATCCCGTGACATGAGCAGGCTAGAAAGGCAGTTGCAAATTGCCCTCAATAACATCACTAACTGGACAAATGAAAATGGCTTTACTTTCTCAATAGAGAAGACGGTTTGTGTCCATTTTTGTTCAAGAAGAGGCTTACATCCAGAACCAGAACTCTATTTGGGAAATCATCGTATTCCAGTTGTTCAAAAGGCAAAATTTCTTGGTGTGTTATTTGACCATAAACTTACCTTCAAGCCACACATTCAGTCTCTTAAAAACAAATCCATAAAGCCCTTAATATCTTCAGAGTACTCTCCCATACATCCTGGGGAGCAGACCGTTATTCAATGCTTCGTCTGTATCGTGCTCTCATCCGCTCCAAACTGGATTATGGCTCTGTCATTGACGCCTCCGCTCGACAATCCATCTTGAAAGCTCTTGGCCCTATTCACCATCAGGGTCTCAGACTGTGTACAGGTGCATTCCGTACCTCACCAGCTTTAAGGCGTATGCAGCTCTCTCTCAACTATTATACGAAACTTAAATCACTGCCCACTCACCCTCTTAGGGATGTCATTTTCGAACCTCGTTCCACCTTACTTTTTAATGCTCGCCCTTCATGCATCCCTTCCTTTGGTATTCGGATGGATAGACTAACCAGAGAATTAAGTATAGATTGTCGGAGTATTGCTCCTACACATACTCATTTATCACCGCCATGGGTCATACCTGCCGTGGACATCCATTGGGATCTGGTTAACCACAGCAAAAGCACTACACCTAATGCTTTTTACCAGCAGTTATTCTCTGAATTTCAGGATCATTTTCAAGACTCCAATTTCATTTTCACAGATGGGTCCAAAACTGAAACAAATGTAGGTTCTGCATTTGTCATTAACAACAGTGCCATTGCAGAAAAAATCCCCCCATCATACTCCATTTTCACAGCAGAACTTTAGTCTTCTCTGACCTGAAGCCAATTATCAAGACCTGTGTGAATCAAAAGTGGCAAGAAGAATGGGATCATCAAACCAATAACAAATTGCGGCATATTAAACATACAATTGGTAACTGGCCCTCCTCATACCGTAAAAATCGGAAAGAGGAGGTTCTCCTTGCTAGACTTCGCATTGGGCATTCCCATCTCACCCATAGACATCTGTTGGAAGGAAAACCAGCACCAATTTGCCAAGTGTGCAATGAACCCATGAGTGTTTTACACATTTTAACTCAATGCCCCTATTATAGACTTGCCCGCACTCTTACTTTTAACTCTTCATCACTGTCTGACATTTTAAATGACCATGCTGACCATACGCACGTTTTAAAATTTTTAAAAAGTACTGGCTTTTACTACAGTCTTTGATTTTACCATGTTTGGCGCAGTATAGCCCAGATGCTCTTGCGCCATAAAAAAGCCAAACAATCAATCAATCAATACTTTTTCATATTTTTATTGCAATTAGTGCTCCAAACTGAAGAGATTAAAAATGTGTTTTAAAGGTGAATTCGCAATCAAATTTTATTTATGGATTAAACTATTTTCAGAAACAAATTTTAGGATTTTTTTTTACTCAGCAGCAGAAAGTGTGAAGCAAAATAAAACATTTTTTGTATCTCTCACGCTGTGTTTTGCTTCGTTTAAGGACTTCGTAAGTCACTTGTTATCGCTATTCGCCTGAGGCAACTGACATGAGAAACGAACTAATTAATAAGAGTCGCTATTCCCGTCTAACTAACTCTGTGACAAAAATTTGTACGCCAAGAGAAAATAAAACAACTCAGCAGAAGTCTGCCGTTATATGTCGCAGATGCAACTCATAATTAATAAAACAGTGGCAAGTAAAAATAATTCTTGGCTGTCAAATTGGTCCCAATTCTAAGAAAAACAAAACTTTTTTTTTTATTCTTTGTATATATATATATATATATATATATATATATATATATATATATATACTTATATTTTTCCAGGAATCTCTTTCTGAAATTAAGTGTTATTAAATAAATTTTGTCCTTAGCTATATTGAAATATTAAGCTAAAGGATTAAAGTTAGTTCGTGTGTGACGTACCTAAGTATTTTTTAATAATATTAAAATACGTTCACACATTTTTAGCTAAATAAAATGTTCATATAATTTCAATTTATTATTTATTATATATGACACGACATTTTTTTTAATTTTTAAAATTTCTGGTTTATTTATCAGAAGACAATGCTTATTTTTAATTTTAATTATTAGTTCTATATCTAAAGGATTTAGAATTCGACAGAAAAATTATTTAATGTTTTGTAGACAGAGATTATATTTTGTCATTAAATGTCGTGCTGATACTAATCAGGGTTGCCTTTACATTTTAGAAAATCTGCGCTTTTTATTCGATTAGTTTACATGTTATTTTTTCTTAGTTTGCAAAATGCTATTTCATCAGTTGAAGAATCTTTATTTTTCATACTCATGAAACGTTGGTTATGGTATCATCTCCCGCTTTATCTCGCAAGTCGGAAAAGAAGAAGTTAAAAGCACCGCATGTTTACGGTTTTAGACAAATGGATTTTTAAAATAAATCATTCCAATGATTCAACTAATCTATGTTGATGAATTATTCTGATGTTTAAGAAAACGATTGGTTTAAATTATTTTTGTAAATGACCAGTAGGATATCGAAACTAAATTGCGGATATTTGTGTCCATTCAAAATTCAGAAAAACCTCTATTATCCCAATCAAGTGACGCCAAATGAGCATCGCTGAATCCAAAATCTGTCAATTTCAGAAGTTCGTGACATATGTTCTACAAATTAGAAGCATATTTTAATAATTGATACACATTTAAAACAAAATAAATGTATGTATGTGTTGATAGTTTGAGAATGTAGTAATTTCTCCAGCCATTTCAAGAGACGGAGGAAATGCCTTTAACTCAGATAACCAGAATTTCTTATAATTTTTTTTTATAATTTCTGAATAAAATATTGCTTTAGGGTCATTAGACCATAAATATTCAATCATGTCTATTAGGTTATTATCAACAAGGTTTCTAGTTTCGAAAACATTTGGCATCATCTGTCTATGCTTGTTGTAACCCAAGTAGTTTACTTCTTTCCAAAACGTGTTCTACATCCTTCAGAAAGGACGTCGGAGCTATCTGGGTTTGAAACAGGAAAATACATTAACCGATATTTCTGTAATTATATACAGCATACGACGCGTTCGCAAACTTCCATCGTTGAACATCAATAGCTAATCTAAATTTGAAGAAAGTAAAGGAAATGGATGTTTAACAGTTAACTGCACACAGAAGTCGGATTGTTGTTCTTAAAGATCTTAAGAGGTTAAGATTCCTCGACAAAATGTGTGCCCACAGCCCTAGGGTGTCTTACCGGCAGCGTATTTGTCTGTCGTACCAAGAACCTATTGTAGGGTGGACTTGCAATTGTATCGTAGAACTTGCAATATTTTTTGCCAATTGTAATTCAAGGTTCGATTCCTCTGACAGGAGAGTTCTCGGCGCCATATGACTTTTGCTGTCCTTGTACCGTAAAAAAACACAAGCAAAGCCTCAATGGGGCAAATGAAATTCATAGACAAACCTTCTTTGAATAGGAACGCCGTTTATTCAGTATGGCATTTAGTTCAACATATGCAGCACCTACAACTACACAGGTACCCGAGAATGAGTTCTCGAAAATATTAAATACAATGTAGTAAACGTTTTACTCTGGCTGTGGCTTTTCAATGTTATTAAGGAATGGATTTGTAATAGTTATTTATGTACACACGGTATATTTGGTTGTCATTAAGTTTGTTGGAAGCAGACGTTTTTAAAATTAATTGAAAACTTAAATGACAAAATAAATGAGAGATTTCTTGCTTAGTTTCATCTTGAAATTTTATTAGACTACAAAATTTTAAATGATAAAATAGCATTAACGCATGTCTTCCTCTTACGGCAAGAACCGTCCCAACAAGAAGTGCACAAACGACAGTCAAAAACAATATGTGACCTGATACATGACCGCAGAAAACCAACTACGCCATAGTATGACGTAAATATGCGAAATACTGCGGTATTCTTTAACAATTAAGGTGAATTTCCCTATTTATTTCTTCGCTTTTGAGCAAAGCGAGTTTTGTCGTAATATACTATGTTCCCCATGGAAAAAAAATATAATGCAACATATTTGGTTTCTGTGCCGACTGTGACAATTTTGGCGAAATTTATTATACAACCTTTGTCTTAAAAGCTCCACAACTGAGCTCGTAAAAAATACTGATTTATTCAACTTAGCGACTAATGTGGTCCGATCAAAGTAGTCCTTTCGGCAATCTATGCACAACTGCTACCGTTGTTGGAGGTCATGGAAGTAAACAGAGAAAGCACCATCCAGGATGCCTCTCAACACATCGGTCATAGGCGTTGAGACTATTGCAATGTCTTCATGATGCTTCCCTTTCAACGGAATTTTCAAACAGGGAAAACGAAATAAAAATAAATAAAAAATAAATAAATACAATAAAAATCACACAGCGACAACTCTGATGGTCATGGGGGATATAGTGGAGAAGAAATAGAGTGGTTGGCCAGATATTCCTGAACTAATATATTAACTAATACAACAGTATACTGAACTAATACAACAGTATGAGACTTTGCATTGTCGTGTTTAAAAACCACTGCCCATGTGCCCACAAATTATGACGGCGGCGCCAAAGTGCTTGACACAAACTTTTCAGCACGTAATTTTTTGGTTAATCGTTTGTTCTTCAGACAGCTGGATGATTCATGGCGCACCATAACTGTAGCATCCAAAATCGTAATCAGCAATGTCTTTGTATGTGATGTTGATAGGCGGATGAATCTGGGATCATTTTGCACTGAAACTGTTCCCTTCATATTCCTTTTTTGCCATTCAAAGATACGGCTTCTCAATAATGCTTCTTCACCATATCGTGCTGTATCATACTCCATGTTTCACTAGGGGTTTTCCCTAGCTTAACGCAGAATGTAAAATTAATCCTCTGTTCAGAACCCGCGCCCACCATCTTACTCGTGTAACTTCCAACAAATGAACCAAGAAATCGAACAGTGAGGTTATATGTACAGCCCTGCCATCTATGGAGTATACATGAAAATACTTCCAACGCCACGTTTATTCGGCAGATAGGTGACTGAATTGCATCCATTTTTTTTGTTTTAATATCACAAATAAGTAAATAAGAAACCAATCCTGGAAGTTTGCAGAAAAAAGTTGTTTTCTACTTTCTCTTTGCCATTTCCTCATATTTATGTGGGGTCAGCGTTATGCCCCTTTAATCTTCCTTTCCATAATTTTCCATTCAAGGCCTCTTCTCTACGCCATCTATAATCTTCTAGATCTTCCGTCACTCTGTCCTTCCATCTCAGCCGTGGTCCTCCCCTCTTCCTCTTACCCATTACCACGAGCCTATCCATTACCTTTCCCACATATTCCTCATTTCTCCGCTCCATATGCCCAAGCCATCTTAACCTATGTTCCTGTATTTTCCTTTCTATGGGTCCCACCTTGATCGTACCTCTAATCAGATTATTCCTTATTTTATCCCCAGAAAAAAAATTTTATTATGAAGAAAACCTGAGTTGCTCGTGTGTTTTATACACGTATCCATTATAAGGTAACTATACAAAAATCCTCGTTCTAACAGGGATTATAATCCAATTAAGGTTTCGAAATTCCATTTTCATGGCTAAAGTTGGAACTTGGGGTTTTACCTAAAAGATTGCCTCACACACTCAGTCTGGATTCGAACAAGCAATCCATGAGTTATTCCCCAATGCACTAAAAGCTGGGTTCCTGAATGTTGCAGAACGTGGCTAGTTTATATATATATATATATGTGTGTGTGTATGTTCTGACCAAAGGGAAGCTCCTTTAGAAATAAAATGGTGGTGCGAAAGAATAATATAAAACCAATTAAACTTTTGACGCTCTACTTTTATGAGTTTCCCACTATAACCCATGTTTTAGGCAAAAAGAAAAATATACCACGCTAGGCTAAATTTTAACCTGAGACCTTTAGGTTTGGGAATGCGGCCTTAATGATTAGCAGCTCTTTTTTCTTTCTTTAAAAATTCATTGTTGTCGGCACCGTATAAATGAAGGACGTCAAACCTAAGTTGTGTTTGAATTATCCCTCTCCTACAAATGGGCCAAATGGTTCACCGAATAGACCAATGAGTCATTTTTCCCATCAATCAAAAACGAGCAAAAACTCTCTTAGTGATTTGGTCATTCGAATATTTGGCCTAGAGAGCTACTCTCCACACCCTCCTTCGTTTCTTAAGAAATATCCCTTTAGTCAATGGAAATTAACTGCAATATGTTGAATTGGAGCCTGAGGGAATTATAGCCCGGCTGATGCGGAACAATACACCAAGGTTCCTACGTCAGTCGTGGAACCATCATTTTCCGAAAAAAGAGGATCATATCTCAGTATGTCGCTCCACCTATCTCAGGTTTATTTTTCTCCCTTCTCTAAGAAACATGAAGCAAAAAATATCCATCATCTCATGGGGAGGATACCCGTATCCGTTCAGAAATACGTCCGGTCTGTATGCCAGGTGGAAAACTTCTTTCCTTTTTTTGTGAGTCCTGCCAGGGCCGTGTTTCTTTCTCTTGGTTGCAAAAAGAGGAAATGTTTGGGGATTTTGGAAAAAGCAGAATCTATCTTCACGCTATTTTCAAAATTGATGCCCGAATCTAAAGAACGCGAGAAGAAAGGGGAACTGACCGTTGGAAGGTGGCCCGGCTCAAAGCATCCTCAATTTCTACGCGGTGTTGAACTTTCTAAATTTATTCAAAGGAAGATGAATAGACGCCAAGTGCTGTGCAAATTTCAAAAAGAGGTTTGACGGAAATGAATAAGATATGGTTAACATTTGTGGGTCATGCACAATTCATTTCTGGGCTTTAGATATCCTGATGATATAATAGTAAAAAAGTATCAGTTATTGTAACCCCATACCTGTAGTTTTATTTGAAGAACTTTTATTAGAGTTAGTCAATTAGACTTTTACATTATATCATTATAATATGAAAATCGGCATTTAACTGTCTGGTATTATCAAAAGTTTAGTGTTTTACTCTCATATATTAATTAATTAGAAGAGTGCATTTTGAAGTTTAAATAAGAAAAGGTACCCAATATATGCTATGGATGTTGCAATGGATTTTGATTTGTATAATTAAAATGTTTATATACATGAATCTGATTAAAGAATATAAAAAATGGATGAATGAATGAAAAAATAAATGTTGTTATTTTTATTTTGTTAAGTATTTCATTATTATTTTGTTAATGCTTTTTTAACATATTGTTGAATTCCACAGCATCAAGGATATAAGCACAATCATAACAATAACAAGATGTTAAGGTATTATTACCCTCCGCAGGGATAACACAATTGCCAAATATGGTCAACACAAGAAAGCCTCCGGGGCGAGATTTTTGTGAGTTTTCGTGGGGGAATTTATTATACAATAATTTTTGCCACCCACGTATTAATTAGCTCAAACTAGAGCTTATTGATTTTGGAGAAAAAGAGGGGGACCCTGGTTCGAATCCAGGATGGGGAAAGCGTCTCTTTTTCTCCAAAATTACATAAGCTCTAGTTTGAGCTGTAATTAAAACGTGGGTGGCAAAAATTATAGTATAATAAATTTCCCCCACGAAAACTCACAAAATTCTCGCCCCGGAGGCTTTCTTGTGTTGACCATATTTGGCAATTGTGTTATCCCTGCGGAGGGTAATAATACCTTAACACCTTTACATACGGAGAAAGAGAGCGTTGTTTCCTGTCCTCATTCGTCTAGCGGTCCAAGACACTCCGGGCTAAACGGAGGGACCCTGGTTCGAATCCAGGATGGGGAAAGCGTCTCTTTTTCTCCAAAACGAATAAGCTCTAGTTTGAGCTAATTAATACGTGGGTGGCAAAAATTATTGTATAACAACAATAATAATAATAATAATATTATTATTATTATTATTATTATGTCCGTTATACATTGTTGTGTTACACAGCGTCAAGGAGATAATCACTATCCTCTTGATCTGGACTTCTTGGTTCAGTTCAAGTCTCACCCAGAAACCTGAGAACTGTCCATATATCTTCTTAATATATAGGCGGTGCCCAGTAAGGCAGTTTTTTGTAGGTCTGTTGTCGTTATGTCAGTAATGTCCAGTTTTTCTAGGAAGTTCTTTAAATTAGGTGTGATGGCCCCCAGTGCACCTATCACAATCGAGATGACTGTTACTTGTTTTTTCCAGAGTCTATTAATTTCTATTGCAAGGTCACGATATTTGGAGATTTTTTCGAATTCCTTCTCTTTAATTCTGCTGTCACCTGGTATTGCAATGTCGATGATAAATACCTGTTTTTCCTTCACCAATGTTAGGTCTGGTGTATTGTGTTCCAAATACCTGTCTATCTGAAGCCGAAAGTCCCACAGGATTTTTATTTAGTCGTTTTCTGTCACTTTTTTGCTTCATGTTCCCAGTAGTTATTGGTTACCGTGATCTCATAATTTCTGCAGATATTCCAGTAAATCAGGGTAGCCACTCTGTCATGTCTTCTTTTTTTTTTTTGTAGTCTGATTGAACTATTTTACTACAGCCATTGATTAGGTGGTCGACTGTCTCATCTTTTACTTTACACAGCCTGCATTTACTGCTCGTTTTGCCTTTGGATTTTTGATGTCATCACGTTTGTTTGCAGTGCTTGCTCTTGTGCAGTAAAGATCATGACTTCGGTTTCTTTTTTTAAAGTTCACAATTGGAACTATCTCCAGTTATGCTGACGATCGACTTTTTTCCTCAATTTCTTTCAAATATTGTCCATGGAGGGGGGTTTGTTTTGTCAATTTGTGCGACGTTTTTGAAGTTCATTTAGTTTGAAGGACTTCTTTGAGTCTGCAACTTAGCAAAACTAGAATATTTTTGTTATTAGTTTTTAATTTTGAAGTAGCTCTCCCCAATTTTCTCTTTGCATTTTCCTTTTAATTCTACTATGGAATACGTAAAATTAGTTCACGTTTTACGGGACATCTATCTATTCGATATATGTTCATTTCAAAAAACTTAAACAAAAAGGCGTGTGCACTTATTAAAGATATGGATAAATTTAACGCAAATCATAAAGCCTAACATATTTCTACAATTTTTTGTAAAAGGCACATACAGAAATTCAATGCTCCCGACCCTATTTCATATAGTTTAAATTTCATGAAAGGAAGAAACAAAATCAGTCACATTTGTATATAATTATTACATCGTGTTAATTTCCTTCTTTTTTGAAAAATAGTATTGTAAAGCAGATAATTTCCCCACCCACTTTTATATAAAAAAATATTTCTGTCGTATTTGCTTTAATCTACCTTATACATTCTACTGCGGCCGCAGATAACAGACACACGAGTATTTTAAAAATGTTTTAAGACATAACAATACACATACACCCCATATTTATGCAAATGTAGATTCAGGGTTCCAGATAACGCCCCTACCCCTTCTTTCCCCCCCCCTGAACTGGACAACAAATTTTGGAATATGTCAACTATTGGTTTCAAGTTTTGCTTCATCCAGAAAATATCTGCTAGGTCCAGCATTTCATTCAGCCAGTACTAAAATATGCAAAATACATACTGGGGCATTAAACTTATATATCCAATTCTTCCGTTGCTGATATTTGATATAAATGCATGCGCGCGTATGCTAAATTTAGAATAGACATATTTATATAAAACAATAAATAAATGAACTATAGTATATAGTGTAGTTGGTTATAGTTATTCCTTATGATAATGATGCTTTGAGTTCTCAATTCGGCAATAGTACTGTAATTGTGACAATACTAACATTAACTGACCAATCTTTTCATCAATTATAGTTTTGGAATTCACCTTCTATGAAATTAAGTTTATGAAAATATACTTATACATAGATCTATGCATAGCTATATAATATCAGTTTATAAATGAATATATGTGAGCGTTTAGCATGAAACCAGAACGCTCATTCATTTTAATTGAAGTTTTCAGAAACATAAATCAATGAAAAAATTGAATACAAATATTTCTGATAAAAATTTCCTGATTTTTTATTTCTAACCTCCTAGTTACTTATTGGTAAAAAGCCAATATGGTTAAGTATCAATAATTTAAAATACTTAGGAATAATTGTAAGTATGTTTCAAGTAGTGTCATATATGATGTAATAGAAACAACCACGTGGTTTTACACGTTCATTGTATTTATTAGCTTCTATTCACCTAAGCTTTAGAAAGAGAATCATGTCACGATGATGTTACATCTCCTTTTGTTTCACTTGCCCACGTACACTAACAATGCTGCATAAGGGAAACTTAACAGCCGAGAAATAAGCATGCGTTTTGAAGGTGAGAAGGATGAGAAAATCTCCCACATCCACTTATAATCACTACAGGAGATAAAACAGAAAACAGCTAACATGTGACCATATGGTGCATGGATTGATCAAAAAGAGTGAGTCAGAGTTTTATTCCATAGAGCTTTTTGCTGTGGAGGCATGGAGTTTCAGATATTAAAGTTGTAAATCAGGGATATCTAATCAATCTTACTTATATATATATATATATATAAAAGTTTTCCTCGCCCATTCTTGGCGGAAACAGGCTTTGGGACGGGCAGAGCGCCATGTTCCCAAGCCTCTTTTTACATCACTTCTTAATGTGCCATGTCTAGAAACTTCCTGACAATGTGACACGTGTTTAGGATTGTGGCTTTTTGTATTTCAATGTAGGTGTTTGGGTCAATGTTGAGTATCTCCAAATTCGTCGCAAGCGTTTTTGGTACTATCCCTGTTGCTGAGATGACTAACGGGATGATGAAGATCTTTTCCATACCCCATATATCTCGTACTTCATGTCTGAGATCTTGGTACTTGGTGATTTTCGTTGTGTAGGTTGTCTGTATGTTATTGGTGTTGGGTACTGCTATGTCGATTAAGTACGTGGTCTTATTCGATTTATCGACGAGGGTTATGTCAGGACGGTTATGTGGGACTGTCTTGTCTGTTATGATTGCTCTATCCCAGTAAAGCTTGTGTGTTTCGTTCTCATGCACGGTCTCTGGCTCATATTTGTAGTACGGGCATTTTTCTGTCAGAAAGCCAGCATTCGCTGCCAATTTCTGGTGGACTATTTTCGCTACTTGATCGTGTCTATGTTTGTAGTCTGACTGCGCAAGGATCTTGCATCCTGCCATCACGTGTTGGATTGTCTCCGATGCCGCATGACAGTGTCTGCATTTGTCGCTTTCTATGTCTTTTCTCTGGATGAATTTCTGATTGTTCCTTGTTGCGATCACTTGGTCTTGGATGGCTAGCATGAATCCTTCTGTCTCTGGCTGGAGAGTGCCTTTGGCCAGCCAAGAATTTGATGCCTTTTTGTCAACGTGTGGTTGTTGCAGGTCATTGTAGTGCCTGCCATGTAATGGTTTTCCGGCCCAAGTTCTCAGTTTCTGTTCGTTGGCTGTTTCCAGGACACGCTCTTCGGTACTACACAGGTTTAGTGGCGTGTAATTTGCATCTGCTTGTATTATGGCTTGGATGAGTGGCGATCGGGGACTCTTCAACTGGAAGTATTGCCTCATGCTCTGGATCTGCTTGTCATGTAAGTCTTTGAGGTCCGCTTGTCCGCGTCCTCCTTCTTCCCGGGGTAGTGTTTGCCGTTCAATTGCCGTTGCAGGGTGTAGTTGTCCGGCTCTTCTCTGGATGGTTCTCATTTTCCGCTGGAGTTGTTCTAGTTCAGTGTTGGACCATTTGATGATCCCGAAGGAGTAGGTGAGCACTGGTACCGCATATGCGTTAATTGCTTGCGTGGTGTTCTTCCCGCTCAGTTTCGTCTTCACAATGCTTCTAAGTCTTTCTTGGAATGCTTGCGTGAGCTGGACTTTGACTTTCTTGTGCTCCTGCTGCCGTTTTTGCATTATCCCTAGGTATTTGTAGGTTTCGCCCTCGTCCAAGGTCTTCAGTAGTCTCCCGTCTTCGAGTTCGATGCCTGGTAAATCTTCTTTGCTATTCTTCTGTATTTTGCACTTATCGAGGCCGAATTCCATTCCTATGTCCTTGGAGAATGTCTCTGTTATACTGATGAGTTGTCGGAGTTGGGTGATTGTTGGCGCGTATAGCTTGATGTCATCTACGTACATGAGGTGGGAGACTTTATGTAGGTTTCTCTTGTCTTTCTTCAGCATGTATCCGTATTTACTTGCGTTCAGCATCCTTGACAAGGGGTTTAACGCCAAGCAGAACCACTGGGGGCTTAGTGCGTCTCCTTGAAAGATTCCGCGCCGGATGGGGATCTCGGCCGTTTCTATTTTACTGTCTGGCGTGTTTAGCTGTAACCGGGTTCTCCATTGTTTCATGCTGCTCTGTAGGAATCGGATGATTGAGGGATGCACTTTGTATATGCTGAGTATTTCAAGGAGCCACGAGTGCGGAACAGAGTCGAAAGCCTTCTTGTAGTCTATGTATGCGGTGTTGAGTTTTCGCTTTTGTTTTCTTGCTTGTTCCAGGATAACTGAGTCGATGGTAAGCTGCTCTTTACATCCCAGAGTCCCTTTCTGGCATCCCTTTTGTTCTTCCGCCATTAAGTTGTTGCTTTCGCTGTGCCGGCTTATTTTTTCAGAGATGCACCCCGTGAGTATCTTGTACAGGGTGTTAAGGCACGTATATATATATATATATATATATATCTACGGCGAAATATCGGGCAAACTTAAACTTTCAGTAAAAAAATGTTAGGTATTTATCGCATTTATAATTGATTCGTAATAAGTTTTTCTTTGATCTCTAAACCAATACTTAGTTTAAAATGTTAAAAAGTCCTTCAAAACTTCTTTCGGTTTTTGTTAAAAAATGCGATAAAAGTATCAATAAATAAGTGCAAGATAAAATATTTTTTGAGGGAATAAATTTGATCTTTAAACGGTAATCAAATAGAATTAGATAATTGAACTATATGCTTACGGTAACTTGAAATTTTTTCCGCCATATCGAATTTATTTAAAATGCTTAAATAATTTCAAGCAGAAAAACTGCAAATTATTTTTGAAATAAACTATTCATTATTTTATAAAAATTTTCAATTTCCTAAAAGAGCTAAAAAGAGATTAAAAACATTAAGATTAATTGAATGATTATGCCGACGTGCAGAGCAGCCAAAATATGTCCAAAAAAAAGGTTTTCCAATTAAAACTTCAGTGCCTTAGTTCAATGCTAAAACATATAAATCTTACCGATTTTCAAATTAAAACGACCGTCGGGAAATAAATTTACGTTTGTTTAAAAAAATATCCAACAAAATTAAGCTTGAATCAATTTTTTTTCTGCAAAATTCGTTTTTCAAATATGGGTACACGTTGGTAGAACTCTAATGATTTTTCCGAAAATATTATCTTAGAAACAGGTATAAATAAAAGAAAGGTAATTAAGAAATTGAAGAAAAAATAACACGGAGATATGTTTCAAGAGTACGAGTTAAGTTTACTAATTAGTCAGAACTTTTGCTTCTCTAAGAAATAAAATTAGAAAACAAATTTTTCAGTAATATATAATTTTTTATTATAGATCTATATGGACAAATCTGATTTCAATTCAAATGATATGAATGCCGATGATTACAATATTAATAAAATTTCTCGAATAATTCTATCATTCTCTCTGATTCCAACGGTACTTGAAGACATTTCCAGCTACAAAATACCATATTGCAACTGCATTTATGGCGGGAAAGATCAGCGGACAATGGGTTCCTGCACAAATTGGTTTGGAAGGAAACGAAAGGGCTGATTAGCTGCCCAAGAAAGGCACATCTATCTTGCAGAGACCACAAGGGCTATGAAATTTCACTTATCGAAACTACTTGCACGTCACTATTATAGTAAAAGCAATGATCTGTAGATTTCAAATAAAGCTTTAAATAAACCCGGAGAACTGCTACACAGTGGGTACTCCCGGAACTGCCACCGTGGCAAAATTTCGCATGTTAACTGGACATGATGGTCTACAGGCATGCTTTTTCGGCTTTGGCTTGACAGAAATTCCCTGATTGTAAGCTGTGCATCAGCTGACAACCAATAACATCGGGTCATCTAAACGTATGCAATGCACTAAAAACTTCTCAAAACTTTGTTAGCAAATATTGGAAAGCTCGAAGGTTAATGAGTAAATAGTAGAAAGCATGGCAATTGTAATAAATAAATAAAATTTCCTGAGAACATACGGTAATTTTGAAAAAAAGTCATCAGCATTTTTGAGAATTTAAGCTGAAAATTATCTTACAAAAAAATTAAATTCATGCTCCGCAATTCCATTGTGGAAACAGATATACGTGTTGACAACACAAAGTTTGAAGAAAATGGAAGTCGTACCGTGAGATCCATCTCTTGCTTATTAAGTGTACGGATTGTAGTTCCTTAAATTACTGGACTACAAACAGCAAGAAAGAAAAAATTACGTAAATAAATAATTTATTGATATGATGCACACAATATCAGAGCAGATTAGTGGTCATTAGAACATTATTTCAACTTATTTAAAA
This sequence comes from Dysdera silvatica, assembly GCA_006491805.2. Taxonomy (NCBI): domain Eukaryota; kingdom Metazoa; phylum Arthropoda; class Arachnida; order Araneae; family Dysderidae; genus Dysdera; species Dysdera silvatica. The sequence continues at coordinate 97,383,039 of QLNU02015003.1, forward strand.
GGTAATTGAAATACTCAGACAAACTACCTCCGTCACGACCAGAATTCTGGTCGCTCCAAAAACTCACAAACAAGGTATACGTAGATAACGTGTAGGAGAAAGAGAGACCGGACACAGTGTTCCCATACAAGGAACTTGTTTTTGTATTTCCAAAGTCTAGTTTCTCTTTTCATTACTGTTACTACTCTTATTTCCAATTTACTTTTATATTTTACTTATTACTGTTTTTTTTTCTTTTTTTCTTTTTTTCGCATTCCGACAAGTGAAAACCTTCTACTCGTCATGCAAATATGATGGTAGTATTAATTGGAAGCAATAAGAAGAAGAAAGCACCAGTTTAAGTTGAAAAAAGCATATTTAACATGATGAATAAACGGTTATGTAAAGTCACTATTAAAAGGATTGAAACGTATTAAGTTTTTAAATGCCCGACGTTTTCACTTTATCAGAAGTCGCATAGAAATCTTGTTATTGGAAAGAATTCGCTGAATTCGAATGAATCTTCTACGGAAAGAGTTTTGTTTGTTTTTTGGTTTTACGGCTCAAAGACTACAGTGGTCATGCTGCGCCGGGACCTACTGTTTTCCGAGGAATCCGAACCTCTTAAGGCCTAGGGAACCAAACCCCGGACTACAGTGAGCAGTGCGATCTTTATGAGATCTCTGAGTAAGCGTTCTTTTTGCACTGCTGGGAGTCGAACCCGGATTAGCCGCGCAATAGGAGAACGCGTTACCACACTGCGCCACCGCAGGGCCTCTGGTTTAAAAAGATGATATGTAAACATATATTTAAATAATATGTTAATCAAGTGTGTTTAAAAACTTTAAAATGTCCTATTTCATGCCATCCTAATATTAAGAGAAAAGAAAAAATTCGCTTATTCGGTGATTTAACAAAATCATCAAAACATAATCGGCATATTCCATCTCTCTTATGGAGTTCGCGTTTCTTGCTATGAAAAATTTTTTAATTCCCAAATATAAACTTCAAAATCATCATGATATAATCCTTTCATTTTACACACTTTTCTTTGTCTATGACAAAAGAGAATGGCATGATTTCGAAGATTTCTTCATTTTTGCTTTCTGAATTGATGTCTTTTCCAAATGATAGTATTCCTAAAAAAAAAGAAAGAAAACTTCCGTTTACTTAAATTTTAATTTTCAAAGAGTAAAATAGAGAGACAAAATTTTTGTGGACGTGTGCTTCCTCCGGATGAGTGAAATGTCATATACGTAGGAAATGTATCAATACAAGCAGGTCTCGTTTACACTGGATAATTTTTCTTTGTTTTTTCACAAATTTTATTTCAGAAAAGAAAAAATTTCGTTAAGGTTTCTTTGAAAGGTTGACATATTGGATGGCATAACAAAATATAAATTTCAAAATATTTTTGTCAAGAATAAAATTCATGATTAAATTCATAATTTAAAGTATTTGGCCTGAAAATTATATACAATATGAGGGTGACGGAAATAACTTAGGGTTTTCAAAGAATTGCAGTAAAATTAAAAAATACTGTTAGCAGCCTCCGTATCAACTCAATAGAGGAAAATACAATTCCTACTGCCAAACTTGTGGAAAAAATACTAGTGTATATTAAAATAGAAATTTTTTAATAAAGAAACAAGAATCTGAAATTCCAGTTGAGGAAATACTAAATGTACATCCTCAAGAATTATCCATAGTAAGCTTAGACTGGATCATTCATATCACTACCATTGAGGCTGTCTCATTTCGAACTCGACAATGCATTTACAGTGTCACGATATTCAAATAAGTAGATCAAATTTCAATTCTATGATCCTTTGCTTTTGAAATTATAACTTATCATTTCAAAGGTATCCAATGGTCACTGAGAATAATATGTCCTAGCGGAGGCCTGCCCAGATATTCGTAGAATCTTCGGCCATTCCGGAAGTGGACCGCTTTACCCTCAATCGATAATCGCTTGATATAGTGTTTCTCTTAGTCTATGCGAACCTTTTCGGAGATTCGAATAAATGATCGGCCGTCAAACATCTTTTGGGAATTCCGGGAATTCATTAGCAAGATTCAGATGGAATTTTCCTCCTGCTTTTCTCAGATTCCTCCCTTAGTGATGTAGAAGAGCATTTCGCTTTCACAACGCTTTGTGATCTCTTGGGATATTCAATCCAGTTTGTGTTTTGTACTCTCCATATGGAGAGCACCAAAGTCAAGATATGTGACTAATATATTGTGTATTTTATACAATATTCACAAAGAAAATTCTAAACCCTTAAATGTTAACTTATAGACTGTCTTCTTGTACGCAGAGTTCAAAATATTTTAAACTCGTGCGTTTTTGATATTATGCTGACAAAATGAATTAAGCACTCAATTTATACCCTTGGGTTCGATTGCCAAGAGATGGGGCATGCTTAACGTTTTGATATATCTAAAATTCGAGAAAACATCGCAGGATCTACACTCAATTTCTAATGAACAATGTGCACCTAAGTTTAAGTTTGTTCCATTAAGCTTTGCATCCATTTTCAAGTTACCTTTTGGTTATTATTAGAATTTAAATTTTCCCGCTCGTTCTACGTGACGTTGACTAATACGCTTTCGAAATAAAAATTTTATAAAATTTCGTATCCCGTCCGTGAATTAAACGCTTCTGAAAAAATGGTTTTTAAAATAAATTTATTAAAAGAAGCAAAGAAGATATTTTAAGATGAAACTTTTAGAATAGAGAATTCTTTTTCCATGAATAAATATGATAAGAACTTATTTAGATGTCAAAAAACGTGAACAATTTTACTCGTGTTTTTGTTGGAAATTATAAGCTACAAATTCAGCATTGTTGTCTTGTTTTTTAATCTTAGAGGAGACAGTTTAGACTGAAATATGAGCAATTTTCGACTTTAGGTGTTTTTGAAATATCAATTGGGCAAAAGTTGTTTTGCCCGTTTAACTTTCCAACAATATTTCTGAAGTATCAGCATCAGTTTCATATAATTAAGATTACCACTCTAATCAAGTACTAAAATACAAGTATTATATAATGATGATGAATTATTGATAATGAATGATAAAAATTTAAAGTGAACCACTCCTTAGGTTTCACACACACATATCGTCATAAAAAATCACATAATAATGGAGATAATTTGGAGAAAAGAAATTCTTCCTTTAATCATTTTCTCGTATTTATTAAATTCACTACTAATTTAATATATGGGTTAATTATTCGAACGCCTAAAGCAGGGTAACACAACGTGTCAGAAAATGAGGAAATTATTTATAATTAGTACACTAAGTGCCAGGCATTTCCAATTGAATTGAATTTTAATAATATGGTCTCCGATTCCTAAAGGATAATCAAATTCTATATCGATCTACTTGACTTACTGCCATTCTTTGGGATGGTTTATGGAGCATTACCACATATTTCAAATATCCTTCGTTAATTCAAATTATTTTACTGTGATTATCACTTTCTTTCTATTATTTTCTTACATTTTGGTAATTGTCGTATAAACTTAAATCAATAGATAATTTTTACCCTTCATTATTTCAATATTTTATTGTTTTAAATGGGGTTTAGGGGATTATTCCTAATATAAATATAATTTTTCTGTCTTAAATGTCTATTTTGATATTTTATAAATTCTGATTAAAATTTGGCAGGAATGCTCAAAACGCTGACAGTTTGTTTCCTTAGCTCAATATAAATTAATTGCAAAACAGAATCGAGATATTTCTAGAAATTTATATGTGCAAGGCTCGACCAATTGCGAAGAAACTACTTGCTCGATAGATTAAGAGCTACACTTAAACGGCTCTATGATAAAACATTAGAACCTATTAGGCAAAGGAAATTTTCTATCCTATTTCATACCACTGAAGTCGTAAAATTCGAGTCACCAATGGTTAATAAATGCCCGAATTTATCGAACATTGCACATATGGTTACACAATGCATATAGGCATCGAAGTTTGTTTTTATGTTTTTATAAAAATGTGTAACAATTTATATATAATTTCTTTATAAACAACGCATAGGTAAAGCTGTATCAAAAGCGATAAACAATCTTACAAATAAAGAAAATAATATATTATTAAATTTTGAATATCCCTATACAATGATGGTAATAATAATTTACACAAGTATGCATAATACCATTCGCTTATGTAGTTTTCGCAATATAAAAATAATATTTTTGTAACGAAAAACCTCTTTTTGTTTTTTTTAGTTTATCAATTTTTTTTGGACAGTTGAAGTAGTAACTCCGTGAGATCGTGTCGCATCTTCATTATTTTTTTCGGAGGTAGTACTTCTTTATTGTTCTTAAACTTTTTTAAACAGGCCATAAAAATTTAACGACAGACGCGTTTAAATTTTTAGATAAATTTAACATAATAACTCGTAAGGAAAAATGCATGCGACGTTGCGTTTTTTGGGTTAAGTATTTTTTTTTGATACTGTACACGTTTAATAGGAGGCTGCGGAGATTTTCAGAAAAAATGATCGCATGATAAAAAAATGTTATCCGAATAATTTATCAAGGTTCTTTGGTGTATTACTTAAAGAAAAATTACTGTTTTTTGCCTTTTAAAGGACAATTTTTTTGCATTTTAAAGGACAATTTTTTTGCATTTTAAATGGGTAGTTCATACAGAATTCCTAATCAAGCGAAAATAAGATTATTAAATTCAGTGTATCCTGTTGCCAAATAAATTGCTCTTGATGCGGAAAAATTTGATGCTCAAGTATTTACTTTTATACTCTGCACAGTTAAATATTCAGTTTTATTCTGACATCGTTATAAATTGTATTTTAAATTTCAATTTTTTTACATGAAAAGTTTATGCACATAAATTATTTATGTTATTTTTGTACATAAAAAAATTATGAATTTGCTTTGCTTTTACTTAATATAAAACTTTAAACAGAAGTCTTTCAAAAAGTGTTAAAAGGAATCGGCATACAATGCCATTCTCTATATCGATACATTTCTAGAGTTCCCACAAGTATAGAGACTGTATCTTATTTAATCTGCCTACAAATATAAATTGCTTATATCTTTTCTCAAATCCGGTTAGTATCCATATGGACAATTTTCCCCTTGCATGATTCACCGTAGTTCGCTAGTCCTATAGAGTTTCCATAAAGAATTTGGCTTAAACCCTGTGACTTAAATCCATAATGTTTGTCATATATATATTTTAGCTAATACATAGATTGCTTTTCGTTTATGGAATTTTCTCTCCTCCTGGTTATATTTAGTTAACATTATGGACCAAGGGAAACGCTGTTGCAACTTACAGATTTACGCAAGGGCGAAATTCTTATAATAAATAAATCAGCAACAAATAAGGAACTGAAAGCGCCATAATGGTCTATATGCAAGTCCAAATGCCTAAACACTAAGAATCATGCGTAGATAGTACACCGATCTAGATATGAGGCCCTGAAAGTAACGATGATGCAAGTTCATTTTTTACTTAAAATGGGGTACGAAGGGAGTTGCGTCCAATCGATACATCCAGTTTCATGTTGTCTAACAGTAACGTGGTGCTATTCTGCAGCAATTAATTACACTATAGTCATATACCGGTATTGCAGACAACCAGGTAACCCCAGAGAACACTTTCACGGACTTAACTCAAAAATTTCATTTCTGTGACTTATACCACTGTTGTTTTCAAAGATTCATATATATTACGTTCATTTATCTATAATAAGGATAGTCTCCATACGAAGCTAACATTTTCTTTTACTAAACGCATCACATATCTATAAAACCTATATCAATAGCTCAACCAAATTCTACCATCGATACATCTACAAAACCTCATGACAACTTCATGAAATCGCTACGAGTTATCTTACATTAGAGCTTAACCAGAAGTTTTCTAACTCCTGTAGATAGATTTGCCTCAGACAAGACATTATTTCAATACCTTCATCGAATATTCGATATAGATGGAGGGTTATAGAGGAATATTGAGGACATTTGCAAACTTGTTAAACTAATGGAAAACCTGATACTTTTCTTTATATTGAACAAACCATTCTTGAACTTACAGTTTGACAGGGCTTATTTATATGCTGAAAAATATACTCCTATCGGTGAATACTGTCACAGTCAATGACTAGATCTAATCTGAAATGGTGTTCAACCAGGCCGTAGACCTCAAAATTTGACATACGTGAATGACTGGACCAATGATCTTAAGCAAAATATGCATTGCCGGAGCATATCTATTCATCTACTTGGATTCACATAAAAGTGTATCCTGGTAGCACCACTTCACTTAGTAGACAAGGCACACATACCCAACGGTTCAAATTATGCAATGTAAATTGAAATTCCTAGAAATCTTTTACTACTGTCCATTCTTGCAAGATCCGATTTCGTCGCTTTGTGTACAATGTGGGCACACACGCCTGTGAACTACCGACTTCAGGGGTATTCAGGGTAATTTCTTTTATCATTATTGAGTTAAGCGATTATTTCATTAACAATTTTAGTGAAAATATGTTTGATAGCTCAAGAAGCGGAACGAACAAACCCCAACAAATTTAAAATGTACCAAATGTGCTTAGATTATCATCTGACTCTAAGATAATATATTGAGCAAAATAAAAAAATTCAAATCGTAAGAAATATACATGATGCATTCTTAATTGTACAGCTGATTTCCAATTTCAACGTAAATGACCAAAAGTGTAACATTTGTGAATATTATTTTCGATATTACGAACATTTTTTAAGTGAATTCAGAAAAAAAGTACTGCGATTATTCATCAGAGTTAATATGGACAATATCTGCATTTTACAGGGACTGAAAATATTCAAATCATGCTTAATTGGAGAAAGAAATATTGTATCTTGCTGTAATCCGCTTTTGGAGAATTAATATTTCGCCTTCTGAGAAATGCTTGGCAAATAAATATGTCAGAATATTCGCAATTGTAGACAAAAATTAGAACTTAAGTTCAAATTACTCTTAAAAATGGACTAATAGAGCTGAAAATATATTTTTCTCAAATAACAGATGAGAGGCCGTACATTTTCTTAAAGACGTTTATCATACAGTTTCTTATATAAAGTGAGGCGGCGTATTGATTATACACTTATGCATCTAATGGAATATTCCTTATTAGGTTTTTTCGTGTCTCTTCTACAGAAGTATACAGCATTCAAAATTTAAACAACCGTTTAGAAGTTCATGCGACTACCATATTATTTTTAATCTCGTACTGCTTTTGCTGATAACCTTGAATTACTTCCTGCTTAAAGCATAACATTCTCCATAGAATTCCTTTGATAATTGATTAAAATTAATTTTATACTATATATATTTAACTAAATAAATGATATTCTGCTTAACGATATATTTAAAAATTAATCATTTAATCGCGGTTTTGTAAGCTGTCATATTGTTTGCAATTATTGCGGCAGGAATACGTTCTGTCTTTCTCGGAAAAATTTGCAGTCTGAAAAAAAAAGTGTGTTCTGATTTGAATGCTAGACTATATTACACTCGAAATTCACATGAACATATGCCATACTTGTGAATACATCATCAAGAGCATGCATTTAATAACGAAAACAAAATATGCACCATATCTACGAATTAAATGTTTAATATTAAAAATAATATACACTGAAGTTTGATTCGTCCTTTTTATTGTACTACACGACAATAACGATACATTATTTAATATTTGTAAGTGAAGACAAAGCTATAAACGTAAGTAAGGTAACGTTGTCTTTATAAATAATTTATAAATCTTACATGCGTAATGCTTCTTCAAATTGTCTTTCATGGTATAATACGTAATGGTAATTATAAAACCATGATTAATTCATCTTTGCTATTTATTTTTTTATCCCTGGCTCGAATTAATTTTGCTTGCTCATTTCACGTACAGCCCATATCACACTGTAATTGCAGCATTTCGGTTTTATATTTCAATTTCTTAAAATTGAGTACGTGTTGCAAAATTAAAGTTCTAAAACGTAAAGTTGCATATTACAATATTTGCTCAAGAGTGAGTGCGCAAAATATTTTAATTATGTATTGAAAAATTCGCAGCAACGGCTCTATGAATAAAAAAAATTAATAATGAACAGCAGAATCTATGAAAGCAAATATTTTTAATCTATCAATTTTTAGAGTTTTTTACTCCATTCAATGACTTGTCGGTTTCTTGTTTCTGATAGTCACCCGGGGCAACTGTCATTAGAAACAAATTAATTAAAAGGGTTGGCTGTTCCTGCTTAAACCTGCTCTCCGACAAAAACTTGCACGTCAAGAGAAAAAGAAAACAATTCGGTAGAACCATTCAGTTCACGTGTAGCAGATGCATCTCATACTTATTAAAATAGAACAAAGAAAAAAGAAGGAAAAAGACAATTTTCGGCTGTCAAAAAGTATCCAATTCCAAGAAAATAAAAAACAATTGAATATCCTTTGAATGATTCGCCCTGCAGAAAAAAAACCCATTTATTTCTGATTTGAAATGCACTTCGTGTTCAATATCCGTAGTAAAATTTTGTGTCCTTTACTGCATTAAAATATAATGCTATACAATTATTGTTAGTACATATGATGTTTTTGAGTATTATACAATAATAGCAAAATTTATCGAAACGAATTTTCCTAATTTTGAATGAAGTGGAAGTAAAGCGATTCGTTGTGCTGAATATATCACGAATCCTGGTAGAAAAACACAATGGGCACAGTTTTCAGAAGAATATGTTTTAATACAGCTTTAAAACGTTTTTACAAAGGCTTTTTGCCCACTTCAAAGCAGCTTACATAATAATGGAAATATTGAGTTTATAATAATGAATTCAGTTTATTGTTATTCTATACTCAATATTTCCATTATTTTATATGCTTCTTTGAAGAGGGCAAAACGCCTTCAAAAACACGTCTTCAAGCGCTATTAAAACATAAGCTTTTAAAAACGGCGTTCATTGTATTTTTTAAGAAGATTTGTGAGAGTTGAATGAAGTGTTGATATAATCTTTATACGAATCTCGTGAAAAACGGTTCCAAACAAACGTTTCTTGTGAGTTAATTAGCACAAAAGTGCATTATTCATTTTGTATGTTATTTCTGCGCAAATTATTAAAAAATTCACCTAAGCAGCTTATTTGATTATTCCTAGAAAGTCGAATCTTTTATTTTAGCCATAAAATGCCGTGGAGATACTAATCAGGGATGTCCTCACAATTTTATTGTATTTTCAGTTTTCTTGACTTATTTTATTTTACGAGGTATTTTACCCCAGTTTGCGAGATATTATTTTATCAACCGGACGAGATTTGCCTTTCTGCTCATAAAACTTTGCTCCTACCTTATCTCGCAAGGTTGAAAAAAAGTTTAAAATGCTTTGTAATTTTTCAGTTTTAGGCAAAATGATTTTTAAAATATTTTTTATAATAATTCAAAAAAATACATTGACAGATCTTACTGATTTCTAGGCGCGCATTTGGATTAAACTATGTGTGTAATTGGCAAGTATAATATTGAAACACAGAAGGAAATAGTAGCACCTATGGAAAACATGGAAATAAATAATTTGTCACCGAATCTACGTCGTTAAATTAAATTTGCACATATTTGAAAATGCACGAACTCAAGAATGGAACTTGCTATAGCATTAAATAAAAGTACATATTTTTATAATATATATATATATACTTTTTAATAAAAGTAGTAATTACAATAATACTCTATTCCTTGTTATTTTGTGCACAGGGATACTTTTAAAATTAGGGTTTTGGGGAATGTAAAGAGAAAAGTAGCAATGTATTTAACAGAAATGGGTTGTTTTATAAATTTGTAGAGTTTCTTGATCTTGAAATTATTTGTTTAAAACATGTCATATACGTTTGAAGTGAAGTTTTGTTTGACGAAATTTAGACTGGGGAACGGTTAACAAAATTAACGCCAGGAAAATGGACGTCAACAAACAGTTTCGAATGAAAGAAATTGGACAATAAAGCTTCTATTTTATATACAAAATTATTCCTCAACATAAAACACTCTAAAATCTAATTATAAATTGCAGTATCAAAACAACTATTGTAGATTAGTAAAAAAAATTACTTATTTCTGCATTTTATGATTTACATATATTGAGGCTGATAGATATAATTTTGGTGCACGTGTGTTATAAATCTATATGAAATTCCAAAATACTTCAAAGAAGTATGCAAAATATGGCAGTGAAGTTAAAATTGATATGCGAGGACAATATTTACTCTGTTCATAAAGACTTTTCAAAAGATCGCAAGAAAATAGGTAATAACGATTTTTCATGAAATATTCATCAACAACATTTGTATAAAATCTATTGGCTCAAATCTATTGGTCTGAAGGGAAAATGGTAGCCAACTCACCCCACCACATAGCATACCTATACTAAATATAACATAATAATAATAAAAATAATATCTCATTGAAGCACATAAATTTGTAGATGAACGTCGGGTACCCAGAAACGTAGAGTTGGTAATAGTAATATTAATAGCATAGTAAAACGTGTCTAAAACGATATTCCGTTTATAATTATATATTTTTCTGGTTTCAACTGATATAGAAAGTTTTCAGCCTTGTTTATAACGAATAACAATAGTTCTTTTTCTGTCCCTATGTTATTTTTATAGGCAGATTATTATCATATATATATATATCATCATCATCATCATCATCATATTCAACCATTATCTATCCACTGCTGGATGAAAGTCTCTCCAAATGCTTTCCACACAAGTCTATCCTGAGCAATTCGCTTCCACGTCACCCCAACCTGTTTTCTTATTTCATCCACCCATCTAGTTTGAGGACGTTTTCTAGGTCTTCGGTGGTCTCTTGGAATCCAGTTCAGAATTTCTGTTGTCCAACGTTGATCAGTTCTTCTTGCAATATGCCCAGCCCATCGCCATTTCAGCCCTTTTACTTTAACAATGATGTCCTCTACTCTAGTTTGCTCTCTCACCCAAGTGTTTCTTTTTCGATCTCTCCTAGTTATTCCAAGCATGCACCTCTCCATGCTCCTTTGCGTTGTCTGTAACTTTCTAATTGCTCCAACTGTTAGACCTCATGTCTCGATCCATAAGAGAGGACTGGCATTATATATATATATATATATGCGAAATATGGCTCAAAAAGGGTCATCGCTGGTATCTAACTGGAAGGAGACCCACACGCTGAACGTATGTGACGATGTGTGGAACCGGCCAGGCCAGTAACCTAGTGTCCTACCCCGCCTTCAAGTGGTGCAGGCTGAGCTTTCTATTTATGTGGCAAATTAATATTTGCTACACGGATAGAAAGGCGGAAGGGGAGGGCTAATTCACCAACCCGTCTAGCCAGCGTGGTGAAATTATGGCTAATTCCTCCATTATGTTGACACACCAGAAACCATGGCCCCTAGTCTCCAGGTGCTGGAGTGCTCCTGATCAAGGCAGCGGTCAGTGTGGCATGAAAGCAGGGGGTGCTAAGAATCACTGGAATGGCCCAGGCTGCCGTTTGTTATTGACCTTGGCTACGTTTAATGGACGATCCCTTGCTTCTGAAGCAAAACTTCAGGAATTGGAAGAAGAACTTGACAAGATCAAATGGGACATTGTAGGACTCAGTGAAGTTAGAAGAAAAGGTG
>QLNU02015003.1:97398424-97419148 GCA_006491805.2 Dysdera silvatica
GCATTTAGGGGAAATGAATTTTTCTTCTTTTTTTTTCTGTGCTACTTTGAATGCGCAGCTCAAAAAAGTTGATCCTTAATGCGAGAATTTGACTCGTAAATTATTTTCTAAGTTACTTTACTTTTTCATGAAGAATATTATGCAAGATGATTATGCAGAAATAGGTATTCAAAAATATAGAGGCGTAAAGGATGTAACTTTTTTGTATACTTTACAGTGGATCTTACAACATATCTAAATTAAAAGACATCATTTTGGACCATAATTTATGGGGAATTTATGAAATCCTTTTTTCCTGCTATAAATCTTATATTGGTCAAACCCGTCGTGCGCTTAAGTTCAGGATTAAAGAACATGAAGCGTACGTCAAAAAGCGTACGTAAAGAATTTTCAAAATCATCCGTAGCTGATCATTGTTGGTCTTATTGCCATAAATTCAATTTTGATCATGTAAAAATAATCTTTAAACCAACCTACTCCGGCTGATTTAAATTTTTTCGAAACTTTCATCATTCACCAAAACAATAATAATTTGGTCAATGACATGGATATTACCACAAAATTACATCCGGCATGGACTAATTTCCTACACATTAAGTTACACTAGATTTCTCGATTTTAGATTATTGTTTGTGTTTGGTTGTTTACTTTTTTTTCTTTAAGTGTATTTTTAATAATTTTATTAAACTCATTTGGTTTTAGTCAATTGTACGTGACTTTAGATAGTGTGACAGTATGTGAAAATTTTGTTTATTATTAGTTCAGTCTTAATAGTTCCAGTATTATGTAACCTTCTTTGAAGAGGGCTAAAAGCCTTCGAGAGAACGTTTTAAAGCTATATTAAAACATATAGTTCAGAAACTGTGCCCATTGTGTTATTTTACGATTGTGATATACTTTACAGTATTAATTAAGCATTCTTAATAATTAAGATAACTATTTATATTATTCGAACTTCAAAGCCAATTATTTATTCGTTTAGGAGTCAATATTGCTATGAAGATAATAGTAGCTTAACAAATAATTACATTTTTATTTATAAGTATTCGAGCCATCAGCTCAGAACTTTTTTAGCGTATTCCTTATTCTTGTGATAATAAATTAATGAAATATCTTAGTTAAACGCCAACTTTGAACAATAAACCTATTGATAGGATACGAAAACGATATTTTACGAAAGAAAAAAATTCTGGAAGTCTATGTGCTTTTCATTTTTCAACGACGCAATTGCTTTGTCAAAAATATGAACCAAAATTCTGACAGCTTTAAAAATAATTAACTGAGATATAAAATCTTTTAAAAATTATGGAATCAAAACCTAATACTTCAACTTGTAGCAAAATTCCTATACAATATGTAGAATTTTCTCTTATGAGGTAAGAATGAAGATACATATATAAATAGAATCGTTTCCAAATTAAAATGAAATTAGTATATAATATGTTATATTATAATGCACCAATTAAGAGTTCACAACGTCGAAATAATTAAGATATATTTATAGTTTGCTGAGCTGTCTTCCATTTTCTCTCCGGTATTGAGCGCCATATTTAGCCCTGGACTATGATCACCAAATAGAGATTCTACTTCATCTCTTGGGCTATAACCTGCCCCTTCTCCTGGAAACATAATGCCGCTTGCTTGGTCAACATTTCCAGATTATTATTCTTTTTGCATGCAAAACAAAATAGCTATAGTTTATGCAAGTAATTTATTATTTAGAATTTCCGAAGTTACCACTTGAAATCACGTGGCGAAATGTTATATAAAATATTTATATCGCAATAATTAAGAAAATTATGGAACCCCACTTTATGAAACTTTCTTGTTTGAAAGAGGAAAGATAAAGCCTTGAAGAGAAGTAAAAGGCATTTAATGCATATTCAAGTTTAATTTATAAGCACGTCACGCAAGTTGGGTCTATTCATCTGCAAAAAGGAAAAAAAATACGACTAAAACGCATACTAAGTAAGGGGATCCATTCATTTGCATGTTAAAATTTATCATTAGACACTATGCCGCCCATCAGCATTGGAGCGATTCCTTGTGGAGGTGACAGTGTCAAGGCCTTGGTGCTAGTGCCGTAATTATGTATCGTGCCATTATGATAAAATGCTCATCTGTGGCTAAGGGTGAGAACAAAACTAAAACCGCGCTAGAACCGATAATTAAGTTCGTTTCTACGATGCAATTATGCAACACATTAGCGCTGAAAACTTATTAAGAAGTCGCAAATTATTCACACCTCAGGTATTGATCGATCCGTACAATGTTATAATTTACCGAATGGGGTCATCGATTAGCGCGTCAAATTCAAATTTATGCTAAAATTAATTATAAAATAGTTTAGATAAAGCGTAATAATCGCATTTAATTATGAAGATATGGATAAAGGAATTCTATCACAGTTCAATAAAACTTAGATTTTAAACCGATATCTTTAACAAATTTACTTTATTGAATAAGGAGCACCCGATCTATTCAGAAGATAAACATTGGAAAGGGTTACTCTCTTCTGAGAAATAAAATGTAGCATTTAAAATATATTATAGCCATTTAGGTTTATAAAATAGAAATTTTAGCCATATTTACAAACTAAGAAGTAAGCAAACAAGCAAATATAAGTTTAAGGAAATATTACGTTCCAGAAACTTAGGCTTGGTGAACTCAACTTTCAAAACTGATATTTTTAAATTTACTTCGTATATTTTACCTATAATGTATATTCATTCGTATATCAATTCCTATATTTTATCTAAAGTGAGTACTTTATAGAAATAAATCAACATATTTACACATAAATATATTCTCTTTTCCTAGAACGACACAATTTTAGTGCAAAAATATTCATATTAACGTCACACATATATTATTTTTACACAGATTTAAATGTGTGTTGCTATAATTGGAAAATTTTTCAACTATACAGCCAAACTGTAAATTTTAGAAAACATTTTAAAAACATTATTCCGACAGGTATAATTTTATAGGTAAAGTTTATCTTCACACATTTTAAAATATAATAATTTAGAGTCTAAATTTATCAATTTAGGAAGTGCGTTCGCATGGAAAAAATTATATATTTTAATATATACATACACACAATTGTGTGAAACTAAAGTGTAGCTGGTTAGAGAACCTTTAAGTTTATTTACGCTTTTTACATACATAATAGACATAACATACATACTTACAACGTACATAACTTTAAGGGCCGTTTTATAATATTCTTCCCCTACCATCGTTATATTTCATTATACAATGATTTTAGGCACCTACGTATAAGTAGATGTGTTGGCTATTATTTGGCAATTGTGTTATCCTTGAGAAAGGTAATAATATCTAACATCCTTATACATCATCCAGGGGTCCTGCATGATATATAACGATGTAAGATATCGTTATACATCATTTAGGGGTCCTGATAAACAACTGAAGTATAACCAGCTCCAGACTCCCAATCTTATCTCTCATACATTTCTTTCCCCCCTCTAAGTTCTCATCCTCTCCTCCTCAATTCGATTCATCAGCATGGTACTTAATTAATTTTTGAAAGATTTCAAGTTAATTAATATTTCGATATTCCCTTGCAGAATATTTTAAAATTTAGATCGTTTATATAGTCATTTCCTCGTGATTGATTTCCTTCCTTATTTTTGCTAAGTATATTTTCCATCCATTTCTCACCCTTTCATTCATCCCCGTATCCTTTACGAATATGCATAACTCCCCTATTTCTGTTCTGTCGTTCTTTCATGCATTTTTATCAACGTACAGTGCTAAAGTATTACAAAAATTGGCAATCGCTTTGTAACTAAGTAACTTGGTGTGATAGGATATTAAAAATTAACCCTCTCAGGATTAGTAAAATTACCTCATGGTTAGAAAAGGAAACCTCTCCGGGGAAGTGTCTTATTAATTCTTCGGGATATAATCGATATATAAAAGATTTCGACAATATACGTTTATTAACATCAAATTAAAACGGCTTAGCTGTCGAAACCTATAACACCATTCAATTCTCCAAGAACGTATAATCTATCCGTACTATCCGTGCGAAGAGTAATATTATCCTGAACATGTATACACGAGGATAAGTACACTGTATCTCCGGTCCCGGTATTCTAGTTGGCATGGCTCTCTGACACAGAGACGTCGCGGGTTCGACACCAACTCGAGGCGATACCATTTTTTTTCTCTTTACGGGTCACTAAATTTGGCGATGGTGGGTGATCTACTGCTTCAGTTTCAGTTAAGAAAGCATGGGTTATCGGAACCTTTCACATAACTTGAGCTTGTTCAAAATCAAGGCAGGGTTATCTCACAACGAAAGCAAGACAAATGTATAGGGTCCGCATTTTTTTAAGGGCCCAGCGCGATAAATTCTCAACGCTACTTTAACACTGTTACAAATCAGACCTTGTCACTAAATTAGTAATTTTACCACGCAGCGAATTTACGCGAGGTTTACCATGAATTTTAGTGTTTGCATGTATGTTAAATGAAATGTCTTATTTGTACCGACTTTATTTTCAAACTTTGAAATTTAAATTTCAGAAGGGATTTAGTGAGCGATCTGATATAGCGAGCAGTTTAGTTGGTCCACAGATCCTTGTTAAATACGGGTTTTACTGTAATTACACAGGCTTAACATTTTTTAAAAGGCGACTGGAAAAAATATTCGTCTATGATCCCAAAAGACCTTACTCCGACCCTGTTTATAATTTACAACTTTCGTTATATTTCGACGTAATTAAGTCTAAAAATTATGCTTTATATTGTTTAGTCTTCTTCTTCTAAGAAATTTTTTGCAATGCCTTACCAAGCTACACATTTATTGATATTTTTTTACAAATATATGTATCACGGATTAAATTTCAAAATAAAGAAATTGTATTACATCACATTGTGTGACATCACATGAGTTTTATAGTAGCAGTTTGACTTTCACAGTGGGATTACCCAATACATCTTCTAGACATTTTATATTTTGTTTCAATAACAAATTATTTGTAATTCGTGTTAAGATATCCGTAGGTGTCATAACATATAAAAAACTTATGATTGATTAGACTTTAATTGTAATTTGCACAAAAAATATTGATTTGTGGTAAATTTCATTAGCACTTTGATAAATTAAATTCTTTAAGAAATACCGTAAATGGTATTATTTTGAGAGCCTTGGGACACTTTGTACTTTATTATTTACAATTAACATACATCCTGTTGACATAGTTTATAAATTTTGTGTGATAATCAAAATGTATGAAATAATAGTAGCGCAAAACCACACAGAAATTCTAACGACACAACAAAGGCAGGTTTATTCAGAAAAAAGAAAAAACGGAAAATTAAATCTACCAAGAATTAGAATTTAATTAAACTGAAACAATTCACATTACAGGAGAATCAAACTCAGAAATCCAAGGTAAGTTGCATATAATAAATATTTTGAATTTATTTAAATGAAAAATGAAGAAATACCTGTTTGCCAAAAACGAGGACAGATAGATAGACTAAGAAAGGGGGATTGAATGCTTATGTATGAATTAATTTTTCTGTGCCAGGGCAGGTTCTACTAGTTTATACTTTAGGGCCTTCTATACTGTTTCAATAATTAGTTATGTATTAATATTATATAAAACCAATATAAAAAAAATCATTAAAAGTATAATTACAATTAACACCAATATTTATTACGATGTATTTTGGAGTGTCAATATTAATTTACACGATACTAATCGAATTATATAGAGCATAAATGAAAATTTGTATTATTATTATTATTATTATTTGAAAATAAAGATTTTATAAATAAGGGAGCAGAATGGGTAAAAGTGATAACGCTATAAGGTAAAACCGCAGAAAAAAAAACAAGTTACGTTTTATATAATTTTATGAATACTCCATGGATTTTTTCTCGAAAAAAAGCTGTTTTGACTAACATACGGTTTGTTGGATGTCGAATTAACATTACAATTTGGAAATTCTTATAGCGTTTTAGATGTTATCGGTTCGTAAAACTGCATATGTGGGGTTGAAGTAGTTTCGTAATTTCATAAAAGTATAGCAGATAACTTTCTCCAGGATAAACCGTCTCTCACCATGAATACATATTGCTTGCTTTTACTTCCGAAAAACTTAATGTGTTTTTGTATATTTGGAGATGGCGAAAATATGAAAATGCAAAGTACAAAAACATGCGAAAGTCTTCAAGGACGATGAAAAGGATTTTTTAAAGGCTATATTTAAAAAAATATTAGGTATATTTTTGTTTAAAATGAAATATACACAGTGCATTTTACTTTTTCAATGTGGATTCTGGAGTGATTTTTGGCGAAAATATAACAGAAATTATATTCAAAAATATCTTTTATTATATGTAATTTTTAATACTTTCTGTATTTTTTCTTTTACAAAACTCTTAGTAAACTAGGAAAAAATAACACCACAGAAATATTCTTTAATAAATTAATATACTCCGGTTTTCATTAAAAACGTTATCTTTGAAAAATAGAAAATAACAGTTTAAGGATAGAATTCCCAAACTACAAGGCTTTTTCCCTTCGAGTTTTTTACAAACTGGATTTTGCTGAGAAATACGTTGCTTTTCAATTTTTATTTTATAATTAATTTAAACAAAATTCCTGAAAAACATTAATATTTGTTTCATATGTAATTAGAGAACAACAAAATTAATCGAGCTTGTTATTTATTAAAACGCCGTTAAATGGCAAAAAAACAAAAATTTTGCTAAAAGGGGATTATTTTCTTAGCTTCTGTGACTTTTTTATGCCATTTTTAAATCCCTCAAAAAGTCCTCACACAAAAACAAAATTAATTAGTTCATTTGGATCGAAAGTTTTGAGGGAACATATAAAACAATGTTTACATATCAAAACATTTTAGCCAAAGAAAAGTAAAAACATCATAAAATCCTACTATCGTACTTGATGAGATCCAGAAATCTGAAAGCAAATTCAGATCTATGTACAGTATTATCTTATGTATCATATAATTACTACAAAAACGTATTTTTCAAACTTACAAATTATAAAAATTATGGATATAATTTACCTTTTTTAATATTATATACATAATTTTTTATAATTTGTTAGCTTGAAAAATATCTCCTTGTAGTAATTATACGAAACATAAGATGGTAACGACACATAGAGCTAAATTTGCATTCAGATCTTTGGATCTCGCTCAGTAGAATAGCAAAACTTGAGGTTATTTTGATATATTTTTTTCCACCAGCTTACTTACTTAATTTTCTACTTTTCATTTATATTTTCCCATTTTCCCATTTATATACACATACACACACACACAAGCACGCACGCACACACACACACACACACACACATCTATATATCATCATCATCATCATCATATTCAACCATTATCTATCCACTGCTGGATGAAGGTCTCTCCAAATGCTTTCCACACAAGTCTATCCTGAGCAATTCGCTTCCACGTCACCCCAACCTGTTTTCTTATTTCATCCACCCATCTAGTTTGAGGACGTTTTCTAGGTCTTCGGTGGTCTCTTGGAATCCAGTTCAGAATTTCTGTTGTCCATCGTTGATCAGTTCTTCTTGCAATATGCCCAGCCCATCGCCATTTCAGCCCTTTTACTTTAACAATGATGTCCTCTACTCTAGTTTGCTCTCTCACCCAAGTGTTCCTTTTTCGATCTCTCCTAGTTATTCCAAGCATGCACCTCTCCATGCTCCTTTGCGTTGTCTGTAACTTTCGTATTGCTCCAACTGTTAGACTCCATGTCTCTGATCCATAAGAGAGGACGGATGTATATATATATATATATTGATATATACATCAACCAGTGTGTACTGCTGTCCCTCTCTTATGGATCAGAGACATGGAGTCTAACAGTTGGAGCAACACGAAAGTCACAGACAACGCAAAAGAAGCATGGAGAAGTGCATGATTGAATAATCCAGTAGAGATCGATGCAACACCTACATGGTGTTAGGCATGGGAAGGTGTGAGACTTGTAGGTCTTCTTTGTGAAAAGGGTCGAGAGGAAACAGTCCGGATGTGGGCGGATAAAATTGCAATAACTCTGGTCTGCAAGGTCCAGATTGACATTGCAGAATATTTATGGGAAACATGTATGGAACGGGGAGAAGGGTCACATCGGCCAATCAGGTGTGACCACGGTCTTAAGACTGACCAATTATATCATAGTGGAGAAAGAGTTGGTTGCGTACAGTGGGTAAGAGAGGGCAGATCGAATTAGGCAGAGGAGTGGGATGGACACACGTGTGTGTGATTTCCGTGCCTGACTAATACGTTGGAACTTAGGGGGTGTGCCTATAGTTGCCTTGTCTGTGATGTCAAGGTATATACTAATCACCTTCAATAAATAGTGTTAGATTGTTTCTTCATTCTTGATATCTACCTCACTCTTCATCATCGACCTTCTAGTTTTCTACCTAGAAAACAGGAATAAAGAACCCGCCTCACGAAGAGACGTATATTGCTCAGCTACGAGCCGAGCTGGTGGCAGCACAACGACTACCTGCACACACGCTGTGTGATCGCATATATATACCTGACTATGACATATGGTGGCAGCTATCCTAGGTACGAATTACAAATGAGATGAAGTTTAAGGGAAAATAAAATCGTTTGAAGAAGCATACCAAACAAAGATTGAAGACCGTAGGTGACCAGCCATTTAAGATCCGGCGTTAGTATCCAGGCAAAGTAGATAGACCCATCTGCAGATCCCGGAAAAGAAACAGGGGACCGTCCGAGTGACAAAGTGGACGACGGCCAAACAACGGGGAAACCTATCCTATTACGCGGACGCAAGACGAGGGAGAAATTTTCGGGGAATGAAGAAGAGGGCCCGTCGACAGGCGCATACCGAATTGGAAATCTTCCGTAATTGACTGTAACGTGGACTCCCCATAGAAAGAACCTGTGGAACTGTACCCCAAAAGGAAAGAAAAACTTTGTAAGCGTTATGCGCTATATTTTTAAAGGACATACGAACTCCCATAAAACTCTGAAGTGACGGCACAAAGAATGATTGGTAAGATCAATCCATTTTTATTGAAAGGAGTTGAACTATACATAATTTCATAGCTAAGTGTATAAAAGCAATATAATAAGCATTTATTATCCAATGTGGCGGAAATATTTTTTAGCAAAAAATAATCAAAGTGCATGCCAGTATATGAAATATGAAATGTTTATAATGTATGGTAGATAAAAGCAGGTTATAGGAAGAAATATATATAATCTGTATAGTTATAGACATAACGCGGGGCATACTAGGAATAGGATATGGATAGTCGAATGATTACACATAGTTATGCGCATGTTGTGTGATAAAATATGGTTACATGTCTTTAATATGGCAGTTATTGGATTCCAATGATAATAGTAGCTATACGCATGGTGATTGAAAAATTTTGTTTGCATGTCTGTAGTGTTATATATATTATATGCAGTTTTTAATGATAAAATGTATGTGCATATTCATAATGATATATGGGTAATGTGAAATGAATGAATGAATGAATGTTTGTACGGATCCTGTTAAATTTAGATAAAGAAAAGGGGCAAATTATATTACATTGATAGCAAGATTTGGTTGGGAAAAAGAAAAAAAATAATTTTTTTTTCTGCTAAGAAGTCTTAGGCATTGTAAGATTAGATATTGGAAAAGAAGGGAAAATGTCACAAACACGATCACAGGATAACGGTAAGGATAGTGATGAAGGGGCGTCAGAAGGGGAATCTCAAGGGACCGAAATTATGGCATCCATGGGTAACCTGACATTTAATGAAAGAATGCAATTAAAGCAAATGCAGTTGGAAACGGAGATAAAGTTAAAAACCATGGAATTGGAGGCGCAGGAAAGATTAGAATTTGCGCGCCTACAACATGAGTTGCAGCTAGCACAGCTTCGAACAAACCAGTCATCAGGCATTCAAACCACGGGAATCAGGCCACCCGCGATTAAAATAAACATGCTATCGGATAAGGCAAATATAGAAGCGATTCTACTCTCATTTGAGCGAATGTGCAAGTTATACCATGTAGAAGACACAAATTATGTTAGTCAATTAATCCCGTTTATGGAAGGGAAGGCCCTGAGCGCATTTTCGAGATTGTCAGAAGAGGATTCAAAAAACTATGAGAAAGTGAAAAAAGCAATATTAAATGCATTCATGATTTCCCCAGCACAACATTTACACAAATTCAGAAACACAAAAAGAGAAGGCAATGAGAATTATACGCAACTTCTGTGGCGATTAAAATCTTCATTTAGTGAATTCATAAAAGGGAATGAAGCCCACACGTTTGAAGAATTAAAAAATCTTATGTTAATCGAACAAATGCAGACGCATTTCTCCTCACATTTAAAACTTTGGCTCCTAGATCACGAAGAGAAAGATGCAAATAAAATTGCTAAATTAGCTGATCATTATTTGGAAACGCGCGAAAACAAAGCTAATGAATTTAAATTTGAAAAGAAAAGAGATGAAAGGACCTTCGTAAATAGACAAAATTTCAACAGGGAGCAAGAAAATAAAACCAATATTTTTTGTTTCAAATGCGGGAAAGCGGGACACAAAAAACAATTTTGCAGGACACGGGAAATAAATTTCGGTCCAACGCCTACTACAGGCCATACAAAAAACATAATGGGAGACACAAGAAATAGGAAAAAAGAGGCTGGCGGGTTATATAACGTAACACTGAAGGATCAACAACCTTCAACCGAGTATATGGGAAAATTAAAGCTGAATGGAAAATTAATTAATACATTAAGGGATACCGGCGCGGACCGAAGCATACTAAGGAAAGACTTCATGAAAAAAGGTCAATTAACAGGCAAAACTGTGGCATTACAAACACTATCGGGGAAAATTTTTGAGCAACCATTAGCCATGATAGAAATTGAAAGGTTTGGAAAACAAGAAATGGTTGAAGTAGCCGTGGCAGATAAACTAAATGGGAAAATTCAAATGTTAGTAGGGAATGATATAGGTGAGATTCTACATGCCCCAATAACAGAGGGAGGAGGAAGCAATGTAAGCACAGGAAAATGGTTATTTAGCAACAAAAATCATTATATGAACAACGGGCTCAAGTCGTAGTTCCAAGGGGAGTACGCACTGTCATTTTGAAGTATGCTCACGACATTGGTCTGGCAGGACACCTGGGCATAAAGAAAACAGAAAACCGCATATTGGAAAACTTTTATTGGCCGGCAATACGGAAAGTTGTACAGGAATACGTGACATCATGCCATGATTGCCAAAAGACACGCCGTCCAAGTGGGAAACTAAGGTATCCTTTACAAAATGTTCCAATTGTTGTAGAATCGTTTTTTAAAGTTAGTACTGACATAGCAGGGCCT
Source organism: Dysdera silvatica (assembly GCA_006491805.2). Lineage (NCBI taxonomy): Eukaryota > Metazoa > Arthropoda > Arachnida > Araneae > Dysderidae > Dysdera > Dysdera silvatica. The sequence continues at coordinate 97,409,833 of QLNU02015003.1, forward strand.
GTGAACGTGACAGAAGATGGCAATAAATACATGCTTACGGTATTATGCCATGCTACAAATTATCCAGAAGTAGCAATATTAAAGGTCATACAGGCAGATACAGTGGTGGAAGAACTGATTAAAATTTTTACAAGAGTTGGATTCCCGCAAGAAATTGTTTCGGATTGTGGATCACAGTTCAAATCACACTGCCGTTTTTGCATTATCCCTAGGTATTTGTAGGTTTCGCCCTCATCCAAGGTCTTCAGTAGTCTCCCGTCTTCGAGTTCGATGCCCGGTAAATCTTCTTTGCTATTCTTCTGTATTTTGCACTTATCGAGGCCGAATTCCATTCCTATGTCCTTGGAGAATGTCTCTGTTATACTGATGAGTTGTCGGAGTTGGGTGATTGTTGGCGCGTATAGCTTGATGTCATCTACGTACATGAGGTGGGAGACTTTATGTAGGTTTCTCTTGTCTTTCTTCAGCATGTATCCGTATTTACTTGTGTTCAGCATCCTTGACAAGGGGTTTAACGCCAAGCAGAACCACTGGGGGCTTAGTGCGTCTCCTTGAAAGATTCCGCGGCGGATGGGGATCTCGGCCGTTTCTATTTTACTGTCTGGCGTGTTTAGCTGTAACCGGGTTCTCCATTGTTTCATGCTGCTCTGTAGGAATCGGATGATTGAGGGATGCACTTTGTATATGCTGAGTATTTCAAGGAGCCACGAGTGCGGAACAGAGTCGAAAGCCTTCTTGTAGTCTATGTATGCGGTGTTGAGTTTTCGCTTTTGTTTTCTTGCTTGTTCCAGGATAACTGAGTCGATGGTAAGCTGCTCTTTACATCCCAGAGTCCCTTTCTGGCATCCCTTTTGTTCTTCCGTCATTAAGTTGTTGCTTTCGCTGTGCCGGCTTATTTTTTCAGAGATGCACCCCGTGAGTATCTTGTACAGGGTGTTAAGGCACGTAATGGGTCGGTATTTCGCTGGGTTACTGGTATCCTGGTCCTTCGGTAGGAGGTAAGTTATTCCCTTGCAGAGGAATTCAGGCATTTTGCTGGGGTCTTCAATTATCGCCGTAAGTTCCTTGGCTAATGGGCCATGGGCGCTGGTAAATTTCTTGTACCAGAAGTTGTGTATGCCGTCAATACCGGGTGCTTTCCAGTTGTGCGTACGTTGGATTACCTGCTGGAGTTCCTCTATCGTGATGCCCGTGTACTCCATCTCCTCTATTCCTCTCGTAGCCTCCATTTCTTGCTGAATCCAGGGGGCGCTTTTGTGCTGTACTTCATTGGACCATAGTGTCTTCCAGAAGGTCTCTATTTCTGCTGGCTTTGGGGCTTCGTACTTGTCTTTGTTCGCTGGGGTCTCTCGAAGCTTCCTGTAGAAGGCCTTCTGGTTTGCTTGGAATTGCATGTTCTGTTGTTTTCTGTTGGTATAGTCTTTGTATCTTCGGAGTCTTCTGGCGTATACACCCAGTTTTTGTTTGAGGGTATCCAGATATTCGCTGATGTGTTTATTGGGCTCTTCGTGTCTTGTATGAATCCTATTTCTCTTAAGGGCCATCTTCACTTTCCTCACTAATTTCTTACTCCTATTTCCCTGCATGTACTGGGTTATTCGCCCTATGCTGCTGCGGAGCTCTTCTATTCTTTTCTCCAGTCTCACTTGCCATGGTGGTTGGGCTTTGTTTCCTCTGTTACTTCGGCCTTCGTTCCTTACTTCGTACCCATTGGCGCGTGATGCCGCTACTGCTGCACAGTATATGGCGGTGTGTATTTCCTGTAGGGAGTTGTGGTTCTGTAGGTGTAGTGGTAGAGTATGTTCATTGAGGATCTTGGTTGCTTTGCAGAGTTTCCAAGATGCCGGTTGGCGTGGTATTCTTGGCCTTGTTGCGGCATCCGAGCCTTCATATTCCGCCAGGGCACATTGGAAACCTTCTTCCATTTTCTCCACGTCCCTCCTCTCTTCTTCTTCTATGCTTGGTTGGAGCGGTTCTCTTGCGCCAATAGCTGGTGCTTCAGGGTTGGCCACACTGGTTGAAGTGTTTGCCAGGTCATTGGCGACTTCATCTCTTAACCTTTGTAGTATGGGCTCTGCTAAGAGATTTCTGGTTATTATGTTCCTGCGTTGGGTTGTTATCCTTTCTATACTGATGTCCAGGTGTGGGTACTGTTGTGCGAATTTGGCGTGAAGTGTGGGTCTGTAATTTGTCATGTCTGTTTCCAGCTTTGTAATCGTATAGTAGGTGCGCATGATGTAGGTGTTCATATCTATTGTCCATGACATGCGCTGGCGTGGTCTTTCAGCCCTAGTGGTTGCACCTATACTAGGCTGCAAAGCACTTTGGGCTGTGTTGGTTCTAGTAGCCGTACAGTTGGAGGCGCCGCTACAACCGCCGACACCTCCAAGGAGAGACTGTTGCATATTTTTCGAACTGGCCCCTCTGCTTAAAACTCGAACGCGGTTCTGATTTAAGAGCGAGACAACCGATGCTCCATTCATATTTTCATTATGGTTCATATCATCAGAGTCTGAGATAGCCTTTTTCACGTCGCTGGGTTACCGATAGTTATCCCAACGGCGTTCCGGATGCTGGCATGTCGTCAGCAGGCTACAAATCCAGTTTATATATATATATATACTGCTTGTCTCAGGGGTAGGATTACAAACTTCTAGGAGGGGTAGGGTACACCTAGTGTCATGGTGATTTTTAATCAATGCAACATTATTCTTGTTTACTAATTGCAAAGGAGGGTAAAGGCGATTTTTTTCACATTTCCACGAGCGATTTGACCCTATAAACAGAATCTAAAATTCTTATGTGAGAAAAGAGCGGGACTTCACAAAGAAGAAGGGAACTCAAATCCATAAAATCATAGTAGAATACCCAAAACTTTAACAAAGAAACTCCGGACTAAAGAAAAGCAGAAGCTAACGTGATTTTAAAAATAGGAAAATTATAAAGAAAGTCACGAACGAACTTTTGCAGCTGTGAAGTAAAAAGTTATTTCTAAAGATTCAATTTTTTACCATTCTAAGTTGCGAACCAAGTTGAACAACAACAAACTCGTAATTTCAGATCAACATGACACTTTATCAGGGAGCAAAAGCAATATGTTTCAAAATAATACCTTTCTCCCAAGCCAATAGCAAAACGTCTCTCAAATGACGTCACTCGAACCAGCCCAGAATTATTGTTTTCTATATAAAATCAAACCAATGAGATTTCGAGGTTAGAGAAGGGGGCCGAGAGAAGTGACACTCCCCCTTGATTGAAAAGGCCAAGCAAAAGGAGAAAGAGACGGATTATGGCGGATAAAGTTGAGCTAAACTATCTTAAAAAATTAGCAGACGATGGCCTGGGAAAATGATATCTGAGCCAGTGAGAATGACACTATGAAATATGAAAGAGACTATATATATATATCTCCAATCTCGAAGAGGTTCCCAAAACCGTAGACATGGAGAACGAATATAGAGGACTATTGGGTGAGAATGTTTTTCCATTAGCAGCCTCCCCATTTTATTATCATCGATTAAGCATATCGCTAACGAAAATGAAATAGTTTTTGAGAGCAATAATATCACGGTGCAATATCAGGAATTTTAAGTAACTATTGTTATTATTATTATTATTATTATTGTATTTTGTATTAAATAGCAGTATCATAGATTAAAATTATTGCATGTTAGATGAACCATATATAAGTGTAAACAGAAAGCGATGATACGGATTAGCGAATTTTGTAATAGAAATCGACTCAGGTTAAGCGTAATTAAGAAAGTCGTGTACATATCAACGTGTTTAGTGAATGTATCAGTGAATTTTATTTATTCGATTGAATTATTTGAATCTTTTGAGTTTGATCAATGAGGATAAACTAATAGATAATCATTCGCATATGATAAATTATTTCGATAAGATTTAACTAATATGCATTCGGTAGATTAATTGGTAATTTTTGAAGAACAGGACTCCACTAACATGTATACCAAAATATACGAATTTATATCCTCATGCTATCCCGAAACCAAGGTATTGGGTTTAGTTATAGTCATGTATTCCATACTTTATATAATACTGATTATAATATCTGTAAGTCGTAAATAAATATAGATTTCATGTTGAACAATCTCTTATGCAATTATTTTACGTGTCAATAATACAGCATATTGATTTTATGCAATCATACATACTTATTTCTTGATGTAGATATTTGAGGTTTTGCAAAACAAAAAACAACACAACGCGTAAAACCTAAGTTTAATTGTCCTATCTGCGCAAATAGCAGACCACTAGACGAAAACGATAAACCAACATCTTTAAACTAAATGTTTTAAATTTTAATATTTGGTAATCATTTAACAATAAGATATCAAAAAATGTTGTGACATAAACAAATAGTCATGACATAGTATGATGCCGTTCCATTTCAAAATAAAATAAGGAGATAAACATCTTAATTGTTTTGTTCTATTCTGGGGTTATATGTGCATTTCCATTTTAGATTTTAATCAATGATCTTTTTTCTCTCTGTCATGATTGAGGTAGCAACTTTGTTACGATTATTAATTGGTATATTTTTTAAATGGAAATGAATAAGAAATGAACATGATTTATATGTATGGTTGCCGACCATTAACAAGGTAATGAATAGAGGGCAAATTGCAAAGAAACTGTTTATACTGCACAACTCTAAAATAAGTTAATTATTTTAATAAAAGTTTGCGTTTGGTTTAAAGCATATTAAAACTTGTGATTTTAAATAAATTTTAAATGGATGTTCAAACGCAAGTAAACATGAGCAATCAATTGGCGGGTTACGCAGGGTTTGTTTCAACAATCAGTGGAACAGATGAGCCTGAATATAGAGAGTACTTTTTTCAATGTTTAGACAATTTCCAGAAATTAGCATTCTGGAGTGAGGATGAGAAACTGCAAATTTGTCTTAGTAAAATGCGAGGACCTGCCCAATCTTCTCTTTTAAAGAACCGTAATTTAAGAACGGAACAAAATTTCCAAATTTTGAGGAAACATGTTTAAAGTATTTTGTGCGAAAGCTTCATCATTCTGTCCATCTTCAAAGTTATACAAACGCTAAACAACAATCAGATGAAAGTGTTCGCGCTTTTAGTGCACGAATCTGCGAGCTAGCTCAAAATGTCTCCCCATCCCAAACACAAATACCGGATGCACTCACACTCATTGAGCAAAATAATTTGAGTATTTGTCATTGGGGAATTAAACAAAAACCACACATTTTACTTTATGGGGAAAACATCAGAAATTTTTCAACAAGCTGCCGATTACGCAAAAAAGGTAGAAGAAAACGAAATGCTATTTTCAGGCACATCAATTAATGCCATAAAACAAGTAATCAACTTAATAAATCAGAAATTGAGGAAATGGTAGAATTGGTTTCAAAGGAATTAAAAGTTGGGAATTGTGACGAGAGAAAGACTACTTCACAAATATCAAGTCTTCAAGAGTCCGTTAAACAAATAAGAAAAGACATAGAAGATAGACGGGCCTAGGAACAGGAAAAGCAGGAAGGGAAATGAATTATGCTGACGATTTTTTTCAAAACAGCGGTTACTACGATAGACGCCCATCATTTCATCCACCATGGGGAGCAATGCGAATCGTAGATATTCTAGACAACCTGTTAACCACAATTTTAGGAGAAACCAATAGGAAATGTCGAGAAGAGAAAACTCTTTTATGTCTAAGTTCCCTCAAAGTAGAGTATGTGGCTATCGGAATAAACGAGGACACTCGTACAATTTCTGCTTCAGAAGGAAAGAGGGTGAAAAAGAAAGAGAAGTCGAAAGGAACCCTCATATGTATACCTTCCCCAACCAAAGGTTCGGACCGATAATTTTCAATGGTAGAGAGGGTTACCAACCTCGTGGTAAAGGAATTTTCAAAGGAATTTTCAAAAAACGAGATTCGGGGGTAGCGGGGCGAAACACTATTATTGCGACTCACTGCCCCAGACAAAATGCAGCTGGGAAAAGGAGTAGATACAAAAGAGACGAACTTCGTACGGAATAAATAATAGAGCTTATATAAGAAAACAATACAGAAACAGTGCGTAAAAGATAGTTTTAATAATAAGACACAATATATGAATAAAGTTCAGAACGGAAATTGCCAAAATATTTATAGCGCGAACAAAATTTCTGCGAGAGAAAATAAAGGAAAAACAAAACAGGTTAAAAATAAATGGGAAGAAATAGAGGATAACGAATCAAATCTCCCAATAGTAAATTTTCTTATTGGTCGGATTATAATTCGCGGATTGATTGACTCAGGCGTGAGTATTAGTTTGATTCGTGCTGATGCCTTAAAAAAAATAAAATAAGATTTTATTTATAGGCCCCATTCCAATTTCTTTGAATTTAAAAGCGCTTTTAACAGTAAAATAGTTAGTGGAAACACTTATTTTGTTCCATTTACTTTGCAAGGCAGAACAACACAACATCCTTTTGTTGAAACCGAAGAGAATCTTAGTAATCAGTATGTGATCATTTTAGGAGTAAATTTTCTAAGGAAAACGAATTAATTTTTAAATGTGGGAAAGGGAACTCTGATAGGGAAGACAGGAGACTTAGGATAAGAATCAATTCAATATGAAATGATACCATTAATTGGAAACGAGGAGAATTGGAAAAAAATGAACCGTAAGTTAGAAACTCAGGTATTGAACTTAAATAAAAAAAGTAAAATTAAGCCCTGGAAAACTTTCAGGTATTTACATTCCAAAAATACAAGAAATATTTAAAGATAAGAAATTAATGATTTGTTCTACCGATAATTTACAAAAACGAGGAATTTTTACTTTAACCGCAATAAATAATCTTTCTCAAACCGATCAATGTCCTATTAAGTTAGTGAGCACAACGTAGCAAAAAAATTTTTTAAGTAAAGAAATGCCAGTAGCGACTACACAACCATTCTTAGGTAGTCTTGTAACGCAATTACCGTTACAATGCCAATCTAATAAAGAATTATCTGTGAGTGATTTTGAGTTAGACCACTTAAATAAAGAGGACAGGCAAAAACTAATGAAATTAATTTTAAAATATAAAAAAAAAAATTGCTAAATCAGTTTTAAAATTAAGAAATGCAAAACGGTTTCCTTTGGAAATAAGATTAAAAACCAATACTGCAATATATTGTAGAAATTATTTTCTCCCAGAACATACAAAGAATGTTCTCATGAAACAAATTGACTTATTGGACAAAGTAGTTATTATAAGAAACTGCAAAAGCCTCTATAATTCGCCAGTGTCCTTGTGGCAAAAAAATCACACAGTAAAGGGTGATAGTAAAGGGAAAAGAATAATAACACCGAAATATGAACGCCTAGTTATCGGCTATTCTAAAGTTAATAAACTAATTTATTCAGACGGATTCAGTTATATCCTAGTTAAAGATATGTTTCATCATTTAAAAGGAAACCCATTTCTATCCACTTTAGATTTTTCAAAGGGGTATTTTCAATGTGTCCAAAATTCTTGTTTTTTTTACAACTCTACTTGCGAACATATTTTTAGACGGGAATGCTGGAGGAGTGGATTTTCTTTTATTTGTGATGACTTCGGCTGCAAATGAGTATGAAACCATTGTACCGACTAACGCAATATATCGATCTACAAACAAACATCAACCAGGAATGATTTCATGTTTTTATCAACTTCTCCCTCCTGGTAAATGGCCTTGGTTGATTTATGAGCACTTCTGGGTACATACGTCGTTCCCATGTAAACTTTCATTCAAGCGTGCCAAGGTGAATCCAAATGCAAGATGTTTTATAATCATTAGTGGATGTTGTACGGAGTGAAAGTCAGAGTTCTGCGGGGAAATTGAGAAAGAACCTCGGCCGCAATCAAGAGTATTGATGAAATGCACCTATAGAGGCAATTTTAGCTTATCTCACTCCACTTCCAAAAGGTCAATGAGTTCAGCAGCTAGAGAGCGTTTTGTGCACGACATGTGCGATTTACAGGGGATTTACAGGTGATTACAGGCGATTTACAGGTTTCGCCTAGCATGTGCCGGAGAACTGAAGCTAACAAACTGATGAAATTTGGTGACCCTGAACCAGCCCACTTACCCACTGAAAATGCTTTAAGGCAAGCAAAATTCGGGGAAAATAACACTCGCATCACTGTGCTGCTGTTATGCCCCATACGAGCTACTATTGCACGATAAGAAGACCCTCCTTCACGAAGGCCGATCATTCGTCCCCGTTCAAACTCCGTAATTTGCTGAAATATCACCCACTTTCATCGCAGAAGCATAGTGGCGTCTCATGTAATGTTTACTAGCATCAGATAACCATAGACGCCCCGTTACAGCCCCCTGTTCATACGGATCCATCCGCAGTTTAGAGGGCACTGCTCAGTCCATGCATGTGCGATGACTCTAAGATTCTAATTATTTGAATACCATATACTAGTTTGCATTTCCTGAAAGTTTCAGCTCAATTATTTCCTCAATGCTCAATTATTATTATATATATAATATTTAAAAGAAAGTATTATATGATATATCATCATCATCATCATCATCATATTCAACCATTATCTATCCACTGCTGGATGAAGGTCTCTCCAAATGCTTTCCACACAAGTCTATCCTGGGCCATTCGTTTCCACGTCACCCCAACCTCTTTTCTTATTTCATCCACCCATCTAGTTTGAGGACGTTTTCTAGGTCTTCGGTGGTCTCTTGGAATCCAGTTCAGAATTTCTGTTGTCCATCGTTGATCAGTTCTTCTTGCAATATGCCCAGCCCATCGCCATTTCAGCCCTTTTACTTTAACAATGATGTCCTCTACTCTAGTTTGCTCTCTCACCCAAGTGTTTCTTTTTCGATCTCTCCTAGTTATTCCAAGCATGCACCTCTCCATGCTCCTTTGCGTTGTCTGTAACTTTCGTATTGCTCCAACTGTTAGACTCCATGTCTCTGATCCATAAGAGAGGACTGGCAATACACACTGGTTGAAGACCTTTCTTTTTAGACACAAAGGCAATTTCCCCTTCAGGATAAAACTGTTTCTTCCAAATGCACTCCAGCCAAGTTTAATACGTCTGTTGAGTTCTTTCATAATGTTGCCATCCATTGAAATCAGCTGGCCAAGGTAAATATATGAATCAGCAATTTCTAGCTCAATGTTGTCAACTTGTATTTTTGTTTCCTCTACAAAATTATTGAACATGATCTTAGTTTTTTGTAGGTTCATCTTGAGTCCAACTTCTTTACTTCTAGTTGAGAGCTCCTGTACCATGTCTTGGAGTTCTAATGGGTTCGTTGAAAAAATAACAAT
>QLNU02015003.1:97419248-97438374 GCA_006491805.2 Dysdera silvatica
AAAGCAAAAATACAATACTACATGTCGAAAATCAGTATTTGGTGAAGCCACCACGCGCTGCAATAAGTGATGCTATACGACGTGGCATGGAATCAAACAGATGTTGAATGTGTGCCTGAGGAAGAGCATTCCAGATTGCTTGTATGCGACCCCAAAGTTCATCTGTAGTAGCTATGGGACGAGGATCACGAGCGAGACGGAATCCCACGAGAACGGAATCCCACACATATTCAATTGGCGATACATCCGACGGATAGCAGGCCAACGAAGAACTTCATTGATGTACCGGTTGCTGTTAAAATTACCCACAATTCGTAGCAGCTGAGATCGTCCATGATACGCAATCACACCCCAGACCATAACGCTGGGGGGTTCGTCCACTATGACGTTGGATAACGCACTCCGGAAGGTGGCGTTCACCGGTATAGCGTCTAACACAGATGCGGCCATCACTGTACCCCAAATTAAAGCGGGATTCATCAGAAAACACCACTTGTTGCCAATCAGCACGCCAGTCTCTATGTCCATGAGCCCATTGTAGCCGCAGGCGCCGATGGTTTTGCGTCAGGAGGATCCTGTATAAAGGAACTCTTGCACGCAGTCCACGGTGCAGTAGACGCCGACGAATTGATGAAGCACACAATGATACACCTGTAGCAGTGCACCAACGTTCTGCCAACTGTCCAGATGAAGCAAAACGGTCCGTCACCGCCATGCGGACCAGGTGTCTATCATCCCGTGCTGACGTCACCTTTCGGCGTCCACTTCTGGATTTCCGAGTTGTCTGGTTCTCTTGAACCCACTGCTTCCACACTCGCATCACTGTGCTGCTGTTACGCCCCATACGAGCTGCTATTGCACGATAAGAAAACCCTCCTTCACGAAGGCCGATCATTCGTCCCCGTTCAAACTCCGTAACTTGCTGAAATGTCGCCCTCTTTCGTCGTAGAGGCATAGTGACGTCTCATGTAACGTTTACCACTAGCAGATAACCATACACGCCCCGCTACAGCCCTCTATTTATACGGATCCATCAGCAGTTCAGAGGGCGCTGCTCAGCCCACGCATGCGTGATGACTCTGAAATTCTAATCATTTGAATAGCATACCCTAATTTGCATTTCCTGAAAGTTTCAGCTCAATCACATGATTCCTTCATGGTGTTGCAATTTTTACAAACATGAGTTTATTATTATTATATATATATATAATATTTAAAAAGAAAGTATTATATGATATATATAAGACTATATATTATATAATACTTTCTATTATATGAGAAAAACCTCACACCAGAAAAATTCCTGCCAGTTATTTCCAGGTCTCTTTCATTTCTACAACAATCACTTCAGCGACACGTTATTTTGACGACACCGCTTCGCAGGTAGGTCATTATACAGCAGGGTCGTTTCTTCGGTACTTTATTTCTTCCACAGGATCGTTTCACCAACACGTCATTACTATTACGCACGGTGATGTACTGTATATAAATATTATATTTAATGAAAAATGGCCATTTTAATTTAAAATGCCAAAATTGTGCCCTGTGGCTCAAATCACCTCAGTTGCTCATGAAATCGTGGGTTCATCTATTATGAAATGAATGTGACTCAATTAAGTATTTATAGGCTTTACTTACCTACAATAGATTTTTATAAATGAAGGGCTCTGAAAATAGCGAAGTAAGTATCTCTATTATTAAAATTTGTCCACCTTTGGGGAACTTTTATTTTGGCGTCCAAAATTTTTGTTAGGATAATAAACTATGGGCACCGTAAAGCAGTTACAAATATTAGAGGCAAATTTGAGAAAAAATATGAAGCTTATGTAACAATCAGTGGCGTAGCCTGACCTTAAAAATGGTCCATCTTCACTCGTTCACCATGCTCCCTTCAAATAAAAAGTATATTCATACATTTATGCATATTCATACATTTATGAATATTCATACATTTATGTATATTCATACATTTATGTATATTCATACATTTATCAGGGGGGTAGAAAAAATCGTACTTTCCTTTATGTTGTATGCCTTCTAAACTTCTCTGTCACTGATTACAGAATCTGGAATTCTATTTCTCTAGCATGCATTCTTACTGCCTTACAGCTAAAATCTTCGATTAGTACTTTAATTAAGTGTCCTTAGCTTAATCTTTCTTCCAGCTTTCTGTTTTACCTTTAACTTGCTGTCCCCCTACTCGTTCTTCCCTATGTTCTCTTACTCTTTTGCTCTTCTGCACTTAATCTTTGTCTTATCCAAGGGTACTTGTAAAGAAACAATTCATAATTTCCTATAATATTTACATATATATGTCCTGCGTTCTCTTGAATATGGTAACAAGCAAAACATACTCTCTCTCTCTCTCTGTATCTCCCAGGGACCACACTATTGGATAATTCTTTAGCTTCCATTTTGTCGTCTTCGAATCCAGACTATATTCATAAACTTTTTTGTGATATTCCAGTGTGTATGCAACTTTTATAAGCAATGCTAAGTTTTACGCACCTACTCAGTTCTACGTGTTCTTCCTACTGGAAAAAAAGCCTCATTATAAACAGAACTATTGCTCTCCTTTTCTTTTCTTACGAAACGCTTTTAAAGTCTCTTTAGTTTTTAAAATAACAAGGAATAAAATATTATTATTACAAAACTAATACTTCTATTATGCTAACTACTTTATTTAAATTTCCTTCACGTAATATATTTATATCTAATGAGTAAAAGAGTGTAACTTAATTCAAGGGAAATATTAAATTAAAGCACAAATTATCATTTTTCTTCCATATCGATTTCTTGTAGACGTCTAAAACAATATGCCAAATAGGGTTTTAAATTTTAATAAGCTTAAAAACGTTTTGTGCATATAATGCGATTGCTAAACTTCGTAAAATTTTCTTACCAACTGATACAGACTAGTTTAATGAGATTTTCATCGTCATCGGATTTTCCTTTTCTTTTCAAAACGTCTTCCCCACAATTTGGTGAAAATTTTTATGCGTGTGAGACGTTGTCGACACTTTTACACACGAATGATAAAAAAAATATTAATTTTTCCTTTACATCATAGGATAGCTTCCTGTTTCAGAGCTGAAATTTTTCTATCAAACCAAAGTAAATGGGAAATGAAATAGTTTTAAAGACATAAAGCTAGTTTCGGTCTCATTCATGAATGTTGAAAATAATTTATTTCTATTCCATTATGATATTTAATGTAATGGGGTTTCTCATAAGCTTTCGTAAAGAGCGCACTAGTTCCGCATTATCAAAATTAAAAGGCAGGAGTTCTGAACACGTAAAAATTTTGTGTTCTGTCATTCATGGTTTTAAAATAGCATAGACCAAATATCTTCCAGATATTTTTTACACTTATTATGGATTTTATTGAATTTCAAATCGAGTTCTTTCTGGTATGAGTAATCGATTTATTTTTACTTCAGCCAAAAAGATGGGAAAAAACTGTGGAGCGTAAAAGGGAATGGAGATAAAATTTTATGAATTTTAGGAGATACCCTGAAGTTTGCGAAGCTAAAGACATGTATACGTTTTGCAAATACAAGGGAAGATATTTTCGAAGTAATATTAGAGTATTATGTTCAGGAACTTCTGAGTTGACTACAACTAAAGTGTTAATGTACGTTCAATTCTCTTGTTTCAGTTATGTTGTATTCAATTGATTTTAAGTCAAAAAATAAAAAGTGTGAATGTGAACGTAGCACTTGTCATTAATTTATCCTTAAAAATAAATGATATATGTCCAACACAGGTTTCGTGGTTTCAATTAAGCAATAATAATCCTAATGAAAGAATATAACGATTGGCCAGGGTTTGCCACAATGAATAAAATTTTTGTCAAAGGACTGAATGTCGAAAAAAAGAAATAGAAAAAAAATAATTAAAATGGAAAAGTAAAATGGGAATAACAATAGTAAAGGTAACAAAAGGAGGAAAATACATTAGAAAATAATGAAAAATTATAAAGAAAAAGGAAAAGAAAGAAAGCTCTATAAAAGGAAAATTAAGAAGAAACGAATAGAAAGAGAATGAAACTAAGAAAAACTTGCCAACAGCATATGAATTTCACAACGTTTCGAGAACGAACGTCCTCTTTATCAAGTGAAGTCAAAATTGGTCCTCCTTAATATATGTTCATTTATATATATATATATAAACACAATTGTCCTTTGGTTAACAACGATCTCAGATAAAGACGAGTTGTCTACAAGAAAAAACCTCTTGGTTTACGATACAGGCTTTAGTTTTTTCTACAATATTATTTCGGGTGGTTAGTAAATGACAATAATATAACAAGAAGTGATATTTATGGTGGGACAAATATTGAAATATCATTGATAACATAATGTCATCATAGTGATAACCACCCGGGCAGTAATGGATAAAGAAGGGGATCTGACAAAACCCACACTTCCCGAACGTAAGTTTTATAATGTAATAACGCAAAGTCACACGTCAAATATAATCACACATAGAACAAATGTAATGAATGGGTACAAAGCTCCAACAGTGACACAGAGTAAATTTTCATGTAAGTACATGAACAAACATATTTGTGGAATTAAGCAGGAAAATTGAAGAGAAGATATAAAATTATTCTGCAATAAAAAATTTATTTCGAACATTATTTCTGAATTTTGAGTATGAAGTGATAGATTTTATTGTTTGTGGAAGAGAATTCATATTTTTGAACTGGCACATCCCAATTTTTTCCTAGCCAGACTGGTCCTCGTGTGGTGAAGTCTATAATTTTCTCTAGACGATGTTGGATAACGATGATGAGGTGAGTGAATGTCAATAAAGAGAAATTGGTGCTATACCTTATATTATTGAACATTAAAAGAGGAAGCTTCTGGTTCAATAATTTGTTTATTGGCAAAACTTTTGGTTAACTAATCTTACGTGAACCTCCATCTTATCTAAAATACGGGTATTTTAAGATCACACTCATCCACGTGACGTAGATGTCAAAGCTTAGATATGTATGTTTCAAGAGCTGGTCTGTTTTCGTGCACAGAGGGCCATTTTCATTTTAATGTTATTTTTTGTAGCAAACATAATAAATAAATGATATAATGATTTTAAGATATTTGAAAAATGAAAAATGATTTTAAGATATTTCTAATGATTTTAATCTTCATTTTTAACACGCGCTATGGTTGTGAGGAAGAGCTCGAACGAATTAATCAATTTTCTATTATATCTTATGGGTAATCGAGCGTTGAACAACGACAGTTTTGGTTAATTACAGTAATGCTGGAACGGCTTACAGTCGTTTACCAAGGTACGATTATATATATTTATATATATTAATAATTATTAACTTATTGTGTTAGGTCAATACTTCTATTCTTCGGGTAAAGCAGTATGTATTCTACTTAGAACATATTTCTTGTAATTTTTTGCAAACTTCTCTAGAGTAGGAATTATACACTGGACAATGTAATGTGGCTATTTCATAATTATCATAGTTTATATATATATAATTTTAATAGCATTCTGCAAAAACAAAGCTGTAGTTTCCTTATATACAGCTTGCCGAACTAATTTTATAAATCTTATTTGTGAAAGTTTAGTGTTCAACATTGCTCTTTGTAGACAGATTTTCAGACATGAGTACAGGGGTCTGAAATGTCCATATAATTTTTTCTAAGAAAAGTTACTTCGAATAAAAGTACCTAGAAATTAATATTTATTAGCCATTTTTATTTACTCATCATGTACTTTTACATCAATGTTATTTAGTTCATCGTTTACTGTATATATATATATATAATACTGGTATTACGTAAGATATCAAAATTCTTCAAAAAGTTAAGATAAAGGGTTGATCGAACTGTTTTATCATGTATGCGTTGGAGAATGAAAACTTACGTTCAAATTTACACTACTGCTTTACCAAAGCCGATTTGTGAAGTTCTTGATTTCTTATATGTGCTTCATTCTCCGTTGAGTCATTTTCGGTGTCAAAATTCGTGTGGTCGAAAGAATATGAAGCGTACATCAAAAATAAAATTTCGCAAATCGACTTTGGCAAAACAATCGCGAGAATTTGGTTATAAATTTAAATTCTGCAATGCGCACGTGGTACAAAAAATGTCCCATTCACACTTATTTAGATTAAGTGTTGAATGGACATTTTTCGTAGTTCCCCAAACTACGGACCTACGGTTTGTGATTCTCCAACTATAGCCCGCGAGTACCACCAATCAGGCCCGTAGTAGGTGGCCGGATATGCCCGGTATCCGGCCCGCCATATTTTATTTTGATTACATTGTAAAATTTACAATGTAAGTAAATCATACAAAATAATAATCAGATGTTTTTATTTAACGACCAATTAAGAAACATAATAACTGACATACATAATGAAATTGAACATTTTAAATGTAATTAATGACATGGGATTTATATAGCTGTAACTTTCCACTAACACTCGTTTGCAGTTGTGGAAAAAAAACGAACTTTACAATACTTTAAGTCTTAAAATATTGTAAGTGGTTTTTAGCTTCCATACATATTTTACATTGTAATATATGTATATTCAGTTCCAGCGGTGGATTCAGAAAATATTTTCGGGTAAGGGGAAAATCAATATAGAAATCTGAAAAAAAAAGGCAACAAATGTTAACCCAGCAGGATCAGGCCTACGCCTCCACGATCCGCTTTTGTTCAATCCTCATATTGCCGGTACAGTTATGCGGCCCGCGGGCCAACAAGAATGAGCAAAATTGGCCCTTGGACTGAAAAAGGTTGAAGACCCCCGCTTTAAAGCATTCTATTTATTTTCGCACATCAATATTACAGTCAACAACCTACTCCTACATAATACTGTCTCACCTACATGGAAAAAGATTTTGTGTCTTACGACTAGAGATGAGACCTCGAATACACGCGACACCTGACTAGCACAACAAGTTTCCAAGCTGGACTTTGGCAATTTCAGTCACCATTAAGGTTGTAAATAGATGTGACCATGCTTTGAAAATGATAGATTGCGTTCTGTCGAAGGAGCTATAGGCAACGCTTAATATTTTTAAACTAACTGCATCACTACGGTATGTGCAAACATTTCTTTGGTTGCATTATGTAGTATATATATCCTTTATATTTATTGCCACGTGCCATTTTGGTTATGCTAAATAGCATTCCCTCAAGTTTATACAATATTAAATATATAAGTTCATACATTGCTACATTGGAATGAATATCAAAATACCAAATTTTCGTAAAAGGCTACCAGAAAAATAAATACGCGGAGAGTGGTGAAAATAATAATGAAAAACATTTTGCGACTTTCCAGTTTATATCAACAGACATCTGGAGCATAACAAGCATACCTAGTATTCATTAAATGTATACTTGATAGATAGAAGAGCATATTTACTGAGAATAAAAGACGAAGAATTTTAAAACATTGTGAAGTAATATGAACAACATTAAAGGAATACATCAGACATTGAGAGACAGAAGCACACTGCAGTAAAAGTAAAATAGTTGTGTTTCAACCGATTTTTAAGATGTAAAAAATGTAATAATGTTTGGGAATATAGAAAGATAATGAAACAATAACTTCGACATAACGTTAAATAGTTTTGCTGGACACAGGAGATTTGAGATGATATTTGGACGATTCTCAAATTTATAGTGTGGATTTAACTAAATTAAAATCTATAGTTAAAATTCAATATTGCTTGTGATATTTTCGTCCCTTTCTACTGTAAATTTTACTAATGTATGTTGGAACTAATCCAAAAAATTCATGACCACAAATCATTGTTTTATTTTTGCGTATCTGAAACTATCTGGCTAGTTAGAAAAAGCTGCATGATGATGAAAGATAGTTAATGGCTCATTTATACATTTTGTATAAATGAGCCATTTATACATTTACTATTTATACATTTACCATTTATACATTTAATTATACATTTTGTAAGTTGCTTTGTTACAAAAATCGCATTGAATTGATGTAAAAATGCGCAAATATTGTCTCAAATATTATTTTTGACATACATAAAGATTTATAGAGCAGACGCAAAATGTTATAGCTTCACTTTATAAACATATTGGCTATAAGATAAATTTGAAATAACCCGCATTTATTGAAATAGTTCTGCTTGTAAAACTTTCCTTTTTTTGTTATTATATTTGCCGTAAAGTAAACAAAAATGTTTATTTCATGAGGAAAACTAAGTTCAATAATATTTTTTCGGTTCCCGTTATGTTTCTTTTACATTCCTGGTTTCGCCGTTAAGATATTTTCATCTGAATCATACTCCTACATAACATTCTGTTCTAGGCTAAAGTAATTTGTTTCCTATTTTGAACATTGACAATTCCAGTTCGAAGTGTGGGATTTGTTCGATTTTTTTTACAATTTTTTTATGAAGGCACCAGTTCCAGAAATGATTCATGCAATCGTTTCTTAAACCTTGAAGTTTATTTTCTAGAGTGCCCAATTCTTCGGGTTTTCAGTTTTGTTTTTTTAAGTTTAAACCGGTATTT
The DNA here is from genome assembly GCA_006491805.2 of Dysdera silvatica. Lineage (NCBI taxonomy): Eukaryota > Metazoa > Arthropoda > Arachnida > Araneae > Dysderidae > Dysdera > Dysdera silvatica. The sequence continues at coordinate 97,427,772 of QLNU02015003.1, forward strand.
TTCTTTCAGTTTCCATTGAAGTCGCTTTTGGTCTCTTGCCGAAAGAAATCCGAGATTGCCACATTTTTCGAGTGTTCAGAGACTTATTTTCCAACCCTTGGGAAAATGCCGTAAAAAAAACTCGACATTTTTTCTATAAAGCTAAAAACAAACTGTTTCAATTTCTTATCATTGTCTATTTTACTCAGAATGTAATTGAGGAGAAATTTGACGCATTGTAGGAAAAGAAAGAGTATTGGATTACTATAATGGGTATGAGAAGGTTAAAGTGGTCGTTCTTAATTTTAAATATAACACACTTAAATTTTTAAATATAAATTACTTAAATTTTGCAAATATAACATGCAGTTTGTTTCGTGTATCATTTGTTGTAGTATTCGTTGGCTGAATATACGAAACAGATTAAATAAGAAAATAAGAGAAAATCTCAGTTGTCAGTTTAATTTTGGGAGGAAAATGCAATTGCTTTCAATGTCTAACGACATTTATCTTCAAATTTTTATTCCAATTTGATATCGAGGTATTGAATATCAATTAACAAATTAGCTACTGTTGATGGCATTCATAAATTTGTTGCCACCGATACTGGCCAATGTATAGTGCGTCTTAAAATTATATGACTATTAACTAATTTAAAATAAAAATTTAAAAAAGGTCTTACAATGATACAATTTTTATACATCAAATAGCGTGATTTGTTGGTTGTTTGTAGCTTTAAGGCGTAAGAAAAGAAGTGGTCATTCTTCGTCAGTCAAGGTAAGATCGTATATACCTGATAAAGTAAGAATAAATCAAAATTAAAATGGTAAAAATATAATAGATATAATGTATTAAATTTAACAAACGAAACAATACAAAAATCAAATGATATGATTATAACAAATATCAGATAAAAATTAAAATTGATTTATTTCGTGATTAAAATTATCACATAAAATGTCATGAAGGGTAAAATTATTTTGGTTAAAAGATAGTGAAAGATTACTGTTAAAATTAGAATAAATACATAAAATGTGTATTTAATGCTTTACCACATGTGGCATACATAGGGGCATCATCTCCCTTTAAAAGATGTTGATGGGAGAAGCGTGTGTGCTCGATGCGAAGTCTAGCAAGAGTGACCTCTTTGAAACCGTCACTGCTATGACTAGACTGTCACACCTCAATAAGAAGTTTAATGTGGTGAAGCTTATTAAAAAAAACATAAAATAACATGTAATTAGAATAAGTATACAAGACCTTAACACTAAATATTTTTGAAAAATAACTTCAGGAAGGAAATTACAAAAATTGCCTGTTTCAAATGTTGTAAAGGACTGGAGTTGGAGCTTATTGCTCCTAATGTGTTATAATTTCTAAAAGTTTACTAGTTGTTACAAATTTATAATTTAAAAGAAAAATATATTAATCGGTCAATGATCAGCATTGGCAAGAACTACGCAAAATTGTGATCAGTTGTTTATTACATTTTAATTTTACAAACACAATTCAATAACATTCGTAAATGCAAATACTCGATCAATATATGTACATTTTCGGTATAGGAACCCCTAGCACTTACAATAACACAAAACAAAAACTTTTAGTTTATAGTTCAATAGTTCAAGATTTCGCAACAGTTCAATAATTAGTATTCAACCTCTGGATTCAATACTAGCGACAATCCTCTTAATATGAAAGTGCTGATTACATTAAGCGCTGAAATTCATTGACTTTTAGGACAATGAATAACATCAAAGTTAGGACATCACCCTTTCGTGACCTACGGAGTCCAATAAGGTCTCAGACGGCAGAATAGACGTCCAGTTCGACCCGGTACTCGAGTTCGGCTTCCTTCCGTTGATGCCCATCAGCAACTCCGTGTTTATCGTGAAAACAACCCAGTGACAAACTTTCAGGTAATTTCATTCGGCAATCACTATCAAGCCGATCACTAAGAACAAGAAGTAGCCGGTCGCAACTCGGTCTGAGATTTTTGGCTTGCACCACACGACGTTCTTATCCATACGATAGATTCATGGAGCTGACATTTCCCAACTTCAGCTACCCTAAAATAACTCTGCTATCCTCTATGGTATACTACTTCCGCCGCCGGTGCAGTATTTCTGCCTCAATCCACACCCTGCATCTCGGCAGTCCAGCATGAATTTCATAGTATCACAACATTAGGTAAACACACCGAGCGGCCGAAATAACTTCATCCCGTCTCCGACGCCCACTTCGGAAATTTAAATTTCGACACAACCCAGTTGGATTGATTTTTAACTTCTTTCGTCGGAAAATGTGTCCGACACATTACATCCCCCCCACCTAGTTTCCAACTCATCTTCGAAATATTTACAGAAGAGGCTGTGGAGAATGCTTTTTTCTTAGGGACGTACTTTCTGAAACCTGCTGCTTCACAGTAGTCTTTTTCTTTGCACGAAACCTTCGATTAGGCTCCTTGCCATTTCCCATTCTCACCATTTCCATAGGTTCATTTACTCACAATCTTGTTTCATCTACTGAATTTTCCACCTGTGCTTTGCAGAAAACGACAAATTTTCCTGATACATATTTAATGACGTGTGAATAAAATACTTTAAATATAAAAGTTAGCTTTGTCAGATGCGTCAGCACGAAAACAAAAGGAGAATTTCTTTATATAGAGGTTTTACTCTTAAAGCTTTTCAAAATAGAGGAACTGCAATAGGGATTTAAGCCTTAAATTGAAAAATATTACTCCAAGAATACTACATTAAAACCATGTGGATGCTGTGAATTCAATGATGGCATGTTGCATGATTAAATTTGTTTTAAAGTATGTTATCCAAATTGAGAAATTAGAATACTTTCTGAAATGTGCTTCGTGAGGACACGCTATCAAGAGTTTTAATATTCACTGCTGTCCACGCCTTTGTGATTATTCGTGAAACGTAAATTTGCGTGTGCTAACTTAAAAATGGAATATTTTGCTAAATTTTAAAATGACAATAGGAAACTTACTCAGCGAACACCCCACAACGAAATTTGAAATTCTGCGCAAAGAAAAGTTGCAAACATGCTAGTCGAGATCTTTCCTCAGAATTTACCTCATCCATCATTATAAATATGATAAAAGTAAGAAAATTTTCAAGAACATCGTAACAGACAATGGATAGAAACGAACGTCAGATACAGCAATCAACGTCCACTTGCGTCACTTTCAAATACCTGGTGAGTAGAAAGAAGTTATAATGACTTATCAATAAACACTGGAATATTTTGAACAGTAAATGTATGAATTCATCATCATGTCTTAAAAATGGAGCTTGTGCTCATCTGCTTGTTGACTCGCTTAACTTCATTACCAAAACTGTCGACGGCAAATGCAATCACATTGAAAACTTAACCAACAAATGGCGTTGTCGGCGCGTTTTTGGAAATTAACATGTTCATTGAGTACATTTCTCTTGATCAGAAACCTAATTTTCATGCTTTGAATTTCTTGTCCGAAACATGTTACTGTTTATATGTTAAAGTTAAGTCACTCCTTGTTTGTCAATACAGATACCGAAAAGTAATTTTATTTAAACCACATTTACATCGAACTCATGATAGTTCAACCATTACACAACGTTGATCCAACTTCTCTATTCTCCAATTTGAAATTTGGAAACACGTAATTATAAAATTTTACAGACAAACACCGCTCATAAAAATACATAATTTTATCATCAGCTTTAAACGTACCCCTAAGCATTTATAGGTAACTAAAAGTTTTCTTATTTAAACGATAACGCTAGATTTAAAATTATTTTACCAACACCATGAATATAATTCTTTGAAAAGCTAATAAACTATCGACTGTCTTGCCGTGACGCAGCGGTAATGTGTTCACCAAACATTTCGTTAATACGGATTCGTCTGCCAGCGATGCTAGAACAAAGACACGTTTTCCGACGAACTGCTCGTCCGAAGCTAAATTCTCTCGGCATTAAGAGGTGCGGATTAAAGACGGGCAAAACCCTCCACTACACTAACCAGTAACCGATTCTGCCCATCTACAGCACTTAGAGTTTATTCTAGGCCAACACAACAGCTGCCATTTTGTTGCGCACTTCCTGTTTCATAACACAACGTTCACTATTGGAAAATTAATAATACATTTTCTTCTTCTTACAGGATCTGTTGCAAATCTAAATATGCTATGTTTATTCCTCGAGTGATGTGAGCATTTTACAGCGACACACTTACCTATTTCACCCTATAACACACTTGGAAATCACTCAACTTTAACGCAGCAGTGAGAGAGATCACGTATTACGAAGGCATCTAAATGGCATATGCTCCCCAGCTCCTCTTTTTAGGAGCCTTATGCCCATCTCTAAGAGATAGGCAAAATTGTGACACTGATTCGGTTGGTGACTGATTTTGCATATCTCTATTTCGAACTGCCCGGAAGTATATACACTGCCCCATAGTAGGGTATGTATGTAACACATTCGCCTATTATGCAATTAAGCCGAGTTCTAATGATAACATATTACCCTCCATCACGGACCAGTTAACTCTTTAAAAGGTTGCTGGTTCAAGAATGGGATGCCTTATACCAGAACCTGCTGCAAATCTTTATCAACAGTATGATGTAAAGAATTGCGTTATCGACCGTAGGACCATGCTGATCCTTATAGAGCATGTATACCCTTTCACAATAGCCATATTCATTATAAATTCTTCTATAACCACCAAAGTTGCATTCGTGAGAAAAAGGGTGCCATTTCACATCTTTTATTTGAATAACATCGTTTGCATGCACGTCTAATGCTTTTTGCAGAATCATTTTTGCGAATGGCGATATTATGCTGACTTCTTCGAACAGAAGGATTGGTTGTAATTCTATTTATATTTCTCTTTCTGGGCAATCTGATCCCTTCCTCATCGCTGCTATTCGAATTTATGTGTGTATCGTAACAGGTTTCTTCTTCACTGCTATATGACTCACTAAGAACTAACTTTTCCATTTTTTCTTTTCAATATTGAAACGAATTAGGGCAGAGATTTTAAGTTATACCACTCGGTACTCGGCAAACATTCGAACTGCTCATGCAGAGTAGTGAGGCGACAAGTGAGGACCTTAGAAATGTATCGATAGAAACAAATGAACAGATATGAGCCAGCAACTTACGCTTTGTACAGCGGCGTGCATGGCCTGACGGAGATTTCGTTGCAAACACTCGCGGCAATCGACGTGATACCCTACAAATATATAAAAACTTAAATTATTGTTTGAAAATAAAAAATTGAATGTGTTATAAAATGTCTGTTCATACTAATCGGTTCCATAACCTATGAACATATCTTAAATTAGTTAATGAAAAAAATCGATTGTGAAAACATGACCTTTTTTATGTATCTTTTCGAAAATAATTATCTATCAGTCGCTGAAAGACGCAATAACTTTGTGAGGTGTCCGTGTTATAGAGTGCTTAAAATGACATCCTCGCTATTTTAAATATACAAAGATATGGTAAAATACTCATTTTATTGCAATAAAAATCATACGTTATATAAAAAAAAGACATTTGGTACGATCCTAAATAAATAAAATAAATTTTAAAAAACGAGATTATATAAGGAAAATACGAATCCTTGCCTACCTATATAAAACAATATAAGAATCCGTTTGCCAAGTTAGTAGTTGTCCTGTGGTTATGGTCTTTCGCTCTCACCTCGACGAACCGGGCGCGAAACCGAAGTTGCCCCCAAATTATATTCTTTTCTCTGACATCGAGCACTGGTAAAACAGATTTTCCGAAGGTATGGAAGAAAATGGTTATAAACTGCTAAAACAGCCGTTAGATGGCAGTGCAACACTAGGTATGTCAAAAGCAAAAACCAGGGGGCAGCGTATCCGTGGTCGGATTATAGAGGTTCATGGGGCCAAGAGATAAGCCTCCCAAAACCCTCAGGGCAAAGGTCCCCCTAATGACATGTGATAACGGACTGGAGACCAGGACGGCGACCATCTTGATACTCTGACGTCGCTTCCAGGGCCCAATATCCCCATATTATTGTAAAATTCTGCAGATATTTTTCTTCAGTCCGAAATAACTACACATTTCTACAGATTTTTTTTTTTTGATTTTCTGCAGAATTTTTTTAGCTGGAATATTAGAGAGTTTTCGACAAATATTTTATTTTCTATTAAAACAAAAATTTCTTTATTTGACAATTTCTTTTTTAATTTGATATTGGAAGCATGTTGGAAGTTGAACTCCACCGAGTTTGAACTTCCTGTATTAACTTCTTCTTGGTAATGGTATTTTTGCATTTTTCAGGGATAGATTCAGTTTTTCTTTTCCCATAGCAAAGAACTTCTTTTAAAGTACGCCATGACAGCGTTTATTTCAGCCAATAAATCACTAGGGCACGCTGAACCGTAAGGTTCAAGATATGAGCTTAGCAACCAAAACAATTCCACTTTGATTCTTTTGTTACGGCATCTACTATAACTGAAGACATTTCTGTGACCACAGTAAGTATTTTATGTGTTAGATTAAAATTATATACTATACGTTTGATTTCACTGGATAAAATTACGGACGTATATTAAGTATTGACCATTGAGAATTCTGAAAGAATGGATCTCATTAGAAAATTCTGATTAACGAAGTAAACCCTGAAATCATTGTAGCTATCTATACTCCTTGGTGTAAAATAATCGATGCTTTCGCAAATACCATCAGAAACATTAATTTGTCCACTGATAATCATTATACTCTGCTCATATTGAATTGGAATAAGCGAGTTTGTAGTTTCTTTCTTTAATGAGAATTTTCTTTAATAAGATTGGAAAATCCACGATCTTGCACTATTGAAAACAGATGGTAGTCTACCGTAAATAGCACGACCAGTAATTTATCAATGTTTTGTTTTTTTTATTTTCTCTCATATTTTTGTTTAATGGCAAAAAATAAGTAAAGATTTGTTGTGATGGTCCTCGCGTGTTCCAAATTATTTTCGTCGATCCATATTGTTCAGGTCTGTTGCTGTCATTCTCGGTCTGAGTTGTGACAACAGTTGATTCAAATCCAGGTGTGCTAAGCACTTGCTTGTGGAGATCTCTACGCACCACATGTTCTTAGGAATTGGAACACATGGGTGATGAATGTGCAAGTAAATTTGCTCTTAGATGCTTTCTTGTAGTTTTCTTTTTTTCATTTCGCTACACGAGATTTGTAGCTCAATTTCTGTCCGCCAAAACCACATGTTGCACTTTTTTATTTTTTGTCACTTACTGTCAAGAAAGAATCACAAGTAACTTGAAGCTTTTCGATCCATAATGTTAAAATTTATGCAACATATTCTGTGTTTTCAGATGTTAAATGGGTGATTATTGACAAGGATGGAGCCCATAGCCAGATGGATTGTAACGGATAACCGGATGTTACCCCGATATCCAGTTATTCTAACGCGGTTTGTCTTATGCGTGAAGAAAACAATTTTCAGATCACCGTTATTTCTGTAAGAGGGTTTTAAGAGGAACAGGCTTTCCTGGAAGTGCAACTTCTTTGTAAAAGATGATTTTAACCGTTAGGTTAAATAACTCCCATCCCTAACATATTGCCAGATAATTGTAATTACTAAGTCGCATTGGTCAGTGAAAATCACTGGGAAATTTACTACGAAATTACGAAAGTGAAGAAAGAAATTATATCAAACGATAAAATGATAGATGTAGTACCGGATTATAATGGCGAGTTTTGATAAGTCCTGCAAATAAAATAATGTGAACGGATTTTTTGCAATAAATCAAAAAATGTATTCAAGGCTACATATTATTATCAACGAATTTTTGTAAGAAAATGGATGAACATAGTATGAAACAGATTTTAAGTCAACATAAAATGGGTGAGAGGATTTCTGAAAATTAAAGTGCAAGTACAGGACACCAAAACATCTTCAACAGTTAATTTAATTAAAGGAATAGAAACTCCTCCTCTCTCTCTCTCTCTCAAAACATTGAGAAATTTTTTGCAAACGATAAGTTTTACATTCTCCTACTTTTCCTTTACATTAAATTAGTGATTAAAAAATTTACTAATTACGTTAAATCGTTCATGAGGTGTGCATAAGATTAAAAAAATAACTAATACAGATTTTTGTTATTGAAGATATTTTTAGTTTTAACCTTTGCTTACAAGCTCTTCAAACTTATATTTTCTATCCTTTCCTCTGGGGAAATTAAATTTTTCATCATGTCAAATTATAAGAAACGTAAACATTATATTAACCACTCGATCAAACTCTGCTATACGCCTAACATAGCAAGGTTTATCCTCGAGTGCGCTTTCTTGATGTATTTAAAAGTTGCTCACAAGGAACTATTACAAGGATTTTATTGCTCTTTTAAGGAATTTTTTTGTTTTAATTATTTAAATAATTTTGTGCAGTTTAACTACTAAATGGTGAAAATAAATAATTATATTACTTTAAGTTTAATACATATTTTAGGCAGATAAGCCCAGGATGGTTTCAAACTCCACATAATCAGAAAATTCGTTTTATATGTGTATGCGTGTATATATATATATATATATATATGTGTGTGTGTGTGTATAGTGTAATTACGCAGGGGTGTGAGGTCCTTGTAACCCCATTGCAATGAACGTTTGTATATTTAACAGGGAATATGTGAGTTGCTCTGTAACCCCATTGAGCTTATAACATCCCATCAAAACTTTCTGAGTACGCTATGATAGCCATATATATAAGGTTTTCCTCGCCCATTCTTGGCGGAAACAGGCTTTGGGACGGGCAGAGCGCCATGTTCCCAAGCCTCTTTTTACATCACTTCTTAATGTGCCATGTCTAGAAACTTCCTGACAATGTGACACGTGTTTAGGATTGTGGCTTTTTGTATTTCAATGTAGGTGTTTGGGTCAATGTTGAGTATCTCCAAATTCGTCGCAAGCGTTTTTGGTACTATCCCTGTTGCTGAGATGACTAACGGGATGATGAGGATCTTTTCCATACCCCATATATCTCGTACTTCATGTCTGAGATCTTGGTACTTGGTGATTTTCGTTGTGTAGGTTGTCTGTATGTTATTGGTGTTGGGTACTGCTATGTCGATTAAGTACGTGGTCTTATTCGATTTATCGACGAGGGTTATGTCAGGACGGTTATGTGGGACTGTCTTGTCTGTTATGATTGCTCTATCCCAGTAAAGCTTGTGTGTTTCGTTCTCATGCACGGTCTCTGGCTCATATTTGTAGTACGGGCATTTTTCTGTCAGAAAGCCAGCATTCGCTGCCAATTTCTGGTGGACTATTTTCGCTACTTGATCGTGTCTATGTTTGTAGTCTGACTGCGCAAGGATCTTGCATCCTGCCATCACGTGTTGGATTGTCTCCGATGCCGCATGACAGTGTCTGCATTTGTCGCTTTCTATGTCTTTTCTCTGGATGAATTTCTGATTGTTCCTTGTTGCGATCACTTGGTCTTGGATGGCTAGCATGAATCCTTCTGTCTCTGGCTGGAGAGTGCCTTTGGCCAGCCAAGAATTTGATGCCTTTTTGTCAACGTGTGGTTGTTGCAGGTCATTGTAGTGCCTGCCATGTAATGGTTTTCCGGCCCAAGTTCTCAGTTTCTGTTCGTTGGCTGTTTCCAGGACACGCTCTTCGGTACTACACAGGTTTAGTGGCGTGTAATTTGCATCTGCTTGTATTATGGCTTGGATGAGTGGCGATCGGGGACTCTTCAACTGGAAGTATTGCCTCATGCTCTGGATCTGCTTGTCATGTAAGTCTTTGAGGTCCGCTTGTCCGCGTCCTCCTTCTTCCCGGGGTAGTGTTTGCCGTTCAATTGCCGTTGCAGGGTGTAGTTGTCCGGCTCTTCTCTGGATGGTTCTCATTTTCCGCTGGAGTTGTTCTAGTTCAGTGTTGGTCCATTTGATGATCCCGAAGGAGTAGGTGAGCACTGGTACCGCATATGCGTTAATTGCTTGCGTGGTGTTCTTCCCGCTCAGTTTCGTCTTCACAATGCTTCTAAGTCTTTCTTGGAATGCTTGCGTGAGCTGGACCTTGACTTTCTTGTGCTCCTGCTGCCGTTTTTGCATTATCCCTAGGTATTTGTAGGTTTCGCCCTCGTCCAAGGTCTTCAGTAGTCTCCCGTCTTCGAGTTCGATGCCTGGTAAATCTTCTTTGCTATTCTTCTGTATTTTGCACTTATCGAGGCCGAATTCCATTCCTATGTCCTTGGAGAATGTCTCTGTTATACTGATGAGTTGTCGGAGTTGGGTGATTGTTGGCGCGTATAGCTTGATGTCATCTACGTACATGAGGTGGGAGACTTTATGTAGGTTTCTCTTGTCTTTCTTCAGCATGTATCCGTATTTACTTGTGTTCAGCATCCTTGACAAGGGGTTTAGCGCCAAGCAGAACCACTGGGGGCTTAGTGCGTCTCCTTGGAAGATTCCGCGGCGGATGGGGATCTCGGCCGATTCTATTTTACTGTCTGGCGTGTTTAGCTGTAACCGGGTTCTCCATTGTTTCATTCTGCTCTGTAGGAATCGGATGATTGAGGGATGCACTTTGTATATGCTGAGTATTTCAGGGAGCCACGAGTGCGGAACAGAGTC